>CM038682.1:231041727-231568456 GCA_021605205.1 Aegilops longissima
TGAAGAACAGACTCGATCTAAACTACGAAAAAACTGTAAAATCTCACCGAGCAACCTGGAAATCTGATACCACTTGATAGAGGCAAAGGTGTCCCGTCTTTCGATGAGATGATGGATATCGCTTTGGTGGAAGTCGACTTTGACGATCCGACTACGAACGTGCGAGGACGTCGCGCCTTAGCAATCGCTAAACCAACTCCGAGAGGTTATTGACCACGCCGGAGCACGATCAACCTGACCACGAAGGTCTATTTCCTGCAAGCACACGACGAACAAGCAACAAACTAAGATTGCAATCTGAATATTGCGAATATAAGATGAAAGCTTTATTGATCAAGGTGGGGTTCTGTGACGCCTTGGTCTGGTCGTTGAACACAAACGAAGTACGTGAAGTTGCAGCTATGGTGAACTTTTAATCTAAACAAAACCCAAAGTCTAAACGACGCCCTAAGGGCTGCATATATGGAGGAAGAGGGAGGAATTTCGTGGCCCTTGGAGGAGGGGTCCGAAACCAACCCTAACTCTTGTTTCCCCACACATACGGACTCTAAAAACAGCCTATACTCAAGTATTTTGAAATTACATGGGCCTGGCCCAATAATAAGGTGATGCAACACCTATAACAACCTCTGGACGAAATTTATGAAGTGGCATCTTGTATATTTCGTCCAAGGCTTCACGCACTCATTATGGTGGCTTCAAAGTCCTGAAATCATCACTTGTAACTCCGTTCTTGTTCCCTTTGTGCATGCCATCATCTCCATACTTGATCTTGCTCCAATGACCATCCTTCTTGTCCAAGCTAGGCCCTTCATTTGTAAGAAAGACAAACGTATCCAATTTAGGCAGCATCATATTCTCACGAACATTAGAATCATTACCAAGAAACGAAAGTACCTGGTAATTTAATTGGCGTGCGCGAGCTCTAGTAAGTGGTCATGTATATGTATCAGTAGGGGTTCTGGGTGTAACTTTGTTAGTGATGTCCTCATCAGTTAAGCTCGAACCCAAATCGGAGAAGTGCGTCTTCATAGGATACCCAAAAAGAAACTCTTGGGTACACCTTCTATCACAGATCCGAAGGCAAGATTTTTGTTGCTAAGAGTGGATCCTTTCTAGAGAAGGAGTTTCTCTCGAAAGAAGTGAGTGGGAGGAAAGTAGAACTTGATGAGGTAATTGTACCTGCTCCCTTATTGGAAAGTAGTTCATCATAGAAATCAGTTCCAGTGATTCGTACACCAATTAGTGAGGAAGCTAATGATGATGATCAATGAAACTTCTGATCAAGTTACTACCGAACTTCATAGGTCAACCAGAGTAAGATCCGCACCAGAGTGGTACGGTAATCCTGTTCTGGAGGTCATGTTACTTGACCATGACGAACCTACGAACTATGAGGATGCAATGATGAGCCCAGATTCCGCGAAGTGGCTTGAGGCCATGAAATCTGAGATGGGATCCATGTATGAGAACAAAGTGTGGACTTTGGTTGACTTTCCTGATGATCGGCGAGCCATTGAGAATAAATGGATCTTCAAGAAGAAGACGGACACTGATAGTAGTGTTACTATCTACAAAGCTCAAATTGTCGCAAAAAGTTTTCGACAACTTCAAGGTGTTGACTATGATCAAATTTTCTCACTTGTAGCGATGCTTAAGTCTGTCCGAATCATGTTAGCAATTGCTGCATTTTATGAATTTTGGCAAATGGATGTCAAAACTGCATTCCTTAATGGATTTCTGGAAGAAGAGTTGTATATAATGCAACCAGAAGGTTTTGTCGATCCAGAGGGTGCTAACAAAGTGTGCAAGCTCCAGCGATCCATTTATGGACTGGTGCAAGTATCTCGGAGTTGGAATATATGCTTTGATGAGTTGGTCAAAGCATATAGTTTTATACAGACTTGCGGTGAAGCCTGTATTTACAAGAAAGTGAGTGGGAGCACTACAACCTTTCTGATAAGTATATGTGAAATACATATTGTTGATCAAAAATGATGTAGAATTTTCTGGAAAGCATAAAGGAGTGTTTGAAAGGAGTTTTTCAAAGAAAGACCTTGGTAAAGCTGCTTACAGATTGAGCATCAAGATCTATAGAGATAGATCAAAATGCTTGATAAGTTTTTTCAATGAGTACATACCTTGACAAGATTTTGAAGTAGTTCAAAATGGAACAGTCAAAGAAGGAATTCTTGCATGTATTTGCAAGGTGTGAAGTTGAGTAAAGACTCAAAACCCGACCATGGCAGAAAATAGAAAGAGAATGAAAATTCATTCCTTATGCTTCAGTCATAGGTTCTATAAAGTATTCTATGCTATGTACCAGACCTATTGTGTACCTCACTATGATTTTGGCAAGAGAGTACAATACTGATCCAGGAGTGGATCACTGGACAGCGGTCAAAATTATCCTTAGAGGACTAGGGAGATATTTCTCGGTCAAGGAGGTGATAAAGAGTTCGTCGTAAAGAGTTACGTGATGCAAGTTTTGATACTGATCTGGATGACTCTGAGTCTCGATCTAGATACATATTGAAAGTGGGAGCAATTAGCTAGAGTAGCTCCGTGCAGAGTATTATAGACATAGAAATTTGCAAAATACATACGGATCTGAATGTTGCAGACCTGTAGACTAAAATTTCTCTCACAGGCAAAACATGATCATACCTTATTACTCTTAGGTGTTAATCACATAGCAATGTGAACTAGATTATTGACTCTAGTAAACCTTTTTGAGTGTTGGTCACATGGCGATGTGAACTATGGGTGTTAATCACATAAAGATGTAAACTATTGGTGTTAAATCACATGGCGATGTGAACTAGATTATTGACTCTAGTGCAAGTGGGAGACTGAAGGAAATATGCCCTAGAGGCAATAATAAAGTTGTTATTTATATTTCCTTATATCATGATAAATGTTTATTATTCATGCTAGAATTGTATTAACCGGAAACTTAGCACATGTGTGAATACATAGATAAATCAGAGTGTCCCTAGTATGCCTCTACTTGACTAGCTCGTCAATCAAAGATGGTTATGTTTCCTGACCATAGACATGTGTTGTCATTTGATGAACGGGATCACATAATTAGAGAATGATGTGATGGACTAGACCCATCCGTTAGCTCAGCACTATGATCGTTTAGTTTATGGTTTTTGCTTTCTTCATGACTTATACGTGTTCCTACGACTATGAGATTATGCAACTCCCAAATACCGGAGGAACACTTAGTGTGCTATAAAATGTCACAATGTAACTGGGTGATTATAAAGATGCTCTACAGGTGTCTCTGATGGTGTTTGTTGAGTTGGCATAGATTGAGATTAGGATTGTCACTCTGATTGTCCGAAGGTATCTTTGGGCCCTCTCGGTAATGCACATCACTATAAGCCCTGCAAACAATGTGACTAATGAGTTAGTTGTGGGATGATGCATTACAGAACGAGTAAAGAGACTTGCCGGTAACGAGATTGAACTAGGTATGATGATACCGACGATCAAATTTCGGGCAAGTAACTTACCTATGACAAAGGGAACAACGTATGTTGTTATGCGGTTCGACTGATAAAGATCTTCGTAGAATATGTAGGAGCCAATATGAGCATCTAGGTTCCGCTATTGGTTATTGACCGGAGAGGTGTCTCGGTCATGTCTACATAGTTCTCGAACCCGTAGGGTCCGCACGCTTAACGTTCGATGACGATTTGTATTATGAGTTTATGTGATTTGATAACCGAATGTTGTTCGGAGTCCCGGATGAGATTATGGACATGACGAGGAGTCTCAGAATGGTCGAGACATAAAGATTCATATATTAGAAGGTTATATTCAGACACTGGAATGGTTCGGGTCATTTTGGATAAGTTTCGGAGTACCGCGGGTTACCGGAACCCCCCGGGAAGTTATTGGGCCTCATGGGCCTATTGGTGGAAGAGAGGAGGCAGGCCAAGGAGTGGCACGCCCCCCCTAGCCCAAACCGAATTGGACTAGGGCTAGGGGCGAACCCCCTTTCCTTCTCTCCTCCTCCTCCTTCCCCCTTCTCCTTGTGGAAGTAGGAAAGGGGGGGGGGGCGAATCCTACTTGGCGTAGGACTCCCCCCTGGGCGCGCCTCTTCTTGGCCGGCCTCCTCCTCCCTCCATCCTTTATATACATGGGGAGGGGGCACCCAAAGACACAACAGACAATCTCTTAGCCGTGTGCGGTGCCCCCCTCCACAGCTTTACACCTCGGTCATATCGTCGTAGTGCTTAGGCGAAGCCCTACGACAGTAAATTCATCATCGCCGTCACCATGTCGTCATGCTGACTAAACTCTCCCTCTGTCTCAGCTAGATCTAGAGTTTGAGGGACGTCACCGAGCTGAACGTGTGCAGATCACAGAGGTGTCGTGCGTTCGGTACTTGATCGGTTGGATCGCGAAGACGTTGATACGTCTCCAACGTATCTATAATTTTTTATTGTTCCATGCTATTATATTATCCATCTAGGACATTTTATATGTATTTATATGCTATTTTATATGATTTTTGGGACTAACCTATTAACCTAGAGCCCAGTGTCAGTTTCTGTTTTTTCCTTGTTTTTGAGTATCGCGGAAAAGGAATACCAAACAGAGTCCAACTAACCTGAAAATTCACGGAGATTATTTTTGGACCAGAAGAAGCCATGGAGTACCGGAGATGGACCGGAAGAATCCTGAGGGCACCACGAGGGTGGAGGGGGCGCCCTACCCCCCTGGGCGCGCCCCCTACCTCGTGGCCGCCTCGTGGACCCCCCTGACTTGTTCCCGACGCCAACACCTCTTATATATCCCCAAACTTCCAGAACATAACCTAGATCGGGTGTTCCGCCGTCGCAAGCCTCTATAGCCACCAAAAACCAATCGGGACCCTGTTCCGGCACCCTGCCGGAGGGGGGAATCATCATCGGTGGCCATCTTCATCATCCCGGCGCTCTCCATGACGAGGAGGGAGTAGTTCACCCTCGGGGCCGAGGGTATGTACCAGTAGCTTTGTGTTTGATCTCTCGTGTTCTTGATATGGCATGATCTTGATGTATCACGAGCTTTGCTATTATAGTTGGATCTTATGATGTTTCTCCCCCTCTACTCTCTTGTAATGGATTGAGTTTTCCCTTTGAAGTTATCTTATCGGATTGAGTCTTTAAGGATTTGAGAACACTTGATGTATGTCTTGCATGTGCTTATCTATGGTGACAATGGGATATTCACGTGATCTACTTGATGTATGTTTTGGTGATCAACTTGCGGGTTCAGTGACCTTGTGAACATATGCATAGGGGTTGGCACACGTTTTCGTCTTGACTCTCCGGTAGAAACTTTGGGGCACTCTTTGAAGTTCTTTGTGTTGGTTGAATAGATGAATCTGAGATTGTGTGATGCATATTGTACAATCATACCCACGGATACTTGAAGTGACATTGGAGTATCTAGTGACATTAGGGTTTTGGTTGATTTGTGTCTTAAGGTGTTATTCTAGTATGAACTCTAGGATAGATCGAACGGAAAGAATAGCTTCGTGTTATTTTACTACAGACTCTTGAATAGATCGATCGGAAAGGATAACTTTGAGGTGGTTTCATTCCCTACAATAATCTCTTCGTTTGTTCTCCGCTATTAGTGACTTTGGAGTGACTCTTTGTTGCATGTTGAGAGATAGTTATATGATCCAATTATGTTATTATTGTTGAGAGAACTTGCACTAGTGAAAGTATGAACCCTAGGCCTTGTTTCGAAGCATTGCAATACCGTTTATGCTCACTTTTACCACTTGCTACCTTGCTGTTTTTACATTTTCAGATTACAAAAACCTATATCTACCATCCATATTGCACTTGTATCACCATCTCTTTGCCGAACTAGTGCACCTATACAATTTACCATTGTATTGGGTGTGTTGGGGACACAAGAGACTCTTTGTTATTTGGTTGCAGGGTTGTTTGAGAGAGACCATCTTCATCCTATGCCTCCCACGGATTGATAAACCTTAGGTCATCCACTTGAGGGAAATTTGCTACTGTCCTACAAACCTCTGCACATGGAGGCACTACAAGAAATATGTCAACTAGTGACCTTCTGTCAGTGACCCTGGAAGAATTGGTCATAGATCTATGACCATTTCAGACCAATTGGTCAAAAGCTGTTCGGGGGGCTCCAAACCCTAAACCATTGCGACCATTTTGGTCAGAAAGGTCGTAATTTCCTTACACGAAATGGTCATAAAGCAAACAACGCTAGTCCGCTGCCTTATTTCTAGTTGTTAACGACCAATATAGATGGTCATAGCCTTGTAAATTGTGGTGGGTTGCTATGACTAGGCGCCACCTCATCAGTTTTGCCTATGTGTCATGTCCATGTGGCAGTTTTTGCCCTAGGTTGTGAAGCAACCTATATTTCTGTCATTCCCAAAATTCCCAAAAAAATCTCATAAATTCTTTGGGTCATATCTTCGTCCAATATGTAAAAACCTTCCTAGCCTAGTTCAAAAATAATTCAAAAATATTCATTTTCCTATTCTGTTCAGAACAACAGTTTGTGAAGGAAGTACCACTTTGGCATGTCCAAATAGTATCCATTTTCTACAGTGCTTTCCTATGCCCAAATAACCATCCTCCACCAAATGCCAGCTCAATCCATTCATTATTTTGAGCCGAGCTTCAACATTCGTAGTTATGTCCAGTATGGTAGTTTGCAAAGCAAGTACCACCTAGGCTCCTCCTTTTGAGCTGAAAATTTGTGAACACGGTCTTCTTAGTAACTGGTCATCCTCAGCCAAAACTCACGCCCATTAGCCATGTACACTTCCCGTACCGCTAATCAAACACTTGGCTGCTAATTCATGTTTGAGCATTGATCGGTCTCCTCGTGAGAATCTTATGTTGTAATTTTCTTCCTAGCACTAACCTGGGGAGTGCCCAACCCACTAGACATGCCTAGGCTGCCCAGAACACATGGCAACGCCACGCTCACGAGGTGACCACGCGGCGGGCATGCGAGTTTACGCGCTCTAGAGTTGGGGCCCTCGGCCACCGCCCAAACCTCGACGTATCGCCACCAAGCCATGTATTTATGATTAAATAGGTCCTTATGTAACTAGAAATGATTTTTGGAAAAAAATAAATAGCAAACTATGAGGC
This sequence comes from Aegilops longissima, assembly GCA_021605205.1. Taxonomy (NCBI): domain Eukaryota; kingdom Viridiplantae; phylum Streptophyta; class Magnoliopsida; order Poales; family Poaceae; genus Aegilops; species Aegilops longissima. The sequence continues at coordinate 231,048,885 of CM038682.1, forward strand.
AGCTGCAGTTCAAATTTGACCCGCTTCCAGCTGAATCAGCGGAAATTTGTCTTTTTCACGAGAGGTGGATCAAAAAAATTTACACACAACCATTTTGTCAATTGTGCATTAAATATGGCCTAGTATTTTACAAAAATGATTTGGTACAATTTTGCAACAATTATTTGGTAGTTCCTTCACAAAAGAACCTCCTTTCGGGCACTCGAAAAATGGAAAATGGTTTTTTCGTCCAACGAAAATGAAAACTTCCTTAGGCAACATTGTTTGCCATTCCAATATGCACCCTTGTGCACAATATGAGATCATTTGAACAAACTATGCCATGAATGTGGCCATAAGATTGATCATTTGGCTTGAAAGCCACTGATCTCCACACGTGATAGCTCGTTTCTGATAACACTTTTTTAAAATAATTGTCGTATTACAAGTTTATTATTTTTCCTGGGAACTTGGCCACATATGATGACACAATGCAAAGGTTTCCTAATTTTTTTGATTTTTTTAATTTTTTATGCCCGTTTCAAAATTCGGTAAAAACGGCGGGAATGACCGTTCCTAGCTAGTGGTTGAATCCTGGAATTTTGTTGGTGTTTCTCTGATTAAATAGATACTTATGTACCTAGAAATTATTTTTGGAAAAAATAAAGAGCAAACTATGAGGCAGCTGCAGTTCAAATTTGACCCGCTTCCAACTAAATCAGCGGAAATTTGTCTTTTTCACCAGAGGTGGATCAAAACTTTTTACACCCAACCATTTGGTCAATTGTGAATCAAATATGGCCTACTATTTTATAAAAATGATTTGGTCCAATTTTACAACAAATATATGGTAGGTCCTTCACAAAAAGAACTCATTTCGGGCACTCGGAAAATGAAAAATGAATTTTCCGTGCAAAGAAAATGAAAACTCCCTTAGGCAACATTGTTTGGAATTCCAAGATGCACCCTTGTACACAATATGAGATCATTTGAACAAACTATGCCATGAATGTGGCCATAAGATTGATCATTTGGCTTGAAAACCCTGAATCTTCACGCGTGATAGCTCATTTCTGAGAACACTTTTTAAAATAATTGTCGTATTGCAAGTTTATTATTTTTCCTGGAAACTGGTCACATATAATGACACAATGCGAAGGTTTCCCAATTTTTTGAATTTTTTTTGAATTTTTTATGCCCGTTTCAAAATGCGGTCAAAACGGCGGGCAAGACCGTTCCTAGGTAGTGATTGAATCTCGGAATTTTTTTGGTGTTTCTCTGATTAAATAGATACTTTTGTACCTAGAAATGATTTTTGGAAAAAATAAAGAGCAAACTATGAGGCAGCTGCAGTTCAAATTTGACCCGCTTCCTACTAAATCGGCGGGAATTTGTCTTTTTCACTAGAGGTAGATCAAAACTTTTGACACCCAACCATTTGGTCAGCTGTGAATAAAATATGACCTAGTATTTTATAAAAATGATTTGGTCCAATTTTGCAACGAATATATGGTAGGTCCTTCACAAAAAAACTCATTTCAGGCACTCGGAAAATGGAAAATGAAATTTCCGTCCAATGAAAATGAAAACTTCCTTAGGCAACATTGTTTGCCATTCCAAGATGCACCCTTTTGCACAATACGAGATCATTTGAACAAACTATGCCATGAATGTGGCCATAAGATTGATCATTTGGCTTGAAAGCCATGAATCTTCACGCATGACAACTCATTTCTGAGAACACTTTTTAAAAATAATTTCTGTATTACAAGTTTATTATTTTTCCTGGAAACTTGGTCATATATAATGACACAATGCGAAGGTTTTCCATTTTTTTGATTTTTTTTGAATTTTTTATGCCCGTTTAAAAATACGGTCAAAACGGCGGGAATGACCATTCCTAGCTAGTGGTTGAATCTTGGAAAAAGTTTGATGTTTCTCTGATTAAATAGATACTTATGTACCTAGAAATGATTTTTGGAAAAAATAAAAAGCAAACTATGAGGCAGCCGCAGTTCAAATTTGACCCGCTTCCAGCTGAATCAGCGGAAATTTGTCTTTTTCACGAGAGGTGGATCAAAACTTTTGACACCCAACCATTTGTTCAATTGTGCATTAAATATATTTTATAAAAATGATGTGGTCCAATTTTGCAAAAAGTATATGGTAGGTCCTTCACAAACAACTCATTTTGGGCACTCGAAAAATGGAAAATTGATTTTTCGTGCAAAGAAAATAAAAACTCTCTTTGTCAATATTGTTTGCCAATCCAAAATGCAAACTTTGTGCAAAATATGGTATCATTTGAAAAATATTTGGTTGATCCTTTAAAAAATACTCATTTTAAGCACTCAAAAATGAAAAAGGAAGTTTTCATGAAAAAAATTATCTTTAATCTAATTGATTTCGGCCAATTTAGATGGTCATAAAATCTCTAAATTGCTTGCTGTGTTTTGATTGGTCTAGGAGCCTATCACGTGGATCAAGCATCAGAACCGTCGGATGCTCCGGAATCCAACGGCAGCCCTCACCCCTCACCCTCTCACCCACGCCCTCACTCCCCACCGTACCCGCAGACCCCACGCACCCACTCACCACCGTTCCAAACCCCACGCACGCACTCACCATCGTTCCAATCCCGGACACGCACCCACTCGCCGAAACCCTAGCCACCGCCGCCCCCTCCCCGTCCCCTCCACCAAGATCGCACCAACCACCCCGATGGCCGCCGCCGCACCGCCGCACGTCGCGGCACTCCTGGACGCCCTCCCCCTTCTCCCCCAGATCCCCCTTCTCCATCGCCACCTTCCCCTTCTCCCCCAGATCCAATCGCCCTCGTCCCCCTCGTCCACCGGCCCCTTCCTCCCGTCACCACACCTCGCCGCCGGCCTCACTCCCCCCTCTTCTCCGCCCCACCCCACTCCCTCCACCTACCGCGTCCATAGAGCCAGAACCCCTCGTGCCCTGCGGCTCCTCGTCGTCCTCATCTCCCCCGACTCCCTCGCTCTCCTCCCCTCCCCCCTGCAGCAGTCCCATGCGCCCATGCGCATCTACCTCCGCTGCATTGCTTCCGGATCCACGCCCTCGTCACGCGCGCTCGACACCATGGAACTCGTCAACAAGGTCTTCTCTCGCCCTCTTCTCTTCTCCTTTCGATTCGATCTGGATGTTGCTCACACATGCCCGATTTGTTTTTCTTCCTCACACAAGTCGTCGTCAAGCCCTCGATCTGGCTGCGACCTCCAGCCATCGCGAGATCTGAAGGACTCGCGCAACCCTCCTCGCCGCATCCTACTCGGCGGCCACCGTGGTGCCCTTCGACCCGCCCCTCCCTCTGCTTCGCGCGCCAGTCCCTTCCTCTTCCTCAGCCGCCTCCGCCGAGCCCCCCGTCCTCGCCTTCCGCGACGCCGCGAGCTGGCGAGCCGCCTGGGAGGCCGCCGAGGCCAGCCTCTTCTCCCATTGCGAGGTAACTCGTTCCCTCTCATCTCATATCCATCCTAATATGTGCCTGTTTTGCATGCCTGAATCATCGCATGACTAGACGCCGATTGTTTGGACTTACTTGACGCTGGTTGTTTAGATCTGTAAGGTAGACGTTGATTGCTGATGGCAGTGCGATTCCTAGCACCGGTAGTATTTGTCCTCTTTTTGTTCTTGCAGCTGGCCGAGCTGCCTCGTGCTAGTCAATGCCGGCAAGAAGTTTAGCAGCTACGTACATCAAGCAAGGTGCGCATAAACCCCGACTAGTGCCCAAGATTACTTACTATTCGGGGTTTCCGTAACATGGCATATATTCCGCGTGCGTGTTTTACTTCTGCGGTATTGCTGATATGCTAATACTCAGTCGACCGAGATGTTCTTGGGTCTCAATTGATTTCTCGAAAGACCAGGAATGTTTACTTTTGCAGCTGGCCGAGCTGACTTGCTCTCGTACTGCTAGTCGGTAAATTTCTCACCAAGACAAAGAAGAGAGCAAAAACCACTTCATGGCTGCTTAGCATTAGCTGTCTTGGTTGGTGATGCTCTACAGTTGATCTGGATCGAACTGAAACATGTATAGTTAAGGAATTCTAATCAATAATCGCACAATCTAGAATAGATGAAGTATCAGCAGCTGCGTATGGTCTAGACAGCTGGTTCCAGTCTTGCTTTTGAATTTTGTATCAGCATCTGCGTATGGTCTACACAAATGGTTCCATCTTTGCTTTTGAATAGATGAAGTATTTTATTTATATAACTGGAAATCCTTTTTTGTCCAAGTTATTAGTGCTTTGGTGGCAGATTAAATAAATAAATAGTACTTTTAAGCATTTAAGTGTTGATACTCACTAGTTTTAACCCGCTCGGAATGTGGCAGACATTGTTACATCTGTCTGTCTACAAGCGTCGTTTTAGTACTACCTAATTAACTCATCTACTGTCATGTGCCTGCGCAATGTTTCCTCCTTATATCACCTTTAATCCAAGGCAAAATCTGGACCAACGAGTACCTATTGCACTAATGGGTGATTAGTACGCTGACAGAGATATTTGGAAATAGGAATTCTAAAGCGCATACTATTCAGAGCAGAACGGTAATTTCCTTAATGAAGTAGGTGACTGTAATTTGTATAATAACCACGCAGGCTACTTTAATTAATGTTTCCACTTTTCTTTGATTAAATGGTTTAGTTTTGATTAATAACTCATTGGATTTTAAATATGGTAGTAAGAAGTTGCAACAACGCTATGTGGCGTTTGCACAAATTCCTTGATTTTCTAGCATAGCAGGTGTTGGGACTTGTCAAACAAGAGCTTAGTTTCCATAGAAGTATACTCAGTTATATGAGATACTTGGTTGGCATAGTAAACCAAACCATGTTACTGATAATTTTTTTGTTCCTTCTCAGGACTGCTCCCGTGTGGTGGCCTCCTTGAGACTTGGCACTTAGCAGCAGAATCTAATTAATTATACTGATTTTTTTGTTCTTCCAGAATCTTGGCACTTTGCTTGTCTATGGATCATCTTCCACTTGAGAGCTGGCAGGAGGTCATTATTCCGTTGCTGCCTCATCACTTATCTCCAGTTCTAAATTTGTGTGATAAATGCTTCTGAATTCCAATGACAAGTGCTACTGAAAATTTTATGTTCTTGTTTCTTTAATACGCATGTTCATGAATAATCGCTTGAGTTATTTGTTCTTCCGAAAACTTCAAGATGCAAGTACCTATTCCAGTACAGCAAGTACCAGCTTCTTGAGCATTTGCACAGTTTTCATTATTTGTTCTTCCTAAAATTTGCTCTAGTGTGAATCATAGTAGTATGCACTAGCAGCAATCTGTCAATGTTTGATTCAAGCTTACTCTTGTTATAATGTATTGTGTAGTTGTTGTTTCAAACTGTTTTGCTACAAGTACCATAATTTGCATTGAAGATATTGTATTCTGTTGATGTATCATTGTTAAATAAAACCACAGCATGATGCTCACATGAGATATCCACATGTTTCTGTGTTGTTTCTTTCCAGCATGATGCTCTCGTTATAATGTATTCTGTTGTTGTTTTGCTACAAGTTGTGTGTTGATTTGATAACAGGAGTTTCCTTGTCCTGGTCCTATACTGCATTTTGACTCCTATGTTTCTGTGGGCGTGTGTTTAATTGATGTTGTTTCAACTTTGAACCGCTTCTGCATATGGCCTATACTGCAATTGAGATTTAAATTTGTGGTTGTTCCTCTTTTACAGATGCTCAAGTGTGAAGTGTGAAGCAAGTGTGAAGCTGTGAAGTGTGAAGCCATCAAGTTCTACTTAGTGAAGAGTAGCATATTGTAGCATTTATGTGTTGTAAAGATTGTAATAGATTTATTTAGTGGTATATTTGATGAAATTTATGTGTTCTTTTTTATTATGTATGTGATCTGAAAACTTGTGAAATGGAAACTTGACCAATGGGTCCACTTATGAAAATAATCTGTCAAATTTGTACATTTCTGATATGTGGGACCAATTTGAGAGATGATCATGACAAGTGGGACCCATCTGACTAGTGGGACCAGCTTGAATATATAATGGCTAAAAATAGAAAAGCAATAAATAATAAAAGGCCACGGGCCAACAATAAAAAAGGCTACAACGTTGGGCTTGGCCCATGAAGCGGACCAGAATAACAAGGAAAAAATAATAAAAGGCTGAATTAATGGGCTCGGCCCATGTAAAACACCTAATCGGACCGGGCTGAATCTTGTGCCACATCAGATTGCCACGTCAGATGCCTACGTGGCCTGAGGAGGCTGCTAGTGACCAAAACAAAATAGTAGGCCTATTTTGGTCGTAAACGTCCACGACCTTCTCACAGAGAAGGTCGCTATAGTCAGTTTACGACCGCCAACTTTTGACCTTCTGTTTTTGGTCAAAAAAGGTCGCAAATGAAAAACAATGACCTTTCAGTGACCAATAGTCAAGGTCACAAGTTGACATATTTCTCATAGTGAGGCCCACCAACATCTACAAGAAGAAGGTTGTGTAGTAGACATCAAGCAATTTCTGGCACCGTTGCCGGGGAGGTGAGTACTTGAAGGTATATCTTTAGATCTTGCAATCGAGTCTTTTATTTTCTTGTTTTATCACTAGTTTAGTCTATAAAAGAAAACTATAAAAAATGGAATTAAGGGTGCCTCATATGCTTCATCTTTTTGATGTCTTTCGTGAAAATGATGGAAAGGAAAATTGCGCTCAAGTACTAGAAGAAGAATTACATAGAATGCTTGGCATAAAATATATGAATGATGAGCATGATTGCAATGTTGTTAGTATGAATTCCTTGAATATCCATGATGCTACTCATATGCAAAGCCACAAGCTTGGGGATGCTATGTTTGTCGAAGATGATATTTTTTGTCCCCCAAGTTTTGATGAGCAAATTTATTATGATGATAGCATGCCTCCTATTTATGATGATTATATTGATGAAAGTGGATTTGGAGAGGTCATGACTTCATTTAGTGATGAATCCACTATTTCGGAAGAGGTTCCAATTGATTATGAGAACAAAGTTGCTATCTATGATGATTATTGTGATGACATGTATGCTATAAAGAATAAAGATAACCATGAAAATCGTCATCGTGATTTTAATTTTCAATTAGATTATGCTTCACATGATAGTTATTTTGTTGAGTTTGCTTATGTGGAGAGTAGTAAAATTTCTATGCAAGTAGATCATGAAAAGAATGTTTTACGTGCTGGTTATATGGTTGAATTCATTCATGATGCTACTAAAAATTATTATGAGAGAGGATCATATGCTTCTACATATTGCAATAATATCAAAGTTTCCTCTCTATGTGTTGAAAATCTTGAAGATTTGCTTGTTTTACCTTCCTATGCTAGTTGTTTCATGTTCCCATAAGTTGTTTGCTCACAAAATCCCTACGCATAGGAAGTGGGCTAGACTTAAATGTGCTAGTCATATTCTTCATGATGCTCTCTTTGTGTTTCAATTCTTATCTTTTATGTGAGCATCACTGAAATCATCATGCCTAGCTAGGGGCTTTAAACGTAAGCGCTTATTGGGAGGCAACCCAATTTTATTTTTGTTCATTGCCTTTTGCTCCTGTTTAGTAATAAATAATCTATCTAGCCTCTAGTTAGATGTGGTTTTATGTTTTAATTAGTGTTTGTGCCAAGGAGAACCAATAGGATCGTCTTGGGTGATAGTTGTTTGATCTTGCTGAAAAAGACAGAAACTTTGTGTTCACAGAAATAATTGTTAAAATTCACCAAAACATGATAAAATTCTATTCTTTTTGCAGTAGATCAATATACAAAGTATACAGGCTTTACTAGTTTTTAATAATTTTTGGAGTTCCAGAAGTATTCGAACAAATCAGATTGCTACAAACTGTTCTGTTTTTGACAGATTCTGTTTTTCGTGTGTTGTTTGCTTATTTTTCATGAATCTATGAGTAGTATCGGAGGGTATGAACCATAGAGAAGTTGGAATATAGTAGATATTACACCAATATGAATGTAGAATGAGTTCACAACAGTACCTAACTGGTGGTTTTATTTTCTCTACCTAATAATAAAGCAAATAGAGTTTCTGGTCGTCCGTCAAAAAATACCCTCAAAGTTACTATAAATTACCCGCTATGCCACTCATAAGTCAAGAAAACGATTCATTTTTTTTTCAAAGTCATCATCGCGCATGGTATTTATAAATTTAATACCTCACACATATCACAGACGCACTAGCAGCTCAGTGTTCCAAACCTATCTGCTCCACCCCGCAGACCAGGGTTCGATCCCCAGGGTCGACCTATTTTCCTCCACTTTTTCTCACGCACCTCCTCCCTCCCATATACGCGTTCATGGGCCGGCCCGTGGGGCGTGACGCCCCTATTTTTTTCATTTCTTTTTTTCTTTTCTTTTCTCATTTCTATTTTTGTTTTTCCTTCTTTAAATTAATCCAAGATTTTCCAACTACAAAAGGTTGCGAGTTTTGAGAAAAATATTCGAGAAATCATAGAATTTTTATGAATTCAAAAAATGTGCCAGAAATCTTAAATTGTCCGCAGTTTTAATTTTTTCATGATTTACAAAACTGTTCGCAAATTATAAAAAAATCACAATTTTTCAAAATTTGTCCCCCAATTATAAAAAAAAGTTCATTGATACAAAAAAGGTTTGCTAACTCAAAAACTGTTTATGAATTCAAAAACTATGCATCCATTTTAAAAAATGTTCGTCTGAACAAAACAAATGTTCATGAATTTGAACACTATTCATGCATTTAAAAAATGTTCGTCTGAACAAAACAAATGTTCATGCATTTAAAAAATGCCCAAAATTTTAAAATAAATGTTTGACAATTAGAAAAAATGTTCGTCGATTCAAAAGTCTTTCATGTCTAGGATTTGGGTAGTTTTTGGAGAGTCTTTTTATGTCTAGGCGCTAGGAGTAGTTTGTGGTCCATGAAATTTGTTTTTAAAGTTTTAAACATTCTCTTGCGCGGCACAATGACAAGTGTGCCATGCAGTGGCAAGCTCATTGCCTTGGGATTTACCACGTCGAATGCATTGCGATCACATGGACATTGCGTACATCATCAACGAGGGTGGGAAGAAACAAAAGTGGAAACATGGTGAGCCACCATGTGAAAACAGAGGACACTCATAATTTGGGGTATTGAGTCATACTTATTTGGCTGGCGTGTAACTTTTTTTGTATCCCGTTGCAACGCATGGGCATGTTTGCTAGTCTTATACTAACGAAGCTTACGAGTTTTCTGTTGAGTTTTGTGTTGTGAAGTTTTCAAGTTTTGGGTAAAGATTTGATGGACTATGGAATAAGGAGTGGCAAGAGCCTAAGCTTGGGGATTCCCAAGGCACCCCAAGGTAATATTCAAGGACAACCAAGAGCCTAAGCTTGGGGATTCCCAAGGCACCCCAAGGTAATATTCAAGGACAACCAAGAGCCTAATCTTGGGGATGCCTTCCGAGGCATCCCCTCTTTCGTCTTCGTCTATCGGTAACTTTACTTGTGGCTATATTTTTATTCACCACATGATATGTGTTTTGCTTGGAGCGTCTTGTATGATTTGAGTCTTTTATTTTTAATTTACCGCAATCATCCTTTCTGTACACACCTTTTGGGAGAGATACACATGAATCAGAATTTATTAGAATACTCTATGTGCTTCACTTATATCTTTTGAGCTGTGTTGGGGATATTACCACTGGGTGTAAACCGGCCAGGAGAGGCCGGGTTAACCCCATAAGTAGTTCATTATATCTGAAGCCCATGAAGACAGACGGTGACGCTTTATGAAGGCCCAGGGCCCAAAGCCGGTTTAAGGCCTGTAGACATAGACCGGTATTGATATGTAAACTTGTGTTGTAAGATAGAAAGAGCACAGACCGAGCCGGATACGTTTATGAGCCGGCCTCGGGATTCTGTAAACCGATGGGTGTCAACCCGCGTATATAAGGGGACGACCCGACGGCGGTTTGAGGACAATAGATAACAACTCGAGACTCAGGAAAAGCGTATTCGCTCCCTGGTCATCGAAACCCAAGCAATCCCACAACAACTGGATCGTAGGCTTTTACCTTCACCGCAAGGGGCCGAACCAGTATAAACTCCCTTGCGTCCCTTGTCCACTTTAACCCCTTTAAGTTAACCCGTGGCGATGGCTCCATGACTAAGTCCTTTCTCTAGGACATCTGCCGTGACAAAACCACGACAGTTGGCGCCCACCGTGGGGCTATCGCATGATGGTTTTGAATTCTTAGAGGGCAGCTTCAAAGGACTCAAGGGCTACGCTGTGGGCCGGATGACCAAGAGTCGTCGGGGCAAGCTCTACATCGACGATGCAGGCTGGGGCCCTGAGGCCGGCTCTATCGAGTACGGGTACCGGGTCCCCTTTGGTGGCATACACGTTTTCATTGGCAAGATCGGTGAACCGGGCCCTGAGCTGGACATCTGCACCGACCTCGTCGAAACGGCTCAGCGTGCGAGATCTGCCCGGGTCAAGCTTGTCATGAAGCGTGCCTTCGTGGGAGTCATCCACGGAGGGGAATATGAGGATAGATCGGAATCTGGTGATGAAACCGTCGTTTATTCCGGCGACGAGTCATCAACCGGAGAGACCGAGTCGCTGTATCAATTGCAAGATGGCCAGATTGAGGGCTGTTCCGATGGCGACAGTATTTCGGACCCCTTGGATCTGCCAAACCAGGTTGCGATCTTCATGGCCGGTACACAACCAGCGCTCTACTCTTTGACCGCCGCGGCAATGATTTTCGGATCAACAACAGTGACAGCGGCCGGGGCAGGAGGCCCTGTGCGACCGTCGGCTCAGGTTCTATCTGATTTGTTTGAAACTTTGGCAATGCTGATGGCGGAGGTTAACCCGGTGGATCAGGATGCACACAATGCGGAAATTGCAAAGGTGAAAGATCATATCACTCAGGCCAAAGCCGACTTGGCAGCTGAGGATTCCAGGTTGGCTGCGGAGCAGGCCGCATTGGATGCACAGGCTTACCGACTTATGTTGGATCAGAGTGCGTCGAACGATGTCCTAAAGAGGAGGTACCGATCTCGCCTGCCGCCGGTTTATGAAGCTAGGAATCTCTTCAATACCCCAGGAGCAGGGACCAATAATCCGCCGGTGGTAAACCGGGCGGAGGCATCTGGAGCGGGGACACCGGTTCAGCCGCATTCGGTGGATCTGCCTCGTCAGAACAACATTGTGACACAGCATGTCCCAACACCACCGGGTCATTACTCTAACCCAATGGACAACATTGTCGCTGCCGCTTCACGGCTGGCGGCCATCTCGATCGAAGGCGGGTCTCTAGTGGCAGTTGAGACGCGACGGGTTAGGGAGCTTCTTCAAATAGCCTTGGTTCAGCAGGAGGCCTATTCATATAGTCGCGATCGGATCCATTCCACTCCCCGCCCAAGCCGGAGTTACAGTAGGCGTATGGATGAACTGGCAGTATCAAGCAATGCACGAAACCGTGATCCGCCCCGTGGCAATAACCCGACGGGTGGTGCCGGTGATGCTCAGGAGGTGGTGGACCGGGCTCGGGTACGCAGAGGCAGAGTTAGCGGCGCAACATGAAGCCCGTCAGCTTACTCCGGTCCGTCCAACCACGTCAGTGGAACCAGGAGTTACCTCTAGTTCTTCGGGAGTACCGTGTCTTGTCCCAGCGTTGCGCAATGTGCGCCTGCCCAAGGATTTCAAAGGTCCGCGCAAGGTGCCGAATTACACTGCCGATTTATCCCCCGAGACATGGGTTGAAAGCTATGAGATGGCCATGGAGATGCTGGATGTGGACGATGCGGCGTGTGGGAAATACTTCACCATGATGCTAGAGGGGACGGCCCGCACTTGGTTGAAGAGCTTACCGGCTAATTCTATCAGGTCATGGGCCGAGTTGAGAACCTGGTTTATCTAGAATTTCAAGGATACATGCAAGCAGCCCATGTCAATTGTGGACTTAGCTGCATGTGTCCAAGCGGAAGGAGAGTCAACAACCCGTTGGGTGCGCCGAGTTTCGGAGAATTTGCATTCATCGGATCGCATCGCTGATACCGCAATTTTAACATTAGAAGGCAATCGCCGGTTTGAACCCCTGAAGTTGAAGTTAGGACGGCTCAAACGTCATTGTAATGACATGGGAACTCTCATGGACGCTTTAGTGAAGTATGTCGACTCTGATAGTACCAAGGATCCCGAGTCTGACAATGATAAGACAGGGAAGGGAAAGAGGAGCGGCAACGCCAAAGGGCAACACCACAACCTGGCGGGTCATGGAAACGGCGGCAAGCGAAAGGCGGACCACAGTTTAGACTTTGTGGCTAATACCAACACACAGGACAAGGGCCAGCGACGTAAAGGTAAACCGCCCCAGCGCGGTGAAGGGCCAAGTCCCAACCCGGATCGCTTGTCTTATCTGTTGAACCAGCCTTACCCCAAACACGGAACAAAGGAGGTACCATCCACGCACCTATGGAAGGATTGTTATATCATGCAGGAGTTCAAAAATTCGGATCCCTTTCGGTATGATCATGGACCGGGTGGCGGTTCAAGCCCCGGATCTCATGGGCCGGGTTATGGTGGAGGAAATTCCGGTTCAGGTTTCCACGGTAATCAAGGTGGACATAACAGTCAAGGTAATCAGGGCAACCAAGGTGGTTATAATCATCAGGGCAATAAGCAATAGCAGCCGTCGGGTTATCAGAGCAACCCAAAGCAGTTGAATAGTGGGCAGTACCATGTCTTCACCACTAGCTTGTGCAAGCGTGACCAGAAGCTTCATAAGAGGGCGGTGAACTCCGTTGAACCGGCGGTGCCCTGTTACTTACGCTGGTCTGAGCAGCCGATTGTATGGAGTAGAGAAGATCATCCGCCCCGGGTTGACAATCCGGGTCATCTGGCATTGGTGGTGGCACCTCAGGTGGGAGGTTATAAGTTCACTAAGGTACTCATGGATGGAGGGAGTAGTATCAATATCCTTTATTATGAAACTTTCTGTCGCATGGGGTTAACAGATAAAAATCTCAAACCGGCCAATACGGTGTTCCATGGTGTGGTGCCTGGTAAATCGGCATATCCTGTTGGTAAAATAGCTTTAGAGGTGACTTTTGGAGATGAGCATGACTCGAGATCAGAAACCTTGACCTTTGAAGTGGTGAAAATTAAAAGCCTGTATCATGCCCTGTTTGGACGGCCAGCTTATGCTAAGTTTATGGCACGACCTTGTTATGTCTATCTGCAGCTCAAGATGCCGGGTCATAAGGGGACTATAACAGTGCATGGGAGCCGCAAGATCGCTTTGGAGTGTGAAGAAGGTGATGCGGCTTATGCTGAGTCGGTTTGTGCAACAGAGGAGTTGAAGTTTTACAAAGACAATGTTGATCCGGCAGATATGACTTCATTGAAGAAACCAACTACAGAGCGTGATCCGGTCCTGAAGTTTAAATCGGCTGATGAGACTAAGCTTGTTGACTTCGGGCCCGGCGATTCGTCCAAGCAGTTTAGCATCAGTGCTAACTTGGATCCGAAATAGGAAAGCGCGCTCATCGAGTTCATCCGTGAGAATCGGGACATCTTTGCGTGGAAGCCTTCTGACATGCCAGGTGTACCGAGAGAACTCGCTGAGCACACTCTTAATGTTGATCCCAAGTATAAACCGGTCAAACAATTTCTTTGCCGGTCCAATGAAGAAAGACGCAAGGCTATTGGAAAAGAAGTTGCCAGGCTCTTGGCGGCTGGGTTTATCATCGAAGTGTTTCATCCTGAATGGTTGGCTAATCTGGTGCTAGTACTTAAGAAGAATGGCACTTGGCGTATGTGTGTGGACTATACAGATCTCAACAAGGCTTGCCCAGCTGATCCTTTTGCTCTCCCGTGTATTGATCAAATCATTGATGCTACGGCGGGTTGCGAGCGTTTGAGCTCTCTGGATGCATATTCTAGTTATCATCAGATCAAAATGGCAGTTAAGGACCAGGAGAAGACAACCTTCATAACTCCTTTTGGAGCCTTCTGTTATGTGTCTATGCCCTTTGGGCTCAAGAGTGCCCAAGCGACTTATCAACGGTGTGTGCAGAATTGTCTTCATAATCAGATTGGCCGCAATGTTCATGCTTATGTGGATGATATTGTGGTAAAGTCTAGACAAAAGGAGACATTGATAGATGATTTGAAGGAGACCTTCGATAACCTGCGGGTTTATAAAATGATGCTTAATCCGGCCAAGTGCGTTTTTGGGGTACCGGCAGGCAAGCTCTTGGGCTTTTTGGTGTCTAACAGGGGGATTGAAGCTAATCCGGGAAAGATCAAAGCCATCACCTCTTTGGCCAAACCGAAGTGTATCAATGATGTTCAACGCCTGTCAGGTCGGATTGCTGCGCTGAGCCGGTTTATCAATCGCCTTGGCGAGAAGGCCATCCCTTTGTATCAGATGCTGAAGAAAACGGATAACTTCATCTGGAGTGACGCCGCTGATGAAGCATTTGAAGACTTAAAGCGGCAGCTGGCCAATCCGCCGATTCTCGCTGCTCCGGTTGACAAAGAACCATTGTTGCTATATGTGGCAGCTAACGCCCGGGCTGTTAGTGTAGCTATTGTGGTGGAGCGAAAGGAGGCAGGAAAGGAATATCCGGTCCAACGGCCGGTTTACTATATCAGTGAGGTACTTATTTAGTCCAAACAGAGATACCAGCATTGGCAAAAATTGGTGTATGGAGTTTTCATGGCAAGCCGGAAGCTTAAGCAATATTTCCAAGGCCATCCCATCACGATAGTCAGCTTTGCTCCTTTGGGGGATATAATCCAGAACAGGGAAGCAACTAGCCGGATTGCTAAGTGGGCTATCGAACTTGGGCATCATGGGTTGAAATACATACCTCGAACGGCGATCAAATCTCAGGCACTTGTGGATTTTATCAATGATTGGACAGAACTACAAGCGCCAAAGGAGAAGCCGGATCATACTTATTGGACCATTCATTTTGATGGGTCCAGGCAATTGGAGGGCTCGGGGGCTGGAGTCGTATTAACTTCCCCACGAGGTGATAAGTTTTGTTATGTTCTCCGTTTAATGTTCCCTTGCACTAACAATGCAGCTGAATATGAGGCCTTACTCCATGGTCTTCGGATGGCTAAGGAGATGAACCTAAGCCGAGTTAAGTGCTTTGGTGACTCCGACCTGGTGGCTCAACAAGTGTCTGGCACTTGGGACTCCAAGGACCCACTCATGGCAGCATATCATCGTGAGGTGGATATTGTTGCAGGTCACTTCAAAGGTTATCAGGTGGATCATGTGGACCGGCGGAAGAATGAAGCGGCGGACGGTTTAAGCCGCCTGGGTTCCCAACGTAAACCGGTTCCACCTAATGTCTTCTTGGATGTACTGCATAATCCGTCCGTCAAGCTCCCTGGTGAAGAGGATTTGGCTATTCCTGATCTGGAAGCTCAGTTGGTGGCGGCTCTTCATGTTATCCCGGATTGGATGGTTCCATATTTGGCGTATATGAACCGGGGCGAGTTGCCAGAGGATGAAACTTTGGCCAGGCAGATAATCCGGTGGTCCAATTCCATGACTATTATCAATGGAGAGTTACATCATTGCAGTGTGACAGGGGCTTTTCAACGTTGTGTGTCTCCTGAAGAAGGCCGTGAAATTTTGCGTGAGATCCATGAAGGTGATTGTGGTCACCACGCCGGTTCAAAGTCTTTGGTGGCCAAGGCGTTTCGTCACGGTTTCTATTGGTTGACAGCTCACACAGATGCCGAGGACTTGGTCAAAAGATGCGATGGTTGTCAAAAATTCTCAAGGCGCGCTCATGTGTCGGCTCAAGAATTGAGGATGATTCCAATCACATGGCCGTTTGCAACTTGGGGGCTGGATATGGTTGGGCCTTTCAAGAGATCCAAGGACAAGAAGACCCACCTTTTCGTGGCGGTTGATAAGTTCACGAAGTGGGTGGAGGCAGAGCCAGTTAGTAAATGTGATGCAGCTACGGCGGTTCAATTCATCAAAAAGGTGATCTTCTGGTTTGGCTTTCCACACAGCATTATAACAGACAATGGTACCAATCTGTCAAAGGGTGCCATGAAGGAGTTCTGTCAACATGAGCACATCCGGCTTGACGTATCATCCGTGGCTCACCCCCAGTCCAATGGTCAAGCGGAGCGGGCCAATCAAGAGATCTTGAGAGGCATCAAACCCCGGCTTATGGTTCCTTTGCAATGGACGCCGGGTTGTTGGGTTGAAGAATTACCTTCTGTGTTATGGAGCATCAATATCAGACCCAACAGATCGACAGGATACACGCCTTTCTTCATGGTTTATGGTGCGGGGCGGTTCTTCCTAGTGACATCCGTCATGACTCACCTCGTGTAGCGGCATATGTTGAAGCTAACAACGAGAAGGCACGGCAGGAGGCTCTTGACCTGCTAGATGAGGAGTGTGACATAGCAGCAGCCCGTTCGGCGATTTATCAGCAAGATCTGCGTTGTTATCACAGCCGCCGGGTTAGAACCAGAACCTTTCAAGAAGGCGATTTGGTGCTTCGGCTCATCCAGGATCAGACGGATATGCACAAGCTATCCCCCCCTTGGGATGGACCCTTGTGGTCAGCAAGAATATGCACAACGGGTCATACTACTTAATCGATGTTCGAGAGCGCAAAGACTCACCTAAGTCGGGGGAGGAGACCCACCGGCCGTGGAATATTGCTCATCTTCGGCCCTACTATACTTGAGCCCTAGGCTCTGCTTATGTACATATTATGACAATGTATATATTATGATCAATATAATAAACCGGAACCTCAGCTAAAGCGGGGTATCTGTTGTTTTTTACATCATGTGTGGTTACATGGAGCTTATGTTTCTAAAGCGGCGTCCGATTTACCCCTTGATTCAACTTCTCAAAGCTTTATGTTACATCACTTGGGGGCTTGGTCATATCCGAACCATAGCTACACCTCTTGATCGGCGCAATGCCACAGCATCACTTGGGGGCTTGGTCGTATCCGAACCATAGTCACACCTCTTGATCGGCTCAACTCAAACATAGGCACCCACTGAGCACAGCTCAAAATGTTACTTGGGGATTCTTTGATGTCGAAATGAACTAAGAATCTACACTTTTAATAGGCTATCAAGCCATGGCTTGGAAGCCTGGTGTATACGCCTAAAACCCCGGGTTAGCCTGCCTATTTAAGTAAGTCACTCCGCCCAGGTAAACCTTGTATGACCCTTCGAACTTTGACAAGTTACTCTAAAATGAAGACCCTGAACTTGTCAAGTTAAAACGATGATTGGTTAAGGATTGAGGACCATCTTAAAAGGCTTTGCAAAAATGGTTTAACTTAGTGGCCTGGCAGCCCATGAAAAGCCTCGAATTTGGGGCCTGGCAGCCCGTGAAAAGCCTCGACTACAACGGTTTCTGTTTGCCTTTTGCTAAGTTTTTCTTTCTTTTGATAAGATTTGTGTTGTTTTCAAACCAGTGTTTATCAACCCGGTTAGGCTGTCAACTATAAGTTGTCAGTACATGATCAAGTTCCGGAGACTATCAGGCCGGTCTGATTATGACCCTCACTACAAAATTGGTCAGCCAACATTATGCCTAAAGGTCACAGGTATACAACCTTGGTTATAAACCTTGGTTATATATATTTGGGTATCATGACCCGCCCGGTGGTAAACCGCCAGGGCGCTTTAAGCTTCTTATCTGCAGGAACAGCTTGAATAAATGGATATGCATTATGAACATCATATCTCAAGCATGGTGGATTAGCACGCATCAGTAGTAGATAAATATGCACGAAGGCATAACAGACCAAGTGTTTTAACTAGCCTATTACAAGGCGTTTCAGTGCCCAAAAGAATAATTGTTTTCTCAAATACGTGTTGCAGCACGTAGAAGACTAAACCGGCCCCTGGATCATGATTCCTCACCAGCTTGGCCTTACAGCTGCGGACCATCTCGCACCGGTTCAACTCCCTCCTCTCTACCCAATGGCTGGAAGTCAACAGTTGCCCAGTCGATCCCAGTTAGGGCTTGGAAGTGTGGACGGTTCAATGTCAGGGGCATAAGTATGCTTACGGATTGGTGGGATAAGATTTTGCGCTTCCGGAATTGGTGCAGCAATCCGTCTGTTCTTGTCATCATAACTCGCCTGGTAGTACGAGAGATCCGCCTCTTCAGCTAGTTGACAAGCCAATGGACGTACTTCCCGGTTTATGGTTCGGAGATCATCATTACCAAATTCTGTTTCGTCTTCTTTCAAGCTGGGATAGCCTTGAGCCGCTTCTGCTGGATCAAAGCCAGGTACCCATGCTTTTGCCTGGGTTAGGGCGGTCAGAGCGCCCGCTCTTGCAGTAGACTTTTTTAGCTCTTCTACCCGGGTAGGAAGCATAGATAACCTTTCTAAGGTTTCCTTGATCAAGGTGGGAGGAGGTTTATTGTGTGAAGCGGTATAGATGATCCGCTAAGCGCCGGTGTACAACTGCTCTATCAGAGTGTAGGCAGCCTTCAGCTTATTCTGTACATCAGAACCCAGATGGCTAATTCGAGTTCCTGCACGATTGTACACATCAGTAAACCGACAACACATGGGAAGACATGTTGAAAGTATAAGGAAAAGATGTTTACCGAACACAGCAGCACTCATGGCATGAATCTGCCGCTTTACACCAGTCAGTTCATCAACCACCGGTTTAAGAGCTGCTTCTGCATTCTCAGCCATTTTTATCAAAGCGGATTTTTCAGTCTCCCAATCCGCCCACTTCTTATTGAAGCCCTCTTTCAGTTTTTCCATAGCGCCTAGAGTGTTGGTCAACTCTTCCTTGGCTTTGGAGGTTTCGGCTTGCTGGGATTTGAGGTTCTCTTGCAGATCAGTGGTTTGGCTTTCCTTCTTGCTCAGTTTAGCCTATACAGAGATAGATATATCATGAGTTGACAATAAATATTTGAAGTACCAAGCACATAACAAGTTATGCCCTTGATACTTGGGGGCTAATGCATATTTGCTCCTTATCAGAAATTTCTACAAGTCCCAAGCACAATACAAGTATTAAACTTGGCACTTGGGGGCTAATGTGTGTTTGCTCAGAATTGCTGACATGGGAATTCTTCTACAAAGTCCCGGTTCATCTTTATAAAGTTAAACCGGCCCTTGGGGGCTACATCAGTGAAGTTAAGATGCAGTATTGCAAACATGAAATTGTTACTAAGTCCCGGTTTAGATTGGTATCCTAAACCGTCACTTGGGGGCTACTGGAGTTGGTAAGCTGCAGTTGAATGTAAGAGATAAAAAGTTATGTAGTTACCTCACATCACTCCTTCATCAAATTTACCAAACTAGCTACATAGTCACGGCTGGTATATAGACGGTTCAAGAAGCCAGAGTGAATATCTTGAGCATTGAGATGGGCGTAGCTTGATAAATCGGCATTCCATTTGCCTTTGCCGATAGCAGAGAGCTCGTCCTTGGCAGTATGCTTTGACAAGGCGACAGGATTGCCAGGAGTGGTGTGGCCAGTGCCAATAATCATAATATCATCATCTTTGTCATCAGCATCCTTTACCGGAGTTGGCGGTTTGTCAGTATTTTTAATTGGACTAACCGGTTTGTCATCAGCTCGGACAGGGCTGGTTGGCTGGTCAGCACGGCTTGTGGTGTCAACTTCCACTTGTTCAGCAACAAAGTCATGATCTTGAGGCGATGGGTCATTAAGCATGGCGTCAACATCGGTCTCTTCAGGATCTGGAGTCTTTTCCGGTTCAACAGCTACGTTATCATCAACCGGTTTATTCAACCGAGCCTTCTTACTGGGTCTGGGCTTGGCGCTGAGAAAAATAAACATGAGGATCAGTACAATATATAAAAATAACACATCAAGGATAAAAACAAGTATATAGCTCACCCAAGAACTGTTTTGAGGGGTGGAAGTTTTGTGGCCGACGACTCGCCAGAGGATGAATGAGAAGTACCCTGATAATTTGAATCGGATGGGTTAAGAGGCTGGTGGAAACAACCCGCTTTGGGGCATGAAGTGTCAAGGGGATAAGAGACCTCTGATCGGCGTTTCCGAACCGGAGTGTTCGGTAAACCGGTAGAGGTAACTACCTGGACGCTATGCCGGGTTGTGCGGCGAGCCTCGTGCTGCTGTGTCTTCAAAAGAAAGTTTGGGTCCAAGTAAGCAAGGGGGTGAGAAAATTTTACTTTCTGGTTTGCTCGATGGATTTTTTATGTTGGCAGACGATCTGAATCGGAGGAAAGAATGATTACCTCTACATCATCAGCGTGACTGCCTTCAGTGTCGTCCTGATAATAATCATTGTCAATGAGGTGTACGAAAAATGAACCAAGAGAGTCAAGTTCTACCTCTGATTCCAGGTTACCCACATCATCATCAGCATTTAGCTCGGAGGAAGCAGTGGTCCTTTTCTTGGCATGTTTTTTAACCTTGGTCTTTGGGCAAAGTGGCTTGGCCGTTTTGTCTTGCGGCTTTGCCGGTTTGTCTTGTGGTTTCTTGTTCCAGAACGGATCATCACCCTGTCAGAAAATAACCACACTTTCAGAGAATATTCGGACAGAAGCAACTTAAGATAAAAATATTATATGATTCTTACAGCTGGCGGTTTGTTGAAGGTGCAGAAAGGGAGTAGTCCGGTCTAGCTATAGACAGCCTCCGGTTCATTCAGCATCTTCTTTACAGCCTCAGTAACTTCTGCATCTGTAAGCTGAATATCAATGTGACGTTGAGCATCCTTCAAACTCCCTGTGTATTCACACATCAAACCGGAGCACCGGCTTAAGGGTAGAATACTCCATCTTATCCAACAGCGAGCAAGGTCAACTCCTGTCAAACCATTCGCCAGGAAGGCTCTAAGCTTTGATAGTTGAGGGGCATAGTTGGCCCTTTCCTTTGCAGTAAACCTCTGGGGAAAAGGGTGTGTGTTACTAAGGCGGTGAGGGCGGTAACCCGGCAAGGGGTTCTCATCGGTTGGATATGTATCTTTGCAGTAAAACCAAGTCTGGTTCCACTCTTTGGGGTGACTGTGGATCTTAGGATGAGGGAAAGTAACTTCCTTCCTTTTCTGAACCGCCATTCCACCCAATTCCGTATTGGGTCCATCCGTGAACTCTGTGCGGCGGTTTAAGTGAAAGAAATCCCTAAACAGCTCAACTGTAGGTTCCTCTTGTAGATAAGCCTCACAGAAGACTTGGAAGTGGCAGATGTTGGTCACATAATTTGGACCGATGTCTTGAGGGTGTAGCTGAAAATTGGCCAACACATCTCGAAAAAAATTTGAACTGGGAGGGCTAAAACCTCGACCCAATTTATCAGCAAACATGAATACCTCTCCACCCTTGGGTGTAGGAGGATTTTCCAGGCCAGGGACCCTCCAGTGGATGACATCTTTCTTAGCTAAAGCGCCCGTCTTAACACAGTTGTTTAACTGCTCTTTGGTTACTCGAGAAGGAGCCCAATTACATTCATAGACTTGCTTGGCCATGGCAATGAAGATCTGAAACATGATTATTGCCGGTTTAAGGTTTACAGTGGACAACTATAAAGCGGTATAAGGATGTAAGCATATTGTTAAACCGGAGTTGGTTATTTGTGAACCGGAGTCTGACGATGGAGACAGTACAATGGTGAATGCATTGGCGGTTCAATAGGGGACAAATGGTATCTACTGGGTCATCATTTTTCTATGAAGTTAAACCGCCTAATCTGGTATTAAAATTATATGTCTAAAAGGTGCATAAGTGAAGGAAAAACAATTTTCACATCTTGGCATGGTAATTTCAGATCTACCGCTTTATGAAGTTCCAGGGCCCAAAGCCGGTTTAAGGCCTGTAGACATAGACCGGTATTGATATGTAAACTTGTGTTGTAAGATAGAAATATCAGAGACCGAGCCGGACACGTTTATGAGCCGGCCTCGGGATTCTGTAAATCGACGGGCGTCAACCCGTGTATATAAGGGGACGACCCGGCGGCGGTTTGAGGACAACAGATAACAACTCGAGACTCAGGCAAAGCGTATTCGCTCCCTGGTCATCGAACCCCAAGCAATCCCACAACAACTGGATCGTAGGCTTTTACCTTCACTGCAAGGGGCCAAACTAGTATAAACTCCCTTGCGTCCCTTGTCCACTTTAACCCCTTTAATTTAACCCGTAGCGATGGCTCCATGACTAAGTCCTTTCTCTAGGACATCTCGCTACTAGAAAAAGGCCTACTAATGGCGCACTACCGGTGCGCCATTACTAGCACGCCATTAGTATTTTTTACTAATGGCGCACCACTGGTGCGCCATTAGTATCTGGTATACTAATGGTGCACCGTGTAGTGCGCCATTAGTATAGCCCACATAGAAGTGCGCCATTAGTATCTGGTATACTAATGGCGCACCACATAGAAGTGCGCCATTAGTAACATTTTTCTTTTCAAATTTTTTTTTCAAATTTTTTTTCAAATTTTTCTTAATCTCAGTTCACTATGGCTTAATCTCGGGTCAAATCGCACTCCGTGGTCAAACTTCCCGAAAGGTCACCCATCCTCACACTACTCCAGCCCAAGCACGCTTAACTTCGAGTTCTATCCAACCCCAAAAATAGCTCACTTCACGGGCACTTGTTGATATATCTAGCATATCAATCCTGTTATACCTTGTTGATGTCTAGGACTTTGTTCATGTTCATGACTATGATGAAATTTTGAAAAATATTTCAAACTTCCCGGTCATATTACGTATCATTTTTGAAAAAAATAAAAAAAATCCAAAACCAATTTTTTTTCATTACAGTGGCGCACCACATCCACGGTGCGCCACTAGTAAGTTTGAAATTTTTGAATTTTTTGCCGCTAGATCTTGAAAGCCCGTAACTTTTTTCTGTTAGGTTTTTGGGGATTTTGAAAATGTTTAACGGGGTTCCCCTAGTTAAATTTGGATGTAACTTTTCGAGTAGATGATTTTTCATATAAAAACTTTTTCATCCGAGTTCGTATGCAAAAGTTATGCCCATTTTACAAATTTCGAGAGATTTTGCAAATGAAGTCGAAATTATATTTGCAAATTTTCCCAACAACTAGACCACATATCACATGGGAAACTTATTTTCTTTTATTTTTTGACATTTTCATCATTTTCTTTTATTTTTTAAAACTGAAAAGGCGATCCACGGGGTGCATTCGGTGGAAGTGGTGGCCAAGTTACTAATGGCGCACTGTGGGTGGTGCGCCATTACTAGTTCAACTAGTAATGGCGCACCACTCCCACGGTGCGCATTACTAGTTTTGAAAAAAATTAAAAAATTGATATTTTTTTGATTTTTTTTTGAAAAAACTTAGTAATGGCGCACTTAGAGACATGGTGCGCCATTAGTAACAAATTTTTATTTATTTATTTTTACTTTTTTTCAAAACTACTAATGGCGCCTTTACGGATGTGGTGCGCCATTACTATCAGTTAGTAATGGCGCACTATGCATCGGTGCGCCATTAGTAACAAATTTTTTTATGTTTTTTTGAAACTACTAATGGCGCACCACACACCAAAGCGCCATTAGTAATATATACTAATGGCGCACCGAGACATGGTGCGCCATTAGAATATAGTAATGGCGCACCACATCACAGGTGCGCCATTAGTAGCCATTCCATCTATAGCCCTTTTTGTAGTAGTGTCTACCGTGACAAAACCATGACAAGCTGGATAATTTTTGCTCTAGTGCTTCACTTATATCTTTTTAGAGCACGGTGGTGATTTTATTTTATAGAAATTATTGATCTTCCATGTTTCACTTATATCATTTTGAGAGTATTTTAGAACAGCATGGTAATTTGCTTTGGCTATAAAATTAGTCCTAATATGATAGGCATCCAAGATGGGTATAATAAAAACTTTCATCTAGTGTTGGGGATATAACTACTAAGGGTAAACCGCCCAGGAGGGGCCGGTTCACCCTCAACTACATTGAAGCCCGTAAAGACTCAGAAGATGGCGCTTTACTGATGAAGCTTAGAGGCCCAGAGCCCAAAGGCGGATTAGGGCCCATGGTAGTAAACCGCTGCGATTGTATAACTTGTGTTGTAAGATAGGAAAGGAGAGACCGAGGCAGACACTTGTATGAGCCGACCTCAGGACTCTGTAGACCGGCCGGGCATCAACCTATGTATATAAAGGGACGACCCGGCAGCGGTTCGAGGGCAAGAAACAACAACTCGAGACCCAGGCAAAGCGTATTCGCTCCCTGGTCATCGAGAGCCAATCAATTCCATCACAACTAGACGTAGGCTTTTACCTTCATCGAAGGGGCCGAACTAGTATAAAAACTCCCGTGTCCCTTGTCCGGTTTAACCCCTTTAATCTAACCCGTCATGATGGCTCCACGACTAAGTCCTTTCAAGAGGACATCTGACGTGACAATTCCACGACAGTTGGCGCCCACCGTGGGGCTATCGCACGATGGTTTCGAGCTCTTGAAGGGCAGCTTTGAAGGACTCAAAGGGTACGCGGTTGGCCGGATGACCAAGAGTCGTTGCGGCAAGCTCTACATCGACGACGAAGGATGGGTCCCCGAGGCCGGATCAATCGAGTACGGGTACTGGGTCCCCTTTGGCGGAATTCATGTCTTCATCGGCAAGATCGGCGAACCAGGCCCTGAGCCGGACATCTGCACCGACCTCGTCGAGACGGCTCAGCGTGCGAGTCCTGCCCGGGTTAAGCCCGCCATGAAGCGTGCGTTCGTGGGATGTGTCCATGGGATCGGATCTGAATCGGTGTCTGAAGGCGAGACGGTTGTTTATTCCGATGGCGAGTCATCCACCGGTGAAACCGAGTCCCTATACCAAATTCATGATGGTGTGTTCGAAGGATATTCCGATGGCAACAGTATTCCGGACCTCCTTGAACCGCCAAGTCGGGTTGCTGTTTACATGGCCGGAACACAGCCCACTTTGTAGTCTTCATCTACAGAAGCAATGAATTCCGGATCAGCGGCCGCGGCAGGAGGCCCAGTGCGCCGGCCGGCTCAAGTTCTTGCCGGTTTACTGGACGCTTTGACGGCATTGTTAACTACAGCGGTGACTCCGGAGACTCAAGTTCAGCATAATGCGGATGTTGCAAGGCTAAGGGATCAGATAGCTCAGGCCAAGGCAGACTTGGCAGCTGAGGAGGCCAGGATGGATGAAGAACGGGCCGCTTTAGATGCCCGATCACAGGAAATCCAGGCGCAGAATTACCGGCTTACGTTGGATCAGAACGCCTCGAACGAAGTCATGAGAAGGAAGCACGGATCTAGATTGCCGCAAATTTACGAGGGTCTGAATCTCTTCGGCACACCAGGAGCTGGGCCTAGCAATCCGGTGGGAGTAAACCGGACTGAAGCACCTGGGGCCACGCCAGTCAGCCACGGGCGATGGATCCGCCTCGACGGACGGACAACCCGCCGCAGTATGTAGCAACACCACCGGGTCACTTTTCGAGCCCTTTGGATAACATGATTGCTGCAGCATCTCACCTGGAAGCTATTCCGATGGAGGGCGATTCACTGGCGGCAATTGAGACGCGGTGGGCCAGGGATCTTCTTCAAACCGCCGTGGTGCAGTAGCAGGCTTATTCCTATAGCCGAGATAGAATTCATTCGACCCCCCGTCCGAGCAAAAGCTATAGCAGGCACATGGATGAACCGGAAGTGTCTAGGAGTGTGCGGCGCCGTAATGTCCCTCAGGGACCCAATCCGGCGCGCGGTGAGGTAAATGCTCAAGACGTGGTGGATAATGGCAGAGCACGAAGGGAGGCCGCTATGGCAGCACAATATGCGGGTCGTCATTAACCCGCCCCGATTCAGCCAGTGGCGTCAGTAGACCGAGGCACCGGGCTTGCTTTCAGTTCCTGGGGAGTGCCGTGTCTCATTCCGGCTCTTCGTAATGTGCGACTGCCCAAGGATTTCAAGGGTCCACGAAAGGTGCCTAATTACACCGATGATCAGCCACCTGAGGCGTGGGTCGAGAGTTACAAGATGGCAATGGAGATGCTGGATGTGGATGAAGCGGCCTGTGCAAAGTATTTCATGATGATGTTGGAAGGGACAGCCCGTACTTGGTTGAAAAACCTACCAGCCAACTCCATCGAGTCATGGGATCAGTTGAAGGCCCGGTTTATAGCCAATTTCAAAGACACATGCAAACAGCCTATGTCCATTGTGGATCTAGATGCATGTGTTCAAGGGGAGAACGAGTCAACAACTCATTGGGTGCGCCGGGTTTCAGAAGTTTTGCATTCGTCAGACCGGATTAATGCTGGCCAAGCAATCATAACGTTGGAGTGTAACTGCCGGTTTAAGTCACTAAAGATGAAGTTGGGACGGCTCAAGCGCCACTGCAATGACATGGGAACACTTATGGCAGCCTTGGTCAAATATGCCGATTCTGATAATACCAAGGATCCCGATTCTGATGAGGAGAAACCGGAGAAGGGAAAGAAGAACGGCGGTGCAAAAGGACAGCATCACAACCAAGGAGGCCATGGGAATAATGGTAAGCGCAAAGCAGATAGTTCAGATCTTGTGGCTAACACCAATATGCAGCGTCGTAAAGGTAAACCGCCCCAGCGCGGTGGAGGGATGAATCTGGAGCGTCTGTTAAACCAGCCCTGCCCAAAGCATGGGACCAAGGAGGCCCCTTCCACACACCTTTGGAAAGATTGTTACATTATGAAGGAGTTCAAAAACTCCTTCATAATAATCAGGGTCCGTCGGGCGGTTCAGGTCCAGGTTTTCATGGTGGTGGCGGTTCAAACTCTGGATTTCAGAATAATCAGGGCCACCAGAACAGCCAAGGTGGTAATAGCCAATGTAATAATCAAGGAATCAGCAGCGATCAAGTTATCAAGTCACCCCAAGCAGTTGAATGGTGGGCAGTATCATGTTTCACTACTAGCCTTGTGCAAGCGCGATCGTAAGCTTCACAAGAGGGCGTTAATGCTATTGAACCGCAGTACCACGTTATTTGCGGTGGTCCGAGCAGCCCATTGTGTGGAGCGAGAGGATCATCCGCCCGGAGTTGACAATCCGGGTCAACTAGCTTTGGTGGTAGCACCTCAGGTGGGAGGTTATAAGTTTACCAAAGTTCTGATGGATGGAGCGAGCAGTATCAACATCCTGTACTATGAGACTTTTCGTCGCATGGGGTTGACAAACAAGAATCTTAAACCGTCAAACACTGTTTTTCATGGTGTAGTACCAGGTAAATCGGCATATCCTGTTGGCAAGATCTCTTTGGAGGTTGTGTTTGGAGATGAGCATGATTCCAGGTCTGAAACATTGACCTTTGAAGTGGTGAAAATCCAGAGCCCATATCACACACTATTTGGACGGCCGACTTACGCAAAATTCATGGCGAGGCCCTGTTATATCTATTTACAGCTCAAAATGCCGGGTCATAAGGGGACTATCACAGTACACGGAAGTCGAAAGATCGCTTTGGATTGTGAGGAAGGTGATGCGGCCTATGCTGAGTCGGTTTGTGCTACAGAGGAGCTGAAGTTTTATAAAGACAATGTTGATCCGGCAGACATGACCCCTCTGAAGAAGCCCACCACTGAGCATGACCCAACCCTGACGTTCAAACCGGCTGATGAGACTAAACTTGTTGACTTTGTTCCTGGCGATTCATCCAAACAGTTTAGCATCAGCACCAATCTGGATCCAAAATAGGAAAGCGCGCTCATCGAGTTCATCCGTGAGAACCGGGACATTTTTGCATGGAAGCCTTCTGACATGCCAGGTGTACCGAGGGAACTCGTCGAGCACACTCTCAATATTGATCCCAAGTTTAAACCGGTCAAGCAATTTCTTCGCCGCTTTAACGAGGAAAGACGCAAGGTCATTGGTGAAGAGGTAGCCTGGCTGTTGGCTGCTGGGTTTATCGTTGAAGTATTTCATTCTGAGTGGTTGGCTAATCCGGTGCTCGTCCTTAAGAAAAACGGCACTTGGCGTGTTTGTGTGGACTACACAGATTTGAACAAGGCTTGTCCGGCAGATCCTTTTGCTCTCCCGCGTATTGATCAGATTATTGATGCGACGGCGGGTTGTGAGCGCCTGAGTTTCTTGGATGCTTATTCAGGTTATCATCAGATTAAAATGGCAATTAAGGACCAGGAGAATGTTGGGGAACGTTGCAGAAAATAAAATTTTTCCTACGGTTTCACCAAGATCCATCTATGAGTTCATCTAGCAACGAGTGATAGGAGTGCATCTACATACCTTTGTAGATCGCGAGCGGAAGCGTTCAAGAGAACGGGGTTGAGGGAGTCGTACTCGTCGTGATCCAAATCACCGATGACCAAGTGCCGAACGGACAGCACCTCCGCATTCAACACACGTACGGAGCGGATGACGCCTCCCGCACCTTGATCCAGCAAGGAGGAGGGAGAGGTTGAAGAAGATCCAGCAGCACGACGGCGTGGTGGTGGATGCAGCAGGGTTCCGGCAGAGCTTCGCCGAGCTTCTGCGAGAGGGAGAGGTGTAGCAAGGGAGAGGGAGGCGCCAAGACTTGGGGTGTGGCTGCCTCCTCCCCCCTTATATAGGCCCCACAGGGGGCGGCGGCCCTCTAGATCCCATCTAGATGGGGGGCGGCGGCCAAGGGGAAGGCTTGCCCCCAAGACAGTGGGCGCCCCACCCCTAGGGTTTCCAACCCTAGGCGCAGGGGCCAAGGGGGCGCACCAGCCCACTAGGGGCTGGTTCCCTCCCCACTTCAGCCCACGGGGCCCTCCGGGATAGGTGGCCCCACCCGGTGGACCCCCGGGACCCTTCCGGTGGTCCCAAAGACAATACCGGTGACCCCAAACTCTCCCGATGGCAAACAGCACTTCCTATATATAATTCTTTACCTCCGGACCATTCCGGAACTCCTCGTGACGTCCGGGATCTCATCCGGGACTCCGACCAACTTTCGGATTGCTGCATACTCATATCTCTACAACCCTAGCGTCACCGAACCTTAAGTGTGTAGACCCTACGGGTTCGGGAGACACGTAGACATGACCGAGACGGCTCTCCGGTCAATAACCAACAGCGGGATCTAGATACCCATGTTGGCTCCCACATGCTCCTCGATGATCTCATCGGATGAACCACGATGTCGAGGATTCAAGCAACCCCGTATACAATTCCCTTTGTCAATCGGTATGTTACTTGCCCGAGATTCGATCGTCGGTATCCCAATACCTCGTTCAATCTCGTTACCGGTAAGTCACTTTACTTGTACCGTAATGCATGATCCCGTGACCAAACACTTGGTCACCTTGAGATCATTTTGATGATGCATTACCGAGTGGGCCCAGTGATACCTCTCCGTAATACGGAGTGACAAATCCAGCCTCGATCCGTGTCAACCCAATGACACTTTCGAGATACCGTAGTGCACCTTTATAGTCACCCGATTCGCCAGGGCGTTTGGTACACCCAAAGCACTCCTACGGTATCCAGGAGTTACACGATCTCATGGTCTAAGGAAAAGATACTTGACATTGGAAAAGCTCTAGCAAAACGAACTACACGATCTTGTGCTATGCTTAGGATTGGGTCTTGTCCATCACATCATTCTCCTAATGATGTGATCCCGTTATCAAAGACATCCAATGTCCATAGTCAGGAAAGCATGACTATCTGTTGATCAATGAGCTAGTCAACTAGAGGCTCGCTAGGGACATATAGTAGTCTATGTATTCACACGTGTATTACGATTTCCGGATAATACAATTATAGCATGAATAAAATACAATTATCACGAACAAGGAAATATAATAATAATCCTTTTATTATTGCCTCTAGGGCATATTTCCAATAGTCTCCCACTTGCACTAGAGTCAATAATCTAGTTACATTGTGATGAATCGAACACCCATAGAATTCAGGTGTTGATCATGTTTTGCTCGCGGAAGAGGTTTAGTCAACGGATCTGCGACATTCAGATCCGTATGCACTTTGCAAATTTCTATGTCTCCATCTTTAACATTTTCACGAATGGAGTTGAAGCGATGCTTGATGTGCCTGGTCTTCTTTTGAAACCTGGGCTCCTTGGCAAGTGCAATAGCTCAAGTGTTGTCACAGAAGAGTTTGATCGGCCCCGACGCATTGGGTATGACTCCTAGGTCGGTGATGAACTCCTTCACCCAAATTGCTTGATGCGCTGCCTCCGAGGTTGCCATGTACTCCGCTTCACATGTAGATCCCGCCACAACGCTCTGCTTGCAGCTGCACCAGCTTACTGCTCCACCATTCAACATATACACGTATCCGGTTTGTGACTTAGAGTCATCGAGATCTGTGTCAAAGCTAGCATCGACGTAACCCTTTACGACGAGCTGTTCGTCACCTCCATAAACGAGAAACATGTCCTTAGTCCTTTTCAGGTACTTCAGGATATTGTTGACCGCTGTCCAGTGTTCCTTGCCGGGATTACTTTGGTACCTTCCTACCAAACTTACGGCAAGGTTTACATCCGGTCTGGTACACAGCATGGCATACATAATAGACCCTATGGCTGATGCATAGGGGATGACACTCATCTCTTCTATATCTTCTGCCGTGGTCGGACATTGAGCTGAGCTCAATTTCACACCTTGTAATACAGGCAAGAACCCTTTCTTGGACTGATCCATTTTGAACTTCTTCAATATCTTATCAAGGTATGTGCTTTGTGGAAGACCTATGGGGCGTCTTGATCTATCCCTATAGATCTTGATGCCTAATATGTAAGAAGCTTCTCCAAGGTCCTTCATTGAAAAACTCTTATTCAAGTAGGCCTTAATGTTGTCCAAAAGTTCTATATCATTTCCCATCAAAAGTATGTCATCTACATATAATATGAGAAATGCTACAGAGCTCCCACTCACTTTCTTGTAAACGCAGGCTTCTCCATAAGTCTGCATAAACCCAAATGCTTTGATCATCTCATCAAAGCGAATGTTCCAACTCCGAGATGCTTGCACCAGCCCATAAATGGATCGCTGGAGCTTGCATACCTTGTTAGCATTCTTAGGGTCGACAAAACCTTCCGGCTGCATCATATACAGTTCTTCCTTAAGATAGCCATTAAGGAATATCGTTTGACGTCCATTTGCCATATCTCATAATCATAGTATGCAGCAATTGCTAACATGATTCGGACGGACTTCAGCTTCGCTACGGGAGAGAAAGTCTCATCGTAGTCAACCCCTTGAACTTGTCGATAACCCTTAGCGACAAGTCGAGCTTTATAGATGGTAACATTACCATCCGCGTCTGTCTTCTTCTTAAAGATCCATTTGTTTTCTATCGCTCGCCGATCATCGGGCAAGTCTATCAAAGTCCATACTTTGTTTTCATACATGGATCCTATCTCGGATTGCATGGCTTCAAGCCATTTGTTGGAATCTGGGCCCGCCATCGCTTCTTCATAGTTCGAAGGTTCACCGTTGTCTAACAACATGATTTCCGGGACAGGGTTGCCATACCACTGGTGTGGAACGTGTCCTTGTGGACCTCTGAAGTTCAAGAGCAACTTAATCCAAGTACCTTGATCATCATCATTAATTTCCTCTCCAAGAGGTGTAGGCACCACAGAACATTTTCCCGAGCTGCACTACTTTCCGGTTCAAGAGGTAGTACTTCATCGAGTTCTACTTTCCTCCCACTTACTCCTTTCGAGAGAAACTCTTTTCCGAGAAAGGATCCGTTCTTGGCAACAAAGATCTTGCCTTCGGATCTAAGGTAGAAGGTATACCCAATGGTTTCCTTAGGGTATCCTATGAAGACGCATTTTTCCGACTTGGGTTCGAGCTTTTCAGGTAGAAGTTTCTTGACATAAGCATCGCATCCCCAAACTTTTAGAAACGACAGCTTAGGTTTCTTCCCAAACCATAATTCATACGGTGTCGTCTCAACGGATTTATACGGTGCCCTATTTAAAGTGAATGTAGTTGTCTCTAGAGCGTATCCCCAAAATGATAGCGGCAAATCAGTAAGAGACATCATAGATTGTACCATATCCAATAGAGTGCGATTACGACGTTCCGACACACCGTTACGCTGAGGTGTTCCAGGCGGCGTGAGTTGTGAAACGATTCCACATTTCCTTAAGTGTGTACCAAATTCGTGACTTAAATATTCTCCTCCACGATCTGATCATAAGAACTTTATTTTTCGGTCATGTTGATTCTCTACCTCATTCTGAAATTCCTTGAACTTTTCAAAGGTCTCAGACTTGTGTTTCATCAAGTAGACATACCCATATCTAATAAAGTCATCAGTGAGAGTGAGAACATAACAATATCCTCCGCGAGCCTCAACGCTCATTGGACCGCACACATCGGTATGTATGATTTCCAATAAGTTGGTTGCTCGCTCCATTGTTCCGGAGAACGGAGTCTTGGTCATTTTGCCCATGAGGCATGGTTCGCATGTGTCAAATGATTCATAATTGAGAGACTCTAAAAGTCCATCAACATGGAGCTTCTTCATGCGCTTGACACCAATGTGACCAAGGCGGCAGTGCCACAAGTATGTGGGACTATCGTTATCAACTTTGCATCTTTTGGTATTCACACTATGAATATGTGTAACATCACGTTCGAGATTCATTAAGAATAAACCATTGACCATCGGAGCATGACCATAAAACATATCTCTCATATAAATAGAACAACCATTATTCTCGGATTTAAATGAGTAGCCATCTCCTATTAAACGAGATCCTGATACAATGTTCATGCTCAAACTTGGCACTAAATAACAATTATTGAGGTTTAAAACTAATCCCGTAGGTAAATGTAGAGGTAGCGTGCCGACGGCGATCACATCGACCTTGGAACCATTCCCGACGCGCATCGTCACCTCGTCCTTCGCCAATCTCCGCTTATTCTGCAGCTCCTGCAGTGAGTTACATATATGAGCAACGGCACCAGTATCAAATACCCAGGAGTTACTACGAGTACTGGTAAGGTACACATCAATTACATGTATATCAAATATACCTTTAGTGTTGCCGGCCTTCTTGTCCGCTAAGTATTTGGGGCAGTTCCGCTTCGAAGGACCCTTCCTTTGCAATAAAAGCACTCACCTCGTGCTTGGGTCCATTCTTTGACTTCTTCCCGCAATCTGGCTTACGGGCGCGACAACATCCTTGCCGTCCTTCTTGAAGTTCTTCTTACCCTTGTCGTTCTTGAACTTAGTGGTTTTATTGACCATCAACACTTGATGTTCCTTCTTGATTTCTACCTCTGCTGACTTCAGCATTGAAAATACTTCAGAATAGTTTTCACCATCCCCTGCATATTGTAGTTCATCACAAAGCTCTTGTAGCTCGGTGGGAGCGATCAAGGATTATGTCAATGACCGCCTCGTCCGGAGGTTAATGTCCAGTGGGACAAAGCGGTTGTGCAACCTGACATTTTGAGTATTTGCTCACTTGTAACTATTTTCCTCCATCTTACAACTATAGAACTTGTCGGAGACTTCATATCTCTCGACCGGGCATGAGCTTGGAAAACCATTTTCAGCTCCTCGAACATCTCATATGCTCGTGTTGCTCAAAACGCTTTTGGAGCCCCGGTTCTAAGTCTGTAAAGCATGCCGCACCGAACGAGGGAGTAATCATCAACCGCGTGACTGCCAAGCGCTCATAAGGTCTTGGTTCTCTCGGGATGGGTGCTTCACCTAGCGGTGCTTCTAGGACATATTGTTTCTTGGCAGCTATGAGGATGATCTCGTGTTCCGACCCAGTCCGAATAGTTGCTGCCATCATCTTTCAGCTTGGTTTTCTAGGAACGCGTTGAAGTTCATGGTGACATGAGCGTTGGCCATTTGATCTACAAGACATTTTGCAAAGATTTTAGACTAATGTTCATGATAATTAAGTTCATCTAATCAAATTATTTAATGAACTCCCACTCAGATTTGACATCCCTCTAGTCATCTAAGTGTTACATGATCCGACTCGACTAGGCCGTGTCCGATCATCACGTGAGACGGACTAGTCATCGTCGGTGAACATCTCCATGTTGATCGTATCTTCCATGCGACTCATGTTCGACCTTTCGGTCTCTTGTGTTCCGAGGCCATGTCTGTACATGCTAGGCTCGTCAAGTCAACCTAAGTGTTTTGCATGTGTAAAACTGTCTTACACCCGTTGTATGTGAACGTAGGAATCTATCATACCCGATCATCACGTGGTGCTTCGAAACGACGAACTTTAGCAACGGCGCATAGTTAGGGAGAACACTTTCTTGAAATTATTATAAGGGATCATCTTATTTACTACCGTCGTTCTAAGTAAACAAGATGCAAAAACATGATAAACATCACATGCAATTATATAGTAGTGACATGATATGGCCAATATCATATAGCTCCGTTGATCTCCATCTTCGGGGCTCCATGATCATCTTGTCACCGGCATGACACCATGATCTCCATCATCATGATCTCCATCATCGTGTCTCCATGAAGTTGCTCGCCAACTATTACTTCTACTACTATAGCTAACGGTTTAGCAATAAAGCAAAGTAATTACATGGCGTTGAATCAATGACACGCAAGTCATACAATAATTAAGACAACTCCTATGGCTCCTGCCGGTTGTCATACTCATCGACATGCAAGTCGTGATTCCTATTACAACAACAAGATCTCATACATCACAATATATCATTCATCATACATCACAACTTTTGGCCATATCACATCACAAGGCAATTGCTGCAAAAACAAGTTAGACGTCTTCTAATTGTTGTTGCATCTTTTACGTGGCTGCAATAGGGTTCTAGCAAGAACGTTTTCTTACCTATGGAAAAGCCACAACGTGATTTTTCAACTTCTATTTACCCTTCATAAGGACCCTTTTCGTCGAATCCGCTCCAACTAAAGTGGGAGAGACAGACACCCGCTAGCCACCTTATGCAACTAGTGCATGTCAGTCGGTGGAACCTGTCTCACGTAAGAGTACGTGTAAGGTCGGTCCGGGCCACTTCATACCACAATACCGCTGAAGAAAAATAAGACTAGTAGCGGCAAGAAAGTTGACAACATCTACGCCCACAACAAATTGTGTTCTACTCGTGCAATAGAGAACTACGCATAGACCTAGCTCATGATGCCACTGTTGGGGAATGTTGCAGAAAATAAAAAATTTCCTACGGTTTCACCAAGATCCATCTATGAGTTCATCTAGCAACGAGTGATAGGAGTGCATCTACATACCTTTGTAGATCGCGAGCGGAAGCGTTCAAGAGAACGGGGTTGAGGGAGTCGTACTCGTCGTGATCCAAATCACCAATGACCAAGTGCCGAACGGACAGCACCTCGGCGTTCAACACACGTACGGAGCGGATGACGTCTCCCACACCTTGATCCAGCAAGGAGGAGGAGAGGTTCAAGAAGATCCAGCAGCACGACGGGCGTGGTGGTGGATGCAGCAGGTTCCGTGAGAGCTTGCCGAGCTCATGAGAGGGGAGGTGTAGCAGGGAGAGGGAGGCGCCAAGACTTGGGGTGCGGCTGCCTCCCTCCCCCTTTATATAGGCCCCTGGGGTGCCGCCCCTCCGATCCCATCTAGATGGGGGGCGGCGGCCAAGGGGGAAGGCTTGCCCCAAGGCAGTGGGCGCCCCACCCCTATGGTTTCCAACCCTAGGCGCAGGGGGCCAGGGGCGCACCAGCCCACCAGGCTGGTTCCTCCCACTTCAGCCCACGGGCCCTCCGGATAGGTGGCCCCACCGGTGGACCCCGGACCCTTCCGTGGTCCCAGACAATATCGGTGACCCCCGAAACTCTCCCGATGGCCGAAACAGCACTTCCTATATATAATTCTTTACCTCCGGACCATTCCGGAACTCCTCGTGACGTCTGGGATCTCATCCGAGACTCCGAACAATTTTAGGATTGCTGCATACTCATATCTCTACAACCCTAGCGTCACCGAACCTTAAGTGTGTAGACCCTACGGGTTCGGGAGACACGTAGACATGACCGAGACGGCTCTCCGGTCAATAACCAACAGCAGGATCTGGATACCCATGTTGGATCCCACATGCTCCTCGATGATCTCATCGGATGAACCACGATGTCGAGGATTCAAGCAACCCCATATACAATTCCCTTTGTCAATCGGTATGTTACTTGCCCGAGATTCGATCGTCGGTATCCCAATACCTCGTTCAATCTCGTTACCGGTAAGTCACTTTACTCGTACCGTAATGCATGATCCCGTGACCAAACACTTGGTCACCTTGAGCTCATTTTGATGATGCATTACCGAGTGGGCCCAGTGATACCTCTCCGTAATACGGAGTGACAAATCCCAGTCTCGATCCTTGTCAACCCAACAGACACTTTTGGAGATACCTGTAGTGCACCTTTATAGTCACCCAGTTACGTTGTGACGTTTGGTACACCCAAAGCACTCCTACGGTATCCGGGAGTTACACTATCTCATGGTCTAAGGAAAAGATACTTGACATTGGAAAAGCTCTAGAAAAACGAACTACACGATCTTATGCTATGCTTAGGATTGGGTCTTGTCCATCACATCATTCTCCTAATGATGTGATCCCGTTATCAATGACATCCAATGTCCATAGTCAGGAAACCATGACTACCTGTTGATCAACGAGCTAGTCAACTAGAGGCTCACTAGGGACATATAGTAGTCTATGTATTCACACTTGTATTACGATTTCTAAATAATACAATTATAGCATGAATAAAAGACAATTATCACGAACAAGGAAATATAATAATAATCCTTTTATTATTGCCTCTAGGGCATATTTCCAACAGAGAAGACAGCCTTCATCACTCCCTTTGGAGCCTTCTGCTATGTTTCTATGCCCTTTGGGCTCAAAAGTGCCCAGGCAACCTATCAGCGTTGTGTGCAAAATTTTCTTCACACGCAGATTGGATGTAATGTTCATGCCTATGTGGATGACATTGTGGTAAAATCCAGGAAGAAGGAAACCTTGATAGATGACCTCAAGGAGACGTTTGACAATCTTCGGGTTTACAAAATGATGCTCAACCCGGACAAATGTGTTTTTAGTGTTCCGGCAGGCAAGGTCTTGGGTTTTCTTGTGTCCAACAGAGGTATTGAGGCCAATCCGGAAAAGATCAAAGCGATCACATCCTTGGCTAAACCGAAATGCATCAATGATGTTCAGCGTCTGGCGGGTCGAATTGCAGCCCTCAGCCGGTTTATCAGCCTTTTGGGAGAGAAGGTGATTCCTTTATATCAGATGTTGAAGAAGACAGATGATTTTGTTTGGAGCGACGCAGCTAATGCGGCATTTGAGGATTTAAAACGGCAGCTGGCTGAACCGCCGGTCCTTGCTGCTCCGGTTGATCAAGAGCACTTGTTATTGTACGTGGCTGCCAATGCCCGTGCGGTCAGTGTGGCAATTGTGGTTGAGCGTAAGGAGGTTCGGAAGGAATATCCGGTTCAATGGCCAGTTTACTATATCAGCGAAGTGTTGATCGAGTCAAAACAACGATATCCACATTGGCAGAAGTTGGTGTATGGAGTTTTTATGGCAAGTCGGAAGCTCAAGCAATACTTTCAAGGCCATCCCATCACAGTGATTAGTTCTGCTCCTTTGGGCGATATAATTCAGAACAGGGAAGCAACTGGCCGGGTTGCAAAGTGGGCAATTGAGCTTAGTCCACATGGATTGAAGTATATGCCTCGAACGACCATCAAATCTCAGGCGCTTGTTGACTTCATCAATGATTGGACCGAGTTACAGGCACCAGAGGACAAACCGTACAATACATACTGGACTATTCACTTTGATGGGTCCAGGCAGTTAGAAGGCTCGGGGGCTGGAGTTGTCCTTACTTCCCCTCGAGGTGATAAAATTTGTTATGCTCTGCGCTTAATGTTTCCTTGTACTAACAATGCAGCTGAGTACGAAGCCTTACTCCACGGTCTCCGTGTGGCTAAGGAAATGAACTTAAGCCGGGTTCGCTGTTTTGGAGATTCTGATCTGGTGGCTCAACAAGTTTCTGGTACTTGGGATTCTAAGGATCCACTCATGGCGGCTTATAGACGCGAGGTGGATATTGTGGCAGGTCACTTTAAGGGTTATCAGGTTGAGCACATTGACCGGCGCAAAAACAAATCAGCAGATGCTTTAAGCCGGTTGGGATCTCAGCGTAAACCGGTACCACCCAATACCTTTTTAGATATCTTGCATAACCCGTCTATTAAGTTGCCTACAAAGGAGGATTTAGCTGTTCCTGATCCAGAGGCCCAATTGGTAGCCGCTTTACATATCACTCAGGATTGGACGGTTCCATATTTGGCGTATATGAACCGGGGCGAGTTACCAGATGATGAGGTCCTCGCCAGGCAGATAATCCAGCGGTCCAAGTCCATGGTTATTCACCGTTGCAGTGTTTCAGGCGTATTCCAATGTTGTGTTTCTCCTGAAGAAGGACAAGAGATTCTACATGAAATCCATGAAGGGGATTGTGGTCACCATGCCAGTTCAAAATCCTTGGTGGCTAAAGCTTTTCGTCATGGGTTCTATTGGTTGACAGCTCATGCTGATGCGGAGGATCTGGTAAAGCGGTGTGATGCTTGTCAGAAGTTTTCACGTCGAGCTCATGTTCCGTCCCAAGAGCTACGGATGATTCCTATCACTTGGCCATTTGCCACTTGGGGGCTTGATATGGTGGGACCTTTTAAGCGCTCCAAGGATAAGAAGACCCACCTGTTGGTGGCGGTTGACAAGTTCACTAAATGGGTCGAAGCGGAGCCCGTCAGCAAGTGTGATGCAGCCACGGCAGTTCAATTTCTCAAAAAGATCATTTTCCGTTTTGGCTTTCCACACAGCATCATCACAGATAATGACACGAACCTTTCTAAAGGCGAGATGGAGGAGTTTTGTCAACGAGAGCACATCCGGCTTGATGTAGCGTCTGTGGCTCATCCCCAGTTCAATGGTCAAGCTGAGAGGGCGAATCAAGAGATCCTGAAGGGTATCAAGCCCCGGCTTATGGTTCCTTTGAAGCGGATGCCGGGTTGTTGGGTGGAAGAATTACCATCTGTGTTATGGAGTATAAATACCACCCCGAACCAATCTACGGGTTATACACCTTTATTCATGGTTTACGGGGCTGAGGCCGTCCTCCCAAGTGATATTCGTCATGACTCGCCCCGGGTTGCCAATTATGTTGAAGCGGACAATGAGCAAGTGCGCCAAGAGGCGCTGGACCTGTTAGATGAGAAACGGGACATGGCTTTGGCTCGATCGGCGGTTTATCAACAAGACCTGCGGTGTTATCACAGCCGCCGGGTTAAGACAAGAACCTTTCAAGAAGGCGACTTAGTGCTTCGGCTCATCCAGGATCAGACCGATATGCACAATTTATCCCCACCTTGGGAAGGACCCTTTGTGGTCAGCAAAAATCTACACAATGGAACATAGCTCTCCTTCGGCCTTACTACACCTGAGCCATAGGCTCTCACTATGTACATATTATAACAATGTATATATTATCTTCAATATAATAAACCGGCATCCTTGCTACAAGCAGGGTCTCTGCCGTTCTTCCAATATTTCTTGGTTACAAGGGGGCTTCTGCTTTCAAAGCGATGACCCAATTTGTCCATTAAACTGGCTATCATGCCATCATACAGCTTGGGAGCTTCACACCCAAGGGGCCAAAGAGAGTTCTGTTGCTAAAAGCATGACTCAAACATAGGCACCCATTGAGCACATCTCACAAAATTACTTGGGAGCTCTTTGTGTAAAGTAACAAAGAGTTTGAAAGGACCCTTGTAATCGGGTATCGACCCACGGCTTGGAAGCCTAGTGTATTCACCTAAAACCCCGGGTTAACCTGCCTTCATCAAGTAAGCCACTCCTATCCAGGTAATCCTGGCATGACCCGTCGAACGTTTGACAAGTCAATCTTTTACAGACCCTGAACTTGTCAAAGTTAAAACGACGATTGGTTAGTTGGAGGCCCATCTTAAAAGGCTTTGCAAAAATGGTTTAACTCAGCGGCCTGGCAGCCCATGAAAAGCCTCGAATTTGGGTCTGGCAGCCCTTGAAAAGCCTCGACTACATGGTTTTTGTTTGCTTTTTGCCAAGTTTTTGTTCTTTGGTAATATCATATTAGCACGGTGTTTGTTAACCTGGCTTGGTTTTCAAATACAAGTTGTCAGATCATATTAATACTAACCCGGTGTTTGTTAACCCGGCTTGGCTTTCAACTATAAGTTGTCAGACCATATTTCTTATCAAACAGGTGTTTCACAACCTGGACTGGCTTTGATGACATATTACCAGCATAATCAAATGGTGTTATTCACAACACGGTATGGTTTACAAAGTTTACACCAGCATTGCATGGTGGGAGTTATCAATGCTTTAGATTTGGGTTTTTCACCCTTACTACAAATACAAGTTGGTAAACCAACTAAGTAATTTAATATCACGGGTATGATTTATTTCATATTTTTGATTCAGCTTTGGTCATTAACCAGGCTTTGTATGGGGCATTGTGACCCGTCCGGCGGTAAACCGCCGGGTAGATTTTTTTTATGCAAACACAGGGATTGCATAATATTATGAAGGTATATAAGCCAGCACTGAAATTATCACGGCGGATCAAACAGTTATATCCCAGTGCACGATGGCAGCAGATCACAGTATTTCAACTAGCCTATTACAAGGCGCTTTAAGGCCCAAAATAAGCGATTGTTTTTACACAGAGCACAATCTGTGCCTATCAACTCAGTTGCCGAGTTAAGATTCATTGACGGGTTGACGAGAGGTTGATGGATCTTCTGGTGTCGGTTCAGCCTCCTCCTCCCCATCCAGTGGCTGGAAGTCAACGGTGGTCCAATCAATCCGGGTTAAAGCTTGAAAGACAGCTTCTTCATTTATAAGTTCGGATGGATCAACGTCAGGAGCGTAAGTGTGCTTACGGATTGGAAGGATAAGATTTTGCACTTCCCTCACAGCAGTGTCAATCCGTTCGTTGTTGGCATCATAGAAGGACCGATGAACAGTCAAATTAGCCTCTTCCGCCAATTGATTTGCCAGTGGACGCATCTCCTTTGTCAGGACTTTGAGGGCTTCGTTGTCGAAAGCTGACCCGTCTGTTTGTTCATCCGGAAATCCCTTGGCGATGTCAACTGGGTCCAAGTCAGATATCCATGCTTTGGCCCGAGTAAATGCCAGTAACTGGCAGCAGATCGCTTCACCTCTTCTATCTGCGCCGGCGTCATGGATAATTTTATTAGTGTGTCCTTGATCAATGTTGGTGCCGGTTTGTTGTATGAGACTGCACAGATAACCCGTTGGGCACCAGTGTATAATTGCTCAATCAAAGTGTACGCTGCCTTCAGTTTCATCCGCATATCTGTGCCCAGCTGAGCAATGCGATTACCTGCAACAGTTTATGAATTCAATGTTAAAACCGGCAGAGTTCAAGATATTTTCGAACCGGCTATGACAAAGTACTTACCAAAGATTGCAGAAGTCATAGCATCCACTTGATGTTTTAGCCCTGTCAGCTCATCCGTCACCGGCTTAAGAGCTGCTTCGGCATCCGCTTCAACAAAGCAGCCTTCTCAGTTTCCCAGTTGGTGCGTTCATTTTTGAAACCATCCTTCAATTGCTCCATGGTTGTCAAAACACCCTTTAGCTCCTCTTTGGCTTTAGAGGTCTCTTCTTGCTGGGACTTGATGTTTTCCTGAAGATCGGCGATTTGAGATTCTTTGATATTTTTGTCGGTCTGCAAAAGTCAGAAGATGAAGTTGTTGAAGTCCCAAGCACATAACAAGTTATGCACTCGGCACTTGGGGGCTAATGTGGATTGCTTTTTAAAGTGAGTACTTTCAAGTCCCAAGGCTCAATCCAGGTATTAAGCTTGGCACTTGGGGGCTAATGCACAATTGATCAGTTATAAGTAAAGGCAAATAACAAGGACAGACAGTCCCGGTTTGTCTTCAAAATACAAACCGGCCCTTGGGGGCTACAAAGTTGAAGTGTTCTTTATATCAAAGTCCCGGTTTATCTTCGAGAAATAACCCGGCCCTTGGGGGCTACAATGGAAGAGATATACAGAATAAAGTAAATTTCAAAGCGTTCTTGAAGCGTACCTCATAACGTTCCTTCATCAGGTTCACCAAACCGGCTTCAAAGTCACGGCTGGTGTAAAGGCGGTTTAAAAATCCGGAATGAAGATCCTCGGTACTAAGGTTGATGAAGTTGGATAAATCAGTCTTCCCTTTCCCCTTGCCCATAGCAGTGAATTCCTCCTTGGCAGTATGTTTTGACAGGACAAACGGATTACCAGGGCTAGTGTGACCCATACCAGTAATAATAACATCATCATTATCACCCTTTGGTGGACTTGGCGGATTGACGGCATCCCTGGCTGGACTTGGCGGATTAGCAGCTGGGCTCAGCGGATCAGCAGCCGGGCTCGAAGGAGTAGCATGAGGGCTTGATGGATCAAATATAAGTAGTCGGGTCAGCTTCCAGCGGATTAGCTTCAGTGTTATCACCTAGTGGGGCAGAATCATCTGTAACATCAATATTTCTACCGGTACCCTCAGGAGCCTTCTCCGGTTCAACTTCACCAATAGGGGCACTGGTTTTAGCCTTCTTGCTCAGACGGGCTTTGGCACTGATATCAAAACAAAGATTAGCACGGTAAACCGAATTACGAAGGAAAAAGATGCAGGGTAGTATACTTACCCAGGGACGGTTTTAAGGGGAGGCAGCTGAGTGGTTGATGAACCGCCAGACGAATTGGAAGACACCTGGTAATTCGAATCAGACGGATTGAGAGGGTATCGGAAGAAACCATTCAAAGGATAAAGTTTTTCGGGAGAACAAGCAACCTCTGGACGATGCTTCTGGGTTGGTGTATCCGGTAAACCGGAAGAGGTGACTTGTTGGCCACTGTGTCAGGTTGTGCAATGCCCTTCAGGTTGTTGTGTCTTCAAAAGTTTTGGATTCAAATAAGCAAGAGGGTGTGAGTATTTTACTTTCCGAACTGCACGGCGAAATCTTTGAACCGGCACAAGATCTGAATCGGAGGAAAGAGAGATTACTTCAACATGGTCCGCACGGCTGGCCTCCGTATCATCTTGGGAATAGTCATTGTCAATAAGGTGTATGAAAAAGGAACCAAGGGAGTCAAGTTCTACCTCTTGTTCCGATTCATCAATATCTTCTGGCGGATCAGAAGACTCGGCGGTTTTCTTCTTGGTTGTTCTCTTGGTGACTTTGCTCTTGGCACGAGGAGCCCTGGCCGGTTTATCTTGAGTTTTCCTTTTCCAGAAGGAGCTATTGTCCTACAAAATTAAACAAAGGATTATTAAATCAGTGTTAAAGCGGAGACGGGTCAGAAAAGTACAAGGTTAAAGTTTTTACCGCTGGCGGTTTGTTGGAGGCATAAAAAGGGCGCGGACCAATTTGGGTGCATGTGGCGATCGGTTTGTCAAGCGTCTTCTTCACACTTTCAGTGACTTCATCATCAGTCAGTTCTATTTCGTTAAACCGTTGAGGATCCTTGGCGTTGCCGATATATTATACATCAAACTGGGGCGGCGGCTTAAAGGTAGGACACACCACGAAACCCAACAGCGGACGAGATCAACACCAGTCAAACCGTTGGCGAGGAGAGCCCGGAGCTTGGCGAGTTGAGGTGCATAAGCTTGTCGTTCTTTGGCAGTTAATCGTTGAGGTAAAGGGTGGCCATTGCTAAGCCGGTGAGCGCGGTAGCCCGACAAAGGATTTTCTCCAACAGGGGTAGTGTTCTGACAATAAAACCATGTTTGGTTCCAGTCTTTAGGATGGTTGTGCAGTTTGGCATGAGGAAAATCAACTTCTTTCCTTTTTTGAATCGACACACCACCAAGTTCAGTATTTGGGCCGTCAGAGAACTCAGTTCGGTGGTTTAAGTGGAAGAAATCCCCGAAGTGATCAACAGTTGGTTCTTCTTGAAGGTAAACTTCACAGAACACTTGGAAGTTGCATATGTTGGACACAGAATTTGGTCCAATATCCTGAGGATGGAGTTGGAAGCTGGAAAGTACATCCCGGAAAAACTTTGATCCGGGAGGGCTGAATCCCCGAGATAAATGTTGCATGAACACGATCACTTCTCCATCTTGAGGCTCAGGAGGGCATTCAGGGCCAGGAACTCGCCAGTGAAGGACATTTTTTGGAGCTAAAGCGCCCGTTACAACGAATCCGTTGATTTGCGTTTCCGTGATCCGAGATGGAACCCAGTTGCAAGCGGGAAATTGCTTGGTCATCTTGAGAAGCAAAACTGTAAGGGAAAAATGAAGGCCGGTTTGTGATTGACGGTTCATGTGTACTAATCGGTGTTAAACCGGGAATTTGATCAAAGCATACATGTGAGGTAAACCGGAAATTGCTATTCAAATCAAGATGGCGGTTTAAGTGAGGGCTAATGGCATATGGCGGATTATCAACTACTAAAGGTTAAACCGCCCTTAGGTGGAAGGGCCAGAGCTGAAAATCTACTAAGTGTTGACAGAAACAGGTTTCACAAAATGAC
The DNA here is from genome assembly GCA_021605205.1 of Aegilops longissima. Classification (NCBI taxonomy): domain Eukaryota; kingdom Viridiplantae; phylum Streptophyta; class Magnoliopsida; order Poales; family Poaceae; genus Aegilops; species Aegilops longissima. Next base: position 231,093,466 of record CM038682.1, read on the forward strand.
AGCATAAATTTGGATCTACCGTAGTTCAGTAAGAAAAATTATTCAGAAGGGAATTATCAAGGCAGGAGGAGATACTACGGCGAGGTAAACTAAAGTTACAACTTTGGCCGCAAGAGGAGGATGACAAGTTCATCTAGTTTCAACAGTAAGCAAAAAGGCAGCGAACAAAGATGAACACTTATGAACACGGATGAACGCGGAAACCCTAAATACAGATCTAGGGTTGAGAGAAGGAAGCTTACCAAATGCGCAGGGATAGCGGAGAAGAGCCGCAGGTTTCTGGTACGATCAGGTTGATGCAGCGGCCTTTGTCGATGCAGTGCTCGAAGGTTGAGGTCGGCGGCGGAGCTTCAGAGCTTGAGCGTCGCGAGGAGGAAGAAGAGGCACGGAAGGGGAAGAAAGAAAGGACCCCCGAGCCTATTTATAAGGCAAATGGATAAAGCGAGTGCGGGGATCGAGGAGCCTGAAGCGGCAAAAGAGGGCGTAGCCGTCGCCTCGATCTTTGTGAGCAATTAATTAAAAGGAATCTTTTTAATCTTTTTATACAAAGATGACGTCATGACAAGCCACTACTGTATCGAGAGTATGACGTCACGGCGGTTTAACAAAAGTTTACAGGAGAAGACATCACGGCGGTTTACGAGGAATGTAAGAAGATGTTCACAGGATTTTTCTAAATATTGGAGATTGACATGAACTAGTTCAAATCAACCTGGGGCCTAATGTTGAGGATATAACTACTAAGGGTAAACCGCCCAGGAGGGGCCGGTTCACCCTCAACTACATTGAAGCCCGTAAAGACTCAGAAGATAGCGCTTTACTAATGAAGCTTAGAGGCCCAGAGCCCAAAGGCGGATTAGGGCCCATGGTGGTAAACCGCTGCGATTGTATAACTTGTGTTGTAAGATAGGAAAGGAGAGACCAAGGCGGACACTTGTATGAGCCGACCTCGGGACTCTTTAGATCGGCCGGGCGTCAACCTATGTATATAAAGGGACGACCTGGCGGCGGTTCGAGGGCAAGAAACAACAACTCGAGACCCAGGCAAAGCGTATTCGCTCCCTGGTCATCGAAACCCAATCAATTCCATCACAACTAGACGTAGGCTTTTACCTTCATCGAAGGGGCCGAACTAGTATAAAAAATCCCGTGTCCCTTGTCCGGTTTAACCCCTTTAAGCTAACCCGTCGTGATGGCTCCACGACTAAGTCCTTTCAAGAGGACATCTGATGTGACAATTCCATGACATATAGAGTGTATTAAATACTATAAGAAGTTTGATACTTGATAATTGTTTTGAGATATAAAGATGGTGATATTAGAGTCGTGCTAGTTGAGTAATTGTGAAATTGAGAAATATTTGTGTTGAGGTTTGCAAGTCCCGTAGCATGCACGTATGGTAACCGTTGTGTGACAAATTTGAAGCATGGTAATTTGCAAGCAAGTTGGATGCACACCCACTTAGTTTCTTTTGTTGAGCTTTCATACATTTATAGCTCTAGTACATCCGTTGCATGGCAATCCCTACTCCTCGCATTGACATCAATTGATGGGCATCTCCATAGCCCGTTGATTAGCCGCGTCGATGTGAGACTTTCTACCTTTTTGTCTTCTCCATACAACCTCCATCATCATATTCTGTTCCACCTATAGTGCTATGTCCATAGGTCGCGCTCATATATTGCGTGAAAGTTGAATTTTTTTGAGAATGCTAAAGTATGAAACCATTGCTTGGCTTGTCATCGGGGTTGTGCATGATGAGAGCATTTTGTGTGACGAAAATGAAGCATGGCCAAACTATATGATTTTGTAGGGATGAGCTTTCTTTGGCTATGTTATTTTGAGAAAACATAATTGCTTGGTTAGTATGCTTGAAGTATTATTATTTTTATGTCAATATTAAACTTTTGTCTTGAATCTATCAGATCTGAACATTCATGCCACAATAAAGAAAATTACATTGATAAATATGCTAGGTAGCATTCCACATCAAAAATTCTGTTTTTATCATTTACCTACTCGAGGACGAGTAGGAATTAAGCTTAGGGATGCTTGATACGTCTCCAACGTATCTATAATTTTTTATTGTTCCATGATATTATATTATCCATCTAGGATGTTTTATATGCATTTATATGCTATTTTATATGATTTTTGGGACTAACCTATTAACCTAGAGCCCAGTGCGGTTTACTTTTTTCCTTGTTTTGAGTATCGCGAAAAGGAATACCAAACGGAGTCCAACTGACCTGAAAATTCACGGAGATTGTTTTTGGACCAGAAGAAGCCCACGGAGTACCAGAGATGGACAAGAAGAGTCCTGAGGCCACCACGAGGGTGGAGGGCGCGCCCCCTACCTCGTGGCCTCCTCGTGGACCCCCCTGACTTGTTCCCGACGCCAACACCTCTTATATATCCCCAAACTTCCAGAACATAACCTAGATCGGGAGTTCCGCCGCCGCAAGCCTCTATAGCCACCAAAAACCAATCGGGACCCTATTCCGGCACCCTGTCGGAGGGGGGAATCATCACCGGTGGCCATCTTCATCATCCCGGCGCTCTCCATGATGAGGAGGGAGTAGTTCACCCTCGGGGCTGAGGGTATGTACCAGTAGCTATGTGTTTGATCTCTTGTGTTCTTGATATGGCACGATCTTGATGTATCGCGAGCTTTGCTATTATAGTTGGATCTGATGATATTTCTCCCCCTCTACTCTCTTGTAATGGATTGAGTTTTCCCTTTGAAGTTATCTTATCGGATTGAGTCTTTAAGGATTTGAGAACACTTGATGTATGTCTTGCATGTGCTTATCTATGGTGACAATGGGATATTCACGTGATCTAATTGATATATGTTTTGGTGATCAACTTGCGAGTTCAGTAACCTTGTGAACTTATGCATAGGGGTTGGCACACGTTTTCGTCTTGACTCTCCGGTAGAAACTTTGGGGCACTCTTTGAAGTTCTTTGTGTTGGTTGAATAGACGAATCTGAGATTGTGTGATGCATATCGTATAATCATACGCACAGATACTTGAGATGACATTGGAGTACCTAGGTGACATTAGGGTTTTGGTTGATTTTTGTCCTAAGGTGTTATTCTAGTACGAACTCTAGGATAGATCGAACGGAAAGAATAGCTTCGTGTTATTTTATTACGGACTCTTGAATAGATTGATCAGAAAGGATAACTTTGAGGGGGTTCCATACCCTACAATAATCTCTTCGTTTGTTCTCTGCTATTAGTGACTTTTGAGTGACTCTTTGTTGCATGTTGAGGGATAGTTATATGATCCAATTATGTTATTATTGTTGAGATAACTTGCACTAGTGAAAGTATGAACCCTAGGCCTTGTTTCGAAGCATTGTAATACTGTTTGTGCTCACTTTTACCACTTGCTACCTTGCTGTTTTTATATTTTCAGATTACAAAAACCTATATCTACCATCCAAATTGCACTTGTATCACCATCTCTTCGCCGAACTAGTGCACCTATACAATTAACCATTGTATTAGGTGTGTTGGGGACACAAGAGACTCTTTGTTATTGAAGGAAATATGCCCTAGAGGCAATAATAAAGTTATTATTTATTTCCTTATATCATGATAAATGTTTATTATTCCTGCTAGAATTGTATTAACCGGAAACATAATACATGTGTGAATACATAGACAAACATAGTGTCACTAGTATGCCTCTACTTGACTAGCTCGTTGATCAAAGATGGTTGAGTTTCCTAGCCATGGACATGAGTTGTCATTTGATTAACGGGATCACATCATTAGGAGAATGATGTGATTGACTTGACCCATTCCGTTAGCTTAGCACTTGATCATTTAGTATGTTGCTATTGCTTCATGACTTATACATGTTCCTATGACTATGAGATTATGCAACTCCCGTTTACCAGAGGAACACTTTGTGTGCTACCAAATGTCACAATGTAACTGGGTGATTATAAAGGTGCTCTATAGGTGTCTCCAAAGGTACTTGTTGGGTTGGCGTATTTCGAGATTAGGATTTGTCACTCCGATTGTCGAAGAGGTATCTCTGGGCCCTCTTGGTAATGCACATCACTATAAGCCTTGCAAGCAATGTGACTAATGAGGTATTTGCAGGATGACGCATTACGTAACGAGTAAAGAGACTTGCCGGTAATGAGATTGAACTAGGTATTGAGATACCGACGATCGAATCTCGGGCAAGAGTAACATACCGATGACAAAGGGAACAACGTATGTTGTAATGCGGTTTGACCAATCAAGATCTTCGTAGAATATGTGGGAACCAATATGAGCATCCAGGTTCCACTATTGGTTATTGACCGGAGACGTGTCTCGGTCATGTCTACATAGTTCTCAAACCCGTAGGGTCCCCACGCTTAAAGTTCGGTGACGATCGGTATTATGAGTTTATGTGTTTTGATGTACCGAAGGTAGTTCGGAGTCCCGGATGAGATCGGGGACATGACGAGGAGTCTCGAAATGGTCGAGACGTAAAGATCGACATATTGGACGACTATATTCGGAAATCGGAAAGGTTCCGAGTGATTAGGGTATTTTTCGGAGTACCGGAGAGTTACGGGAATTCGCCGGGGAGTATATGGGCCTTATTGAGCTTTAGGGGAAAGAGAGAGGGGAGGCTACGCCCCCCCCCCCAAGGCTTAGTCCGAATTGGACTAGGGGGAGGGGCGGCGCCCCCTCCTTCCTTCTCTTCTCTTTTCCCTTTCCTTCTCTCCTACTCCTACTACTTGGAAGGGCTCCTAGTTGAACTAGGAAAAGGGGAATCCTACTCCCGGTGGGAGTAGGACTCCCCTAGGGCACGCCATAGAGAGGGCCAGCCCTCCCCCTCCTCCACTCCTTTATATACGAGGGGGGGCACCCCTTGGAGACACAACAATTGATCATTGATCTCTTAGCCGTGTGCGGTGCCCCCCTCGACCATATTCCACCTCGGTAATATTGTAGTGGTGCTTAGGCGAAGCCCTGCATTGGTAGCATCATCAACACCGTCATCATGCCGTCATGCTGACGGAACTCTCCCGCAAAGCTCTGCTGGATCGGAGTTCGTGGGACGTCATCGAGCTGAACGTGTGCTGAACTTGGAGGTGTCGTGCGTTCGGTACTTGGATCGGTCGGATCGTGAAGACGTACGACTACATCAACCACGTTGTCATAACGCTTCAGCTTTCGGTCTACGAGGGTACGTGGACAACACTCTCCCCTCTTGTTGCTATGCATCACCATGATCCTGTGTGTGCATAGGAAAATTTTGAAATTACTACGTTCCCCAACAGTGGCATCCGAGCCTGGTTTTATGCGTAGATGTTATATGCACGAGTAGAACACAAGTGAGTTGTGGGCGATACAAGTCATACTGCTTACCAGCATGTCACACTTTGGTTCGGCGGTATTGTTGGATGAAGCGGCCCGGACCGATATTACATGTACGCTTACGCGAGACTGGTTCTACCGACGTGCTTTGCACATAGGTGGCTGGCGGGTGTCAGTTTCTCCAACTTTAGTTGAACCGAGTGTGGCTACGCCCGGTCCTTGAGAAGGTTAAAACAACACTAACTTGGCGAACTATCGTTGTGGTTTTGATGCGTAGGTAAGAACGGTTCTTGCTCAGCCCGTAGCAGCCACGTAAAACTTGCAACAACAAAATAGAGGACGTTTAACTTGTTTTTGCAGGGCATGTTGTGATGTGATATGGTCAAGGCATGATGCTATATTTTATTGTATGAGATGATCATGTTTTGTAACCAAGTTATCGGCAACTGGCAGGAGCCATATGGTTGTCGCTTTATTGTATGCAATGCAATCGCCCTGTAATTGCTTTACTTTATCACTAAGCGGTAGCAATAGTCGTAGAAGCAATAGTTGGCGAGACGACAACGATGCTACGATGGAGATCAAGGTGTAGCGCCGTGACGATGGTGATCATGACGGTGCTTCGGAGATGGAGATCACAAGCACAAGATGATGATGGCCATATCATATCACTTATATTGATTGCATGTGATGTTTATCTTTTATGCATCTTATCTTGCTTTGATTGACGGTAGCATTATAAGATGATATCTCACTAAATTTCAAGGTATAAGTGTTCTCCCTGAGTATGCACCATTGCGAAAGTTCTTCGTGCTGAGACACCACATGATGATCGGGTGTGATAAGCTCTACGTTCAAATACAACGGGTGCAAAACAGTTGCACGCGTGGAATACTCAGGTTAAACTTGGGGAGCCTAGCATATGCAAATATGGCCTCGGAACACTGAGACCGAAAGGTCGAGCGTGAATCATATAGTAGATATGATCAACATAGTGATGTTCACCATTGAAAACTACTCCATCTCACGTGATGATCGGACATGGTTTAGTTGATTTGGATCACGTGATCACTTAGATGATTAGAGGGATGTCTATCTAAGTGGGAGTTCTTAAGTAATATGATTAATTGAACTTTAATTTATCATGAACTTAGTCCTGGTAGTATTAGCATATCTATGTTGTAGATCAATTGCTCGCGTTTAGCTCCCCTGTTTTATTTTTTATATGTTCTTAGAGAAAATTAAGTTGAAAGATGTTAGTAACATGATACGGATTGGATCCTTGATCTGAGGATTATCCTCATTGCTGCATAGAAGAATTATGTCCTTGATGCACCACTAGGTGACAGACCGATTGCAGGAGCAACTGCAGACGTTATGAACGTTTGGCAAGCTCGATATGATGACTACTTGATAGTTTAGTGCACCATGATTTACGGCTTAGAATCGGGGCTTCAAAGACGTTTTTTGAAACGCCACGGAGCATATGAGATGTTCCAAGAGTTGAAATTAGTATTTCATACCCATGCCCGTGTCGAGAGGTATGAGACCTCTGACAGTACTTTGCCTACAAGAAGGAGGAGAATTTCTCAGCTAGTGAGCATGTGCTCAGAATGTCTGAGTACTACAATCACTTGAATCAAATGGGAGTTAATCTTCCAGATAAGATAGTGATTGGCAGATTTCTCTAGTCACTATCACCAAGTTACTAGAACTTCGTGATGAACTATAATATGCAAGGGATAATAGAAACGATTCCCAAGCTCTTCGTGATGCTGAAATCGACGAAGGTAGAAATCAAGAAAAACATAGGGTGTTGATGGTTGACAAGACCACGTTTCAAGAAAAGGGCAAAGGGAAGAAGGGGAACTTCAAGAAGAACGGCAAGAGAGTTGCTTCTCAAGTGAAGAAGCCCAAGTTTGGACCTAAGCCTGAGACTAAGTGCTTCTACTTCAAAGGGACTGGTCACTAGAAGTGGAACTGCCCTAGATACTTGGCGGATAAGAAGGATGGCATAGTGAACAAAGGTATATTTGATATACATGTTATTGATGTGTACTTTACTAGTGTTTATAGCAACCCCTTAGTATTTGATACTAATTCAGTTGCTAAGATTAGTAACTCGAAACGGAGTTGCAGAATGAACAGAGACTAGTTAAGGGTGAAGTGACGATGTGTGTTGGAAGTAGTGCCAAGATTGATATGATCATCATCGCACACTCCCTATACTTTCGGGGTTAGTGTTGAACCTAAATAAGTGTTATTTGGTGTTTGCGTTGAGCATGAATATGATTTGATCATGTTTATTGCAATACGGTTATTCATTTAAGTTAGAGAATAATTGGTGTTCTGTTTACATGAATAAAACCTTCTATGGTCATACACCCAATGAAAATGGTTTGTTGGATCTTGATCGTAGTGATACACATATTCATAATATTGAAGCCAAAAGATGCAAAGTTAATAATGATAGTGCAACTTATTTGTGGCAATGCCGTTTAGGTCATATTGGTGTAAAGCGCATGAAGAAAATCCATTCTGATGGGCTTTTGGAATCACTGGATTATGAATCAGTTGATGCTTGCGAACCATGCCTCATGGTCAAGATGACTAAGACTCCGTTCTCCAGAACAATGGAGCGAGCTACTGACTTATTGGAAATAATACATACCGATGTATGCGGTCCGATGAGTGTTGAGGCTCGCGGCGGGTATCGTTATTTCCTGACGTTCACAGATGATTTTAGCATATATGGGTATATCTACTTAATGAAACTGAAACAGTTGAAAAGTTCAAAGAATTTCAGAGTGAAGTGGAGAATCATTGTACCAAGAAAATAAAAGTTTTTCTGCGATTTGATCGCGGAGACGAATATTTGAATTACAAGTTTGGCCTTTAATTAAAACAATGTGGAATAGTTTCACAAACTCATGCCACCTGGAACACCACGGCATAATGGTGTGTCCGAACGTCATAACCGTACTTTATTGGATATAGTGCAATCTATGATGTCTCTTACCGATTTACCACTATCCTTCTGGGGTTATGCATTAGAGACAGCTGCATTCACATTAAATAGGGCACCGTCTAATCCGTTGAGACAACACCGTATGAGCTATGGTTTAGCAAGAAACCTAAGCTGTCGTTTCTTAAAGTTTGGGGATACGATGCTTATGTGAAAAAGTTTCAACCTGATAAGCTCGAAACCAAATCGGAGAAGTGCGTCTTCATAGGATACCCAAAATAAAATGTTGGATGCACCTTCTATCACAGATCCGAAGGCAAGACATTCGTTGCTAAGAATGGATCCTTTCTAGAGAAGGAGTTTCTCTCGAAAGAAGTGAGTGGGAGGAAAGTAGAACTTGATGAGCTAACTGTACCTGCTCCCTTATTGGAAAGTAGTTCATCACAGAAATTTGTTCCTGTGACTCCTACACCAATTAGTGAGGAAGCTAATGATGATGATCACGTAACTTCAGATCAAGTTACTACCGAACCTCGTAGGTCAACCAGAGTGAGATCCGCACCAGAGTGGTATGGTAATCCTGTTCTGGAGGTCATGTTACTTGACCATGACGAACCTACGAACTATGAGGAAGCGATGATGAGCCCAGATTCCGCGAAATGGCTTGAGGCCATGAAATCTGAGATGGGATCCATGTATGAGAACAAAGTGTGGACTTTGGTTGACTTGCCCGATGATCGGCAAGCCATAGAAAATAAATAGATCTTCAAGAGGAAGACGGACGCTGATAGTAGTGTTACTATCTACAAAGCTAGACTTGTCGAAAAAGTTTTTTGACAAAGTTTAAGGTGTTGACTACGATGAGATTTTCTCACTCGTAATGCTTAAGTCTGTCCGAATCATGTTAGAGAATTGCCACATTTTATGAAATCTGGCAAATGGATGTCAAAACTACATTCCTTAATGAATTTCTTAAAGAAGAGTTGTAAATGATGCGACCAAAAGGTTTTGTCGATCCTAAAGGTGCTAACAAAATGTGCAAGCTCCAGCGATCCATCTATGGACTAGTGCAAGCATCTCGGAGTTGGAATATATTCTTTGATGAGTTGATCAAAGCATATAGTTTTATACAGACTTGTGGTGAAGCATGTATTTACAAGAAAGTGAGTGGGAGCACTACAACATTTCTGATAAACATATATGAATGACATAGTGTTGATCGGAAATAATGTAAGAATTTTCTGGAGAGCATAAAGGAGTATTTGAAAGGAGTTTTTCAAATAAAGACCTCGGTGAAGCTGCTTACATATTGAGCATCAAGATCTATAGAGATAGATCAAGACGCTTGATAAGTTTTTTCAATGATTACATACCTTGACAAGATTTTGAAGTAGTTCAAAATGGAACAGTCAAAGAAAGAGTTCTTGCCTGTGCTACAAGGTGTGAAATTGAGTAAGACTCAAAGCCCGACCACAGCAGAAGATAGAAAGAGAATGAAAGTCATTTCCTATGCCTCAGCCATAGGTTCTATAAAGTATGTCATGCTATGTACCAGATCTATTGTATACCCTACACTGATTTTAGCAAGGGAGTACAATAGTGATCTAGGAGTAGATCCCTGGACAGCGGTCAAAGTTATCCTTAGTGGAATAAGGATATGTTTCTCGATTATGGAGGTGACAAAAGGTTCGACGTAAAGGGTTACGTCGATGCAAGTTTTGACACTGATCTAGATGACTCTAAGTCTCAATCTGGATACATATTGAAAGTGGGAGCAATTAGCTAGAGTAGCTCTGTGCAGAGCATTGTTGACATAGAAATTTGCAAAATACATACGGATCTGAATTTGGCAGACCCGTTGACTAAACTTCTGTCACAAGCAAAACATGATCACACCTTTGTACTCTTTGGGTGTTAATCACATGGCGATGTGAACTAGATTCCTGACTCTAGTAAACCCTTTGGGTGTTGGTCACATGACGATGTGAACTATGGGTGTTAATCACATGGTGATGTGAACTATCCATGTTAAATCACATGGCGATGTGATCTAGATTATTGACTCTAGTGCAAGTGGGAGACTGAAGGAAATATGCCCTAGAGGAAATAATAAAGTTATTATTTATTTCCTTATATCATGATAAATTTTTATTATTCATGCTAGAATTGTATTAACCGAAAACATAATACATGTGTGAATACATAGACAAACATAGTGTCACTAGTATGCCTCTACTTGACTAGCTCGTTGATCAAAGATGGTTGAGTTTCCTAGCCATGGACATGAGTTGTCATTTGATTAACGGGATCACATCATTAGCAGGATGATGTGATTGACATGACCCATTCCGTTAGCTTAGCACTTGATCATTTAGTATGTTGCTATTGCCTTCTTCATGACTTATACATGTTCCTATGACTATGAGATTATGCAACTCCCGTTTACCGGAGGAACACTTTGTGTGATACCAAACGTCACAACGTAACTGGGTGATTATAAAGGTGCTCTACAGGTGTCACCGAAGTTACTTGTTGGGTTGGCGTATTTCGAGATTAGGATTTGTCACTCCGATTGTCGGAGAGGTATCTCTGGGCCCTCTCGGTAATGCTCATCGCTATAAGCCTTGCAAGCAATGTGACCAATGAGTTAGTCGCGGGATGATGCATTACGTAACGAGTAAAGAGACTTTCCGATAACGAGATTGAACTAGGTATTGAAATACCTACGACCGAATCTCGGGCAAGTAACATACCGATGACAAAGGGAAGAACGTATGTTGTTATGCGGTTTGACCGATAAAGATCTTCGTAGAATATGTGGGAACCAATATGAGCATCCAGTTTCCGCTATTGGTTATTGACCGGAGACGTGTCTCGGTCATGTCTACATAGTTCTCGAACCCGTAGGGTCCGCACGCTTAAAGTTCGATGATGATCGATATTATGAGTTTATGTGTTTTGATGTACCGAAGGTAGTTCGAAGTCCCGGATGAGATCGGGGACATGAGAGGAGTCTCGAAATGGTCGAGACATAAAGATCGACATATTGGACGACTATATTCGGACATCGGAAAGGTTCCGAGTGCTTAGGGTATTTTTCGGAGTACCAGAGAGTTACGGGTATTCGCCGGGGAGGCTGCCCCCCAATGCTTAGTCCGAATTGGACTAGGGGGAGGGGCGGCGCCCCCTCCTTCCTTCTCTTCTCTTTTCCCTTTCCTTCTCTCCTACTGCTACTACTTGAAAGGGCTCCTAGTTGTACTAGGAAAAGGGGAATCCTACTCCTGGTGGGAGTAGGACTCCCGTAGGGCGCGCCATAGAGAGGGCCGGCCCTCCCCCTCCTCCACTCCTTTATATACGGGGAGGGGGGCACCCCTTGGAGACACAACAATTGATCAGCGTTTCTCTATTTACTATCTTACTAGCTCGCTCCTGTCTGATTTTATTAGGCCCTCTCGTATTTTAGTTCAAATTTTGACCATCTATTTGACTAACAGAATATAAAGCATATGCTAAAAAATATGTTATTGGATTTGTATTCAGAATAGGTTATCACTGATATAATATTTTGATGTGTAATTTACATTTTATTAGTTAAATCTATGGTCAAACGTTAGCTCAAAATAAGAGGGTGCCTAATAAACTCAGATGGAGAGAGTAGTTGTTTTCATTGCATGCTCTTAGGTTTAGCTTTCTACTTTAGAACTCATCATTTCTGCTTAGTTGGAGTTATGTTATTATGTTGTTCTTCGAAGAACTTCTCTTTTTCAAAGAATTTATTTAAAATAGCCATTCACCCCCTCTAATCGTATACTTTGAATCTACAATTGGTACGAGCGCAAGGTACTTCCTTTGTCTCTGCGATTTTGTTTAACCATTTGACCACCATCACACCCACAGATCCGACATACACCAACTGTCTCACTACTCGTCGTCCACTCGATGAACAACCTCGTGCTCAGTGGGTCACCACCCCGGCTTACTACGGTGGCACGACAGTTGGGACGCCAGCCGCAAAGAACCTCCCCACCACCAATAGGGCTTGCCGCAAGTGCAACAGAGGAGGAGGCTGGGGTTAAAACTCCCAACTCCTATTTGGCGCCTTAAGCACCAGTTAGAGTGTATTTTGCTAACCGGCACACACCCCCTCCACGTATCTAGATGGGCTGGCATTTGTAGTTTATTTCATCAGTTTTTCTCATTTTGTTTTCTTTTCATTTTTATTTTTTAGTTTTCTATTTTATGTTTATCAAATTCGTGAACTTTTCCAATTTCACAAACTTATTCTCAAATTTGAAAAACTTTTTCTTTTTTTTTTCAAATCCATGAACTTTTTCTCACATTTGTGAACTTTTCTTTTCCAAATTTGTGATTTTTTTTTCATTTTTGTGAACTTTTCTAAATTACGAATTTTCCAAGTCTTGTACTTTTTCCAAATTCATGATTTTTTAAAAAAAATTGAACTTCATTCAAATTTCATGTGCTTTTTCAGATTTGTTTAATTTTAAAAAAAAATTGTGAATGTTTTCCTTTTTTAAGTCAATGGCTAACTCTCCAAGGTCAACGCTCGCAGACCCATCAGTCAACCAATTTAAAAAAACACAGCTGGCCGGCCCATACAATGTCGTGCTTGAGCGTCGGTTACCCTAATTGACCCAAATTTAAACTGAAAAAGTTCAGCCACGATGAACCGGCAAATTCTATTAACATTAATCTTGTTAAGGGCACTGCAACCACCGAAAGGAAATTATTGGTCCCCTCGCCTCCGGCTGCCATCTTGGTGCTGGGAGGTGGGGGAAGCTCGCATTTTCAAGAGTTCTATGTTCATTGTATTTTGTGAGAATAAATTTACTCTTGTTGTTTTGATGGTGCCATGAGATTAGAGAGTTTCTGTCCTCGTGTATTTGGTTACTTGGATATGATGAGTTTATATTGGTGTGTCAAACTTTACTTGTTGGTTTGATTCTTTGTGGAGTTGAAATCTTTCATCGATACTATGGTGTATGATCCAACGGCCTGCACTTCTAGGGGATGATCCTTGGCCCAAATATGTTCATCGGTTAAGGCTTCCCATCTTTTTGGATGGGCGACTCAAGGCGCTTTCAAAAACCATTATTGGTAATGTTGGTATGGGTGAAAGAGTAATAACATCATTGTTACGGTCCAATGTTTCCAAGAGATTTCATTGTAATTCTTAGCATAGGAGTTTTTTTGTATTTTCTTGGCTTAAATTCAAATCAGTATATCCATAATTGTTATGAGTATGAATAAAATTACAGGTGTTTTAAAAGAAGTCATGTTATTCCCGGATCTGGTGTGCAGCTGGCATCTCTTGGTTCCTTTCTTGGCCATGTACGAACACGCATCCGAGCACCGGTCTGTTGTTCCTTGCTAAACATAGAAGACATTCTTCGTCCTTGCTTGCTTGTGTAGGAGACGATGCTCACAGTCACATGGTCCACATGACGCGGACGCCAAGAGGAAGTATGCATGCATATACTCCAACGTTTCTCTTGTACAAGCGCGCGCCCTGAACCCAACGCCCCATACCAAGATGTCCGAGACACGGTCCGTCGTCATGGAGACGGCTCCCGGCGACACCGTGCCAACAGCCACCGGTCACGGTCTACATGGCATCCCCGTGATCATCACGCCTTTCCACCAGCCGGGTGGCGCCACCGCGTCGACAGAGACGATGCGCACGGCGTTCCAGGGCTTCCTCCTCCTCCACGGGCAGGGGGAGGCCAAGGAGGACGAGCGGAAGAAGTGGTTCAGGGAGATGCGCGGGTGGCTGATGGTGCTGGCGACCGTGGCGGCGTCGGTGACCTACCAGGCGGGCCTGAACCCGCCCGGCGGGTTCTGGCAGGACACCAAGGACGGCCCCGGCGGGCACCGCCCCGGCAACCCGGTGCTGCGCGACGAGCACTGGGTTCGGTACGTCATCTTCTACTACTTCAACGCGACGGCGTTCGTGACGTCGCTGGTGATCATGGTGCTGCTCATGAGCGAGCGGTTCTACCACGGGGAGGCCAAGGTGGTGGCGCTCATGCTCACCACCTTCGTCGACCTCGCCAGCCTCGTCGGCGCCTACATCGCCGGCACCACCCGCTACGCCACCTCCTGCGTCTACATCGTCGTCATCACCTGCGTCTCCTTCATCTGCGTTGTCTACATCGGGGAGTACGTATACTAAGATGCTAGCTTCGAACAATCTTCTACTGTATATATGATGCATGCATACATGCACGCAATAAACGTATGCGATGTTCTTGCAGGGCGATGGGGGAGATATGCGCCTTCGTCCTGAAGAAGATAAAGTGCATGCGTAATCTGGCGAAGCGGAAGTGGTTCCCGGTGCCGGCGGGTGTGGTGACGAGATCGCTGCCGGAGGAGGAGGCTGAGGAACGCAGGAAGAGAGCGGCGACGAGCAACCGCCCCACTTGCTGCCTGTGCTGTGGCTGTGGGCAGTCACCGGCGACGTCTGGTAGGCGCGACGTGGAGGGGTAGTGATCCGGTCGACTAACCTGTTTGCCATGCACGTATCATCTCTAGCTTCTTCGTGTTGTCAGACTGTTCATTTGTCTTTGGTTTTGTTGCTGGTTTAGTTGTTTCGTTGCCAAGATCTGTGCGTCTCGGTGAACTTGTCGGTCTTTAAGGAGCGACTATATTTAAGTGGCCTGATTTTTAATTAAGTCTATTTTTTACTGTATATTACTAGTAGTTTCTTCTCTATATACAAATGAAATGCGCATTTTTTACACATATCTATATTTTGCAAAAAAAATTAAGGGTATGATGTTTGATGTCCAGTAGTGTTACCTAAACGCTCTTATATTTCTTTATAGAGGGAGTACTTGATTAAAATGGTTGCATCTGTGAACAGATTAAATTTAATTTTCAAAAACAAAGATAAGGATGAATCTAAACTATAAATTTGCATGATACTCTATGTACTATGAGTTGACTCGCTAATACGCATTAAATCATCTCTTTTTTCTTATTAATATTGCATACATATGCATTGTAAACTGAAGGAAACATGAACAAAAAACAAAGTTTATTCTAAGGTGGAATGAATTAAAGGCTTTGGTATCCTGAAGAAAAAAAATGGAAAAAAAAACTCAAAACAAAGGGTAACAAAAACTTGCACATGTTGCGTAGAACTTGCACTAATCCATAGTATGCAAAACCAACCATATGGGGCGTGTATGGTTACATTGTCAATCCAGCCTGGCCCAGCGAGCCTCGCTCTAGTGAGCCGGTTTGAGGGGATGCACGCAAAAGAAAAACCAGATGCACATAGTTTGGTTGCCTGCATGTCCCTAGTTGCATGAGACAATCAATTTTGACCCGGTGTTTTAAGGCCCGCATTGCATTAGGCGCACATATGACATGGTATTTGGTAGCAACTGAAGGAGAACGTAGTAATTTTAAAAAAAATCATACGCACACGCAAGATCATGGTGATGCATAGCAACGAGAGGGGGGAGTGTTGTCCACGTACCCTTGTAGACCGAAAGCGGAAGCGTTATAACAACGCGGTTGATGTAGTCGTACGTCTTCACGGCCCCACCGATCAAGCACCGAAACTACGGCACCTCCTAGTTTTAGCACACGTTCAGCTCGATGACGATCCCCGGACTCCGATCCAGCAAAGTGTCGGGGATGAGTTCCGTCAGCACGACGGCGTGGTGACGATCTTGATGTTCTACCGTCGCAGGGCTTCGCCTAAGCACCGCTACAATATTATCGAGGAGAACTATGGTGGAGGGGGGCACCGCACACGGCTAAGAGATCTCAAGGATCAATTGTTGTTGTCCTAGAGGTGCCCCCCTGCCTCCGTATATAAAGGAGCCAGGGGGAGGGCGTCGGCCGGCCAGGAGGGGCGCGCCAGGAGGAGTCCTCCTCCCACCGGGAGTAGGACTCCCCCCCTTTCCTTGTTGGAGTAGGAGAGAAGGAAAGAGGGGGAGAGGAGGAAGGAAAAGGGGGCTGCATCCCTTGTCCAATTCGGACCAGAGGGGGGCTGCGCGCCTCCTTCCTTTCGGCCTCTCTCCTCTATTCCCGTATGGCCCAATAAGGCCCATACACTCCCCGGCGAATTCCTGTAACTCTCCGGTACTCCGAAAAATACCCGAATCACTCGGAACCTTTCCGAAGTCCGAATATAGTCGTCCAATATATCGATCTTTACATCTCGACCATTTCGAGACTCCTCGTCATGTCCCCGATCTCATCCGAGACTCCGAACTCCTTCGGTACATCAAAATTCATAAACTCATAATATAATTGTCATCGAAACCTTAAGCGTGCGGACCCTACGGGTTCGAGAACAATGTAGACATGACCGAGACACGTCTCCGGTCAATAACCAATAGCGGAACCTGGATGCTCATATTGGCTCCCACATATTCTACGAAGATCTTTATCGGTCAAACCGCATAACAACATACGTTGTTCCCTTTGTCATTGGTATGTCACTTGCCCGAGATTCGATCGTCGGTATCTCAATACCTAGTTCAATCTCGTTACCGGCAAGTCTCTTTACTCGTTCAGTAATACATCATCCCACAACTAACTCATTAGTTGCAATGCTTGCAAGGCTTAAGTGATGTGTATTACCGAGAGGGCCCAGAGATACCTCTCCGACAATCGGAGTGACAAATCCTAATCTCGAAATCGCCAACCCAACATGTACCTTTGGAGACACCTGAGAGCACCTTTATAATCACCCGATTCGTTGTGACGTTTGGTAGCACACAAAGTGTTCCTCCGTAAACGGAGTTGCATAATCTCATAGTCATAGGAACATGTATAAGTCATGAAGAAAGCAACAGCAACATACTGAATGATCGTGTGCTAAGCTAACGGAATGGGTCATGTCAATCACATCATTCTCCTAATGATGTGATCTCGTTAATCAAATGACAACTCATGTCTATGGCTAGGAAACATAACCATCTTTGATCAACGAGCTAGTCAAGTAGAGGCATACTAGTGACAATCTGTTTGTCTATGTATTCACACATGTATTATGTTTCCGGTTAATACAATTCTAGCATGAATAATAAACGTTTATCATGATATAAGGAAATAAATAATAACTTTATTATTGCCTCTAGGGCATATTTCCTTCAGTCTCCCACTTGCACTAGAGTCAATAATCTAGTTCTCATCATCATGTGATTCAACACCAATATTCACATCTATATGTGATTAATACTCATAGTTCACATCGTCATGTGATCAACACCCAAAGGGTTTACTAGAGTCAATAATCTAGTTCACATTGCTATGTGATTAACACCCAAAAGAGTACTAAGGTATGATCATGTTTTGCTCGTGAGAGAAGTTTAGTCAACGGGTCTGTCACATACAGAGCCGTATGTATTTTGCAAATATTATATGTCTTCAATGCTCTGCGTGGAGCTACTCTAGCTAATTTCTCCCACTTTCAATATGTATCCAGATTGAGACTTAGAGTCATCTGGACCAGTGTAAAAGTTTGCACCGATGTAACTTTTACAACGAACTCTTTTATCACCTCCATAATCGAGAAACATCTCCTTAGTCCTCACTAAGGATATTCTTGACCGTTGTCCAGTGATCTACTATTAGATCAAAATTGTATTCCTTTGCCAAACTCAGAGCAAGGTATACAATAGGTCTGGTTCACAGCATAGCATACTTTATAGAACCTATGACTGAGGCATAGGGAATGACTTTTCATTCTCTTTCTATTTTCTGCCATGGTCAGGTCTTGAGTCTTATTCAAATTCACACCTTGCAACACAGGCAAGAACTCCTTCTTTGACTGTTCCATTTTGAACTATTTCAAAAAAATTATCAAGGTATGTACTCATTGAAAAATCTTATCAAGCGTCTTGATCTATCTATATAGATCTTGATGCTCAATGTGTAAGCAGCTTCACCGAGGTCTTGCTTTGAAAAACTCTTATTCAAGTATCCTTTCATGCTATCCAAAATTTCTATATCATTTCCAATCAACAATATGTCATCCACATATAATATTAGAAATGCTACAGAGCTCCCACTCACTTTCTTGTAAATACAGGCTTCTCAAAAAGTATGTATAAAACCATATGCTTTTATCAACTCATCAAAGCGTATATTCCAACTCCGAGAGGCTTGCACCAGTCCATAAATGGATTGCTGGAGCTTGCACACTTTGTTAGCACATTTAGGATTGACAAAACCTTCTGGTTGCATCATATACAACTCTTCTTTAATAAATCTATTAAGGAATACAGTTTTGACATCCTTTTGCCAGATTTCATAAAATGTGGCAATTTCTAACATGATTCGGATAGACTTAAGCATCGATACGAGTGAGAAAATCTCATCGTATTCAACACCTTGCTTGTCAAAAAACCTTTCACAACAAGCCGAGCTTCGTAGATAGTAACACTACTATCAGTGTCCTCTTCCTCTTGAAGATCCATTTATTTTCTATGGCTTGCCGATCATCGGGCAAGTCAACCAAAGTCCATACTTTGTTCTCATACATGGATCCCATCTCAGATTTCATGGCCTCAAGCCATTTTGTGGAATCTGGGCTCATCATCGCTTCCTCATAGTTCGTAGGTTCGTCATGGTCAAGTAACATGACTTCCAGAATAGGATTACCATACCACTCTAGTGCGGATCTTACTCTGGTTGACCTACGAGGTTTGGTAGTAACTTGATCTGAAGTTTCATGATCAATATCATTAGCTTCCTCACTGATTGGTGTAGTTGTCACAGGAACGGTTTCTTGTGATGAACTACTTTCCAATAAGGGAACAGGTACAGTTACCTCATCAAGCTCTACTTTTCTCCCACTCACTTCTTTCGAGAGAAACTCCTTCTCTAGAAAGGATCCAAGTTTAGCAACAAAAATCTTGCCCTCAGATCTATGATAGAAGGTGTACCCAATAGTCTGTTTTGGGTATCCTATGAAGACACATTTCTCCGATTTGGGTTCGAGCTTATCAGGTTGAAAAAATTTCACATAAGCATTGTAGCCCCGTACTTTAAGAAACGACAACTTTGGTTTCTTGCCAAACCATAGTTCATAAGGCGTCGTCTCAAGGGATTTCGATGGTGCCCTATTTAAAGTGAATGCAACTGTCTCTAATGCATAACCCCAAAACAATAGTGGTAAACCGATAAGAGATATCATAGATTGCACAATATCCAATAAAGTGCGGTTACGACTTTCGGACACACCATAACGCTATAGTGTTCTAGGTGGTGTGAACTGTGAAACTATTCCACATTGTTTTATATGAAGGCCAAACTCGTAACTCAAATATTCTCCTCCACGATCAGATCGTAGAAACTTTATTTTATTGTTACGATGATTCTCCACTTCACTCTGAAATTTTTGAACTTTTCAAATGTTTCAGACTTGTGATTCATTAAGTAGATATAGTCATATCTGTCAAATCATCTTGTGAAGGTCAGAAAATAATGATACCCGCCACGAGCATCAACACTCATTGGACTGCATACATCGGTATGTTTTCTTTCCAACAAATCAGTAGCTCGTTCCATTGTTCCGGAGAACGGAGTTTTAGTCATCTTGCCCATAAGGCACGGTTCGCAAACATCAAATGATTCATAATCAAGTGATTCTAAAAGTCCATCTTTATGGAGTTTCTTCATGCGCTTTACACCGATATGACCCAAACGGCAGTGCCACAAATAAGTTGCACTATCATTATCAACTTTGCATCTTTTGGCATCAATATTATGAATATGTGTATCACCATGATCAAGATTTAATAAACCATCAACATTGGGTGTATGACCATAGAAGGTTTTATTCATGTAAACAGAATAACAGTTTATTCTCTGTCTTAGATGAATAATCGTATCGCAACAAACATGATCTAATCATATTTATGCTCAACGCAAACACCAAATAACAATTATTTTGGTTCAACACTAATCTCGAAAATATAGGGAGTGTACGATGATGATCATATCAATCTTGGAATCACTTCCAACACACATCGTTACTTCACCCTCAACTAGTCTCTGTTTATTCTGTAACTCCTGTTTCGAGTTACTAATCTTAGCAATCGAACAAGTATCAAATACTCAGGGGCTACTATAAACACTAGTAAGGTACACATCAATAACCTGTATATCAAATATACCCTTGTTCACTTTGCCATCCTTCTTATCCACCAAATATTCAGGGCATTTCCGCTTCCAGTGACCATTTCCTTTGCAGTAGAAGCACTTAGTTTCAGGCTTTGGTCCAGCTTTGGGCTTCTTTACGGGAGTGACAACTTGCTTGCCATTCTACTTGAAGTTCCCTTTCTTTTCCTTTGCCCTTTTCTTGAAACTAGTGGTCTTGTCAATCATCAACACTTGATGTTCTTTTCTTGATTTCTACCTTCGTCGTTTTCTGTTGGGGAACGTTGCAGAAAATTAAAAATTTTCCTACGGTTTCACCAAGATCCATCTATGAGTTCATCTAAGCAACGAGTCAAGGAAGTGAGTTTGCATCTACATACCACTTGTAGATCGAGTGCGGAAGCGTTCAAGGGATGGTGATGAGGAGTCGACTCGCCGTGATTCGGATCACCGATGACCAAGTGCTGAGCGGACAGCACCTCCGCGTTCAACACACGTGCAGTGCAGACGGACGTCTCCTCCGTCTTGATCCAGCAAGGAGGAAGGAGAGGTTGAGGAAGACAGCTCCAACGGCAGCACGACGGCGTGGTGTTGTTGGTGCAGCAGTAATCCGACAGGGCTTCGCCAAGCACGTACGGAGGAGGAGAGGGGCTGCGCCTTGACTTGTGTATGCAGACCTCCCCTCACCCCTCTATTTATAGGGGGAAGGGGCAAGGGGGGCCGGCCCCTCTAGATGGGAATCTAGAGGGGGCGGCGGGGAGGGTGGCTTGCCCCCAAGCAAGGCGCCCCTCTAGGGTTCCCCCAACCCTAGGCGCATGGGCCCAAGGGGCGCGCCAGCCCACCAGGCTGGCTCCTTCCCCACGCAGCCCATGTGGCCCCCGGGAGTGGTGGCCCTCCGGTGGACCCCGAACCCTTCCGTGGCCCGGTACAATACCGATATGCCCCGAAACTTTCCGGTGTCCGTTTGACAACTTCCCATATATAAATCTTTACCTCCGGACCCTTTCGAACTCTTTGTGACGTCCGGATCTCATCCGGACTCAACAACATTCGGTAATCACATACAAGTCTTCCTAATAACCCTAGCGTCACCGAACCTTAAGTGTGTAGACCCTACGGGTTCGGAGACATCTGCGACATGACCGAGACGGCTCTCGGTCAATAACCAACAGCGGATCTGGATACCCATGTTGGCTCCCACATGCTCCTCGATGATGTCATCGGATGAACCACGATGTCGAGGATTCAAGCAACCCGTATACTATTCCCTTTGTCAATCGGTGCGTTACATGCCCGAGACTTCGATCGTCGGTATCCCAATACCTCGTTCGGTCTCATTACCGCAAAATCACTTTACTCGCATCGTAATGCATGATCCCGTGACCAAGCACTTGGTCACTTTGAGCTCATTATGATGATGCATTACCGACCGGGCCCAGAGATACCTCTCCGTCATAACGGAGTGACAAATCCTGTCTCGATCCGTGTCAACCCAAGACACTTTCGGAGATACCGTAGTGCACCTTTATAGTCACCCGATTCGTTGTGACGTTTGGTACACCCAAAGCACTCCTACGGTATCCGGGAGTTACACGATCTCATGGTCTAAGGAAGAGATACTTGACATTGGAAAAGCTCTAGCAAAACGAACTACACGATCTTGTGCTATGCTTAGGATTGGGTCTTGTCCATCACATCATTCTCCTAATGATGTGATCCCGTTATCAACGACATCCAATGTCCTTAGTCAGGAAACCATGACTATCTATTGATCAACGAGCTAGTCAACTAGAGGCTCACTAGGGACATATTGTGATCTATTTATTCACACGTGTATCACGATTTCCGGACAATACAATTATAGCATGAATAAAAGACAATTATCATGAACAAGGAAATATAATAATAATCCTTTTATTATTGCCTCTAGGGCATATTTCCAACAGTCTCCCACTTGCACTAGAGTCAATAATCTAGTTACATTGTGATGAATCGAACACCCATAGAGTTCTGGTGTTGATCATGTTTTGCTCGCGAGAGAGGTTTAGTCAACGGATCTGCGACATTCAGATTCGTATGTACTTTGCAAATTTCTATGTCTCCATCTTGAACATTTTCACGGATGGAGTTGAAGCGACGCTTGATGTGCCTGGTCTTCTTGTGAAACCTGGGCTCTTTGGCAAGTGCAATAGCTCCAGTGTTGTCACAGAAGAGTTTGATCGGCCCCGACGCATTGGGTATGACTCCTAGGTCGGTGATGAACTCCTTCACCCAAATTGCTTCATGCGCTGCCTCCGAGGCTGCCATGTACTCCGCTTCACATGTAGATCCCGCCACGGCGCTTCTTTTGCAGCTGCACCAGCTTCTGCTCCACCATTCAACATATACACGTATCCGGTTTGTGACTTAGAGTCATCCAGATCTGTGTCGAAGCTAAGCGTCGACGTAACCCTTCTGACGAGCTCTTCGTCACCTTCATAAACGAAAACATGTCCTTTGTCCTTTTCGGTACTTCAGGATATTCTTGACCGCTGTCCAGTGTTCCTTGCGGGATTACTTTGGTACCTTCCTACCAAACTTATGGCAAGGTTTACATCAGGTCAGTACACAGCATGGCATACATAATAGATCCTATGGCTGAAGCATAGGGATGACACTCATCTCTTCTTTATCTTTTGTCGTGGTCGGGCATTGAGCCGAGCTCAATCTCACACCTTGCAATACAGCAAGAACCCTTCTTGGACTGATCCATTTTGAACTTCTTCAAAATCTTATCAAGGTATGTGCTTTGTGAAAGACCTATGAGGCGTCTCGATCTATCTCTATAGATCTTGATGCCTAATATATAAGCAGCTTCTCCAAGGTCCTTCATTGAAAACACTTATTCAAGTAGGCCTTAATGCTGTCCAAGAATTCTATATCATTTCCCATCAAAAGTATGTCATCTACATATAATATGAGAAATGCTACTGAGCTCCCACTCACTTTCTTGTAAACGCAGAGCTTCTCCATAAGTCTCAGCATAAACTAAACGCTTTGATCATCTCATCAAAGCGAATGTTCCAACTCCGAGATGCTTGCACCAGCCCATAAATGGATCGCTGGAGCTTGCATACTTTGCCACATTCTTAGGATCGACAAAACCTTCCGGCTGCATCATATACAGCTCTTCCTTAAGATAACCGTTAAGGAACGCTGTTTTGACGTCCATCTGCCATATCTCATAATCATAGTATGCGCAATTGCTAACATGATTCGGACGGACTTAAGCTTTGCTACGGGAGAGAAAGTCTCATCGTAGTCAATCCTTTGAACTTGCCGATAACCCTTAGCGACAAGTCGAGCTTTATAGATGGTGACATTACCATCCGCGTCCGTCTTCTTCTTGAAGATCCATTTATTTTCTATCGCTCGCCGATCATCGGCAAGTCACCAAAGTCCATACTTTGTTTTCGTACATGGATTCTATCTCGGTTTCATGGCTTCTAGCCATTTGTTGGAATCTGGGCCCGCCATCGCTTCTTCATAGTTCGAAGGTTTACCGTTGTCTAACAACATGATTTTCGGAGACGGGGTTGTCGTACCACTCAGTGCGGAACGTGTCCTTGTGGACCTCTGAGTTCAAGAGCAACTTGATCCAAGTACCTTGATCATCATCATTATTTTCCTCTTCAATTGGTGTAGGCATCACAGGAACATTTTCCCGAGCTGCACTACTATCCCGTTCAAGAGGTAGTACTTCATCGAGTTCTACACTACTAGAAAAAAGGCTATTAGTGGCGCACCTAATATTGCCATTAGTGGCGCACCATGGGTGGGCCACTAATACCACGCCACTAATAAGGAATACTAATGGCGCACCTCCGATGCGCCATTTGTTAATCAAATAACGGTGGCGCACCACCGGTCGCCATTGGTATTCCACATAGTCGCCATCGGTAATCATATGGGTGCGCCATCGATATTCATACGGGTGCGCCATCGATATTCATACGGTGCGCCATCGATATTCATTTGGGTGCGCCATCGTTATTTAATTGGAGTGCGCCACTAATGTGCAAGATGGTGCGCCATCGGTATTGCAGCAGGGTCCCTCTTGATGCGCCATCGATATCCATATGGGTGCGCCATTGTTATTTAACTGGTGCGCCACTAATGTGCAATATGGTGCGCCACTACTATTAATTCTAGAATTTTTTTTCGCATTTCGGTATTTGCACAGGTTACAAAATACAATACATCACAGAATATAAACAGCACATAATACAAATCATCACATTAGTCTCCGAATTCGAAATAGCGAACAAAGTTCAAATATTAGACAAGTTTAGGTCTCGAGACCGAGTAGCGAGTTTGTCGTCACATTACAAAGTTGATATCATCTAAACTACCATCACATAGAAGAGAGCTGCGGTCACGATGAGCATCATCGCGATGAAACTAGTCTTCATCCGGTTCCTCCTCCGCTCCCTCCTCTCTCCCTCTAGATAGCGCTCGTATCTAGCTTCCGCCTCCGCCCTAGTGGTGTACCCTTTGTAACTCATTACCGCTGAACGGTGAACCTGTCTCCGACACTCCTCCCGGTCGTCATAGACTCCGAAACCCTACCCTTGTACACGACATACGACGGCATCTCTATGCACTAGACAAACAAAACGTTAGTAGCAATTCACGAGATAATATATAAGTATGCAACAAAAGGATCGGAAGAGAAAAGCAACACATTAATAGCACGGTTCATGGTCCTACTAATAAATAGCATCGATTACATATAAGTTGAACGACTCTCCAAACTAAAGAGACATACAAGTTCATTAAAGTTTAATTACAACACGAGCTAATCGACATTTCAGAACTATATACCATCAATACTTTCTTCGACTCGACTCGGGGACCGGAGTGGATGAAGCCGCCGTCATCCGTCGGCGTCATGAATGTCTTGATAGTTGTCAGCCTGCATTAAATAGCGTTGTTTCTATTTCCCTGTTGGACGGTTGATATTTGAGGTGGAACTGCCCGAGGTACGAAGGACATCTTGACGATGATTTCCGCAAACTCCATTGGATGCGAAAGAATTCTTGTCGATGTCCATGTCTGGATTGCCGACAAGCGTGCGGCCCAATCTTGGAGACCCTTTGGTAGCATAAGGTGATTATGGTCCCGTATGATCGCCTCGCATGTGATGGAGGGCGTAGTAGGCATCCTTCGACTGCTAGGCGGCTGCTTAACGCAGGGAACGTCGTTACGTGGGTGAACACGTGCTTGCCGTACCTACACATTTCCTTCTGAAGGTGCCTCCAGATTTGGCGTGGCAGGGAGAGCATCATCAAGAACTTTCTTGATATTTGTGTAGTCTTTCTTGATGACGGTCCGAGTCGAAATCGTGGCCGTGGAATATTTCGGGCTTAAGAGGATGAGTGTGCAGCGTGTGTCACTGCACAAAACACGGAATGTTAGAAAAAAAAAACGATCGAAATCTAAGAAATCATATGTTACGGGCGGTGAGGGATGACTTACTCAGAAAGTAAGGCACGAGGAAGGTATCCTTATCTTTGTTCGCCATAATGACGCCTTGAGGTATGAACTTCGCGATTTGCGGTCCCAGCGCTGTCCAAGTGCTTGGCACGCATGTAGAAGGGGTCGACTATCACGATGTCCGGGTCTTGTCTCTAATGATCTGCATCTCCATATTGGCGAAAATAGCGAATGAAGGTGTAGTGCAGCGGATGAAGGTTAAACATAGCGAAGATGTCATCAAACCGCAGGGCGATCATACTCCCAATGGTGCCATCGACAAAGCCCTTGCCCTCGGCACCTTGGCCACGAAAACGGGTATGAGTCATCTTTCTCGGAGACGCCGCTTCTCCATAGAAAGAACACTGTCATGCAGACTCCGCATAGCACGGTTGCAGCCTTGAGCAGATTAGCGGTAGCATCGGCCTACCCGCCACATGCATCGCCTCATGATATCCTTAGGTATTGGTGGCCCGTCCCGAGCACGGATCGTACTCGGTGCGGCTGGCTCGCACCCTTGTTAGTTTTTCTTTTCGTCCCTTCTTTGGCTTCTGGCGATGTAATGGGATCGAGGTCGCTCGAGACCACCTTCTTGAGTGTGGTGGGGCTGATAATATTTCCCACCTCGGCTGTTTGAGTCTCGGTGAAGGCGGCAGGTGGAGGCGTCTCCAGAGAACCGCATGCGGCGCTGTTGTAATTGGGTTTCTCCGCGGTACCAGCTAGATCGCGATCGACTTTTGCGGGTTGGGTTCTTGAGAAGGAGGCGCCAAGAATTCGTCACCGTACCCACCATGTTCGTTGAAGTAGTCATCGGCGTTGACAAATGTACCGTCGTCGACGTCCGGATCTGTGCCATATGCATGCCCGGATCAATCGACGGCGGTAGCGTTCGGCGGTCTTGCCATGGCTTGGCGCCGGCAGGACTGGCGGTGTTGTTCGTGGGTGGTGACCCCGCCCCAAACGAATCGGCTCTTCGCCAAAGCAATGGCCAGTTGAAGCAGGCGCCGAGGGTCATCACATCCTCTTCGTCGGCCCCAGGGGGTCGATACGGAGGTAACAAGTCGTCGCAGCCCCGCAGCACCAACCAGTTGAACCCTATACGGTGGGTGGCATCGGATTATGGTGGAACACGCGGTTGCCGGTTCAACGATTTTGGCCTTGGCGACATCGATCAACTTGCCGTCCACGAAGTGCAGGAGAGTGCATGGAACCGTTGGCGGCGCCCTGCGAAAACATGTAGGGCGTCAGGGATGCCCAATCAAAGGCAAGGAGATGAAGTCATCGGCGAGGCTTAGTTACCGTGATGGCGTCGAGCTCGGCTAATGTCGAGCACCGCCAACGGCGGCGTGCAAGTGACGGAGGGCCGCTTGCTGCGAGGTGCCGGCGGCGATTCTTCCCACACCCGGTGCATCAAGCTCCAATGCGGCGCCGCACCGGAGACACCAATGACGCCTCCGCCGGAGACACCACTGCCCGGCTAGCGTTGTGCGAGTTGCTGCCCGTCAAGTTGGGAATCGGGCGGCCCTGTTGGCGCCCACAAACCACCCCCGCAGCCCCTCAACCAAGGTAGGCATAATGGCGGTGATCGCCGCTCCCGCTTGGTCTCGCACTTGCTCTTCGACTATCCGAGGAATCTGCGCCACTTTTGCCTTGAGTTCTTTAACCTCCGGCTTTCCAAGCTGGTCTTTCTCTCCTTCGCCCGATCTTATAGTATTCCGACCATTTCGTGGACAAGCCTTCGCCGCCACACGACCAGCTGACGTCGGCTTAGTTAACTTATCCTTCATTTCATTACGTTCAACGCCCTATTTAAAGTGGTGTCCCAAGGGGCGACGGGAGCTCGAGACCCAGCGCCATCGCTTTCAGTTTCCTGCGGAAGGAACGTGAACCATTTAGAAATTTGGCTTCATTAATTAGAATGCAACCATATGGAGCTAATTACGCGGGGGTGTATTCCTTACCAGAACAAGCTCAAGCGCCTTCACCTTCGGATCCGTGGTAAGCTCCTTTGTTACGGGTCCTCCTTGTACCGGCTCGATATAGTTCCCGGTCTGCTTTTCATGGCGGTATTTATCGAAGAGGCGGTAGGCCTTGCTCGACACGCCCGCGTCCTCCTTGTCCCATTTAGGTTCCGCCACTCTGAACCGCCGGGACCGAGTTTGTGGACCCCTAAGTTCAATTCCGCATTTCTTTCCCCAATCGACTTGATTCCACGGATCGTTGCTCTCGCACTTGGTCTTGAACTCCGGTAGTCAGCTTTGCTGATCGAAGGATTTTCTCCTTGATCTTCTCATAACTATCACCTCTTTCAATCATTTTCTTCACCCGGGCTCTCCAAGAAGCCAGGGCCGTGCTCATCTTCGTGAGGGCGGCACTGTTCACTTTATTCCCTGAGAGGCGTGTGTTTGCGAAGTCACCGGGGAACTTGTATCGTTCGTGCAGCTTCGTGAAGAGGAGGATCCGCAAATTCCCTCGTTCACGATGCCTTAGGTTCTCGGTGTTGATCGTGACGGTGCTCCGGACAATGCACCCGAGTTGTCCCGCGTACCCACTGACTAATTCTTTGGGCGCCGTTGGATGCCCACTGGAGGACACTTCAGTAAATTCCTCCTTGACGGTGCCGAGCACGTTCGGGCGCCGGTCCTTCCGTTGCCTCTTCGGTTGGCTACCATCTGTGCGTTCGCTGCCATCATCAGTGGTGGCATCCCCGGCGGCACCATCAGTGGTGTCATCCCCGACGCCACTAGGGGTTGTGTAGTCGGGATCGGTGTCTTCATGGCGTCCTCATAGCGGTGAGGTATTCCTCCATCTCTGGGACAGCTCCTGAATGGCTTGCCGCCCGAACCGCCCGGCCTCATCGTTGTCGGCCATGTTCGCTCTAAATAGGAAAAAGTTTGGTCAAAAGTTGGTTATTGTCAAGGAACAAGATCTCATCATTTAGGGTTTGTGAGGAATTATCATGGTCTCATCACTTAGGGTTTGTCGACACGAGGCATCCTAAAAGCTACGGTTTTATCATTTAGAGTGCCGTTGATAGAAGCTATTCAGAACTAGTCCTACTTAATTCTTGATCCTACTTAATTAAGTACTAAGATACCCGGCCCATGCATTAGTCGCAGTACCCCATATGTCCTATTTTAGCAAAGTCATGCTAAAATTCACGGAAAATTTCAGCATGACCTTTGCTGAAAATAGGACATATGGAGTAACCGAACTTGCCGGAGCGGAAGTTAATCGACATTCCGCAAACTCAAGGGCCTCTCGGGTACTGCAAAATCATCACGACACGATGGTGGGAGACAAAACCCAGCAAACTAGCACCACAATGTGCCTCTACTTTCGTATGGATGAAAAGGCCACAGACCATATGGTCCTCTGCTTTCATATGGACAAAAAGGCCTACATATAGGCACAACAGAGCAGCAAGCCCATCACTCTTTTGGTGAACAGAAACTATGTTTGAATCTGTATAATAACAGAGCAGCAAGTCTATTGTCCAATCTTGAACAAGTGTACTTTCGTAACCATGATAATAATTTAAGTAAAGTAGTATAAGAACCTGTATAGGAACATGGCAGTAGCCATATAACTAGTGCTTATATACCTACAAGAGTGTAACAGACCAACAGCATAACTGCATTTAAAGAAAATACAACAGTAGTATAAACCTACCAAGAGTATTGCAAAGTATATTTCCTTCTAATAGCTCACTTGGTTTGACTAGAATTTTGATAAAACAGTAGCAATTCTTCTCGTAAAATATGACTATCAAGATGTGTATAGTTCACTAAGTTGACAATCAGTAGGAAATTCTACCAAGATAATACTTATTGTTAGGGTACTCTGCTTTCAGAGGTATGTACGTAGTAAATATTGGCTCTTTGCTGTTCTCATCGGGCTTGAAGGAAATTCATGTTCATGTTCACGATATGAAGCATGAAACCGACTGCAACAAAACCATCGGCGCATGATGACCTGCTTTTATTTTACTTGTTCCTATCTATACGCCTCCGGTTCCTAAGAGAAAAGGGGAAACACGACAACAATTTGGCATCAATACAAATGTTTATAAGAGTATTAATCTCAATCAGGACCAATTGATCAGGACACTCATAACCAACATGGAAATATCCAAGAGAGAAAAAGTATTACATAAGATTGTAGGCAATTCATGATAGGTCAAAGATTACATTTGCACTGACTGGGAAATGGAGATGAGGTTTTGCATCAAGTTCTGACAATCAGCCCGGCAAGTGAACACTTAGCACGCGTTGTGCCTTTTGGTTCTTTCCAGGATTTTTATACTGAACATGTAGTGAGCTGCAAGCTTTAATATGTCTATGTTCTAAACTCACTAATAACTTGGGTCATGCTCTTTTTTGTTTCACTCTATGTGCAATGTCATGCTGGTAGCCTGAAAGCCAAACTACGAGTGCACATTGCATGCGTTGTCATTGTCGGTTTCAACTTCCACCATAAGCTGATGGTGAAGCGGTCTTTGCGAAACCTCGATTACTACCCAGCTCGAAGTCTGAACTGAAAGCGAAAATGGAGGTGAAGAGAAACAGGTAGTAATTAAATTAGAACAATGGCAAGTAACCACTTAACACTTTATGTCGTGAAACTGAACTTTAGGTTCGCACAAATTTTGAGACAGAGATGATTAGCTCGAACAAGTAATTAAATTGAACCCTAGAATGAAGTAGAAGCTAGATTAACACCCTAGGAACCCTAAGCTAGTACCCAATTGAACGAGCATCATCAAAAGGTATGAACCCTAGAACAGGAACCCTCGAATTGACAGAGAGCTGGCAGCAGAGAGAAGTTAGATTAGAGAAAGAGAGAGGGAGAGGAAGGAACTCACGAGGAGGCGCTGGAGGAGGTCGTCGGAGGAGGGCGTTGGAGGAGGTCGTCGGAGGAGGCGTCGGAGGACGTCGTCGAAGGAGGGCGTCGGAGGAGGTCGTCGGAGGAGGGCGTCGGAGGAGGTCGCCGGAAGAGGGCGTCGGAGGAGGTCGTCGGAGGAGGGCGCCCAGATGGGAAGAAGCGGCGGATGAGGTCGCGAGGAGGGCGCGGAGGAGGTCGGGGACCATGGTCAGTGCCGGCAGACGCTGGGAAGGAGAGAGGGCGAGGCGGAGGCGGCGGCGGGGGGGAGGGCGGAGGCTTGGCGGTGGGGGGGGCGGGGGGGGGGGGATTTAAAAGGGAGAAGAGAAAGCAGGGGAGGAGAGGGAGGCGGGGAGAAGAGAAAGCGGGGAGGGCCAGCTAGCAATGGCGGACCAGGGACATCGCCATAACAGATCGATATCAATGGCGCACCAGGGGACATGCGCCATAAACAGCTCAATATCAAAGTCATAAGAATTGTGTGTGTGGTTATGGACAGAACCACACACATGGCCTAGTGGTTGGCGCGTTGGTTATGGGCATGAACCACCCAGGTCCCAATCTCAGCAACCCCACTTTTGCATATTTTTAAAATTTTATTTTAACCTTATGATAAACATCCAAACACTTTAAAATAAACACATGGCAATTTTAATACTCCTCCATTCCTAAAAGTAGGGCGATAATTTTTTACAATGCATCTCCTTTACTCAATCACAATATAGAATCATTTACAATGCTATGGCATGGTTGAAATCAAGTGAGATGAAATAACAGTCATCAAAGATTGACATGAAATAACAATCGTCAAATTAAGATTGAGTTTGCATGTAAAGTAATATAATGTTTAAAAGATCTTTAATAATGGTTGAAATCAAGTGATACATGTAATAATTTAGTTGCATGTAATAATTGAGCTTGCCACTGACACACACACACACGCGGCCGACACGTCGTGATTCAATCTTAGCTATCTTTTCACAATCTTCTTGCCCTTCTTCCTCGCGGTTGAATAATTTAGCCCCGGAACCCCTTGAATTGATCTTCTCTTGAACGGACGTCCTTTAGGTAGGGTGGTCCTGCTTCTTCTTGTGGTGTATGGTACTTCATCGTCGTCGTCATCTTCCATCTTCGGGTCGCCGTACTTGTCAAAGTCTTGCTCATTGGCGACTCCATCCATTCCGATGATGTTCCTTTTGCCTCTCCTCACGACAACACGACTGGGCTTTGGCGGTCGGTAATGAAGAAGCATTGGTCCACTTTGGAAGCCAGTACCCATGGCTCATTTTTCATGGTGACGTTTATACCATGGTCTTGGATTTGGCTTCGGTATAACCATGGTGGTGAAATACGGTCTTCTTTTAGGGCGCTCTTGGCCCATCGACACGGAACATCGGGACCTTCTCTCCAACAGTAGCTCAGCTCCCAGATCTCCTCGATCCTTCCGTAGTATCTGTCCTTGTCGTTACCGTGTAGGATTCCATCGTTACCCGGAGTTCGATAATCGCTCTTCATGTCCTTTTCCTCGGTGTAGAATGTGTAGCCGTTGATATCGTCGCCTCATAGGTCATCGTTGTGCTCGGCGCCTGTGACAAGGCGAATATGAGTTTTCTTCCGCGGAAGAATCCTCATGTAAAGGGTACGATGAAGCTTCTCCTTGAACCAACGCGTGAAACATGAGTTATGCTCTTTGATTATAGCTCCCTCCGTCCTCTGTTGGCCTCGGTCATTGTCGTCTTCTCAATAAAGATTTTGTGCTCTACCACCCAAGGATCGACCACGTCTATGTGTTGTAGCGCGACTAGGTTTGCTCTTTCAAAGTCGGCGAGTCGACCCATGAAGTCGACATGCATTTCGCGGCGACCTCGCGGTGACCCCATCCAGCGAGCCTGCCGAGGTGCTGTTGACGGGCAGACCAACGGGTTCTCGATGCCTAGATAATTAAATGCGAGATGAGATGCACTCTTGATCGAAAAGCCCCGGCTATGCTTCCCTCTCGGGCGTGACATGTTGCGAACGTATCCTTTGATGACACCATTCATCCTTTCGAACGGCATCATGCTGTGCAGGAGCGTCGGCCCGAGTTGGATGATATCCTCCACTATATGGACCAGCGGATGCACCATAACGTCAAGAATGCGGGCGGAAGTACATCTCAAGCTCGCATAGTATCACCACGATCTCTTCCTCAGCCTTCGAGTTGCCTCCGCCAACCGACTTCCGAGAGATGACGTCGAAAAAGTTGCATAGGCCAAATAGCGTGTCACGGACGTGCGCGTCCATGATCCCACGGATTGCAACCGGAAGTATCTGCGTCATCAGACGTGATACCGTGAGACTTCATCCCGCTGAACTTCGCTTGGCTGAGTCTAGGTATCTGCTTATCTTCCCACAGAATCGTAAGGAAGTTTTACTCCTCGAGGCAGGTGAAAAACTGCTCGATCTCCTTCTGACTTAGAGTGAAGCACGCGGGAGGGTAGTCATATTCGATCTTCTTGGCCTTTTTGCCTTTGCGATGACTTTCCGTGTCCTTCGCCTCATCATCATCATCATCATCATCATCATCATTAGGGCGCCAGAGCTCCTCCCTGATGCCCATTTTTTGCAAGTCTGCCCTTGCTTTCGGCCCATCTTTGGTCCTCTCTGGCATGTTGAGCAGGGTACCAAGCAGACTCTCGCACACGTTCTTCGTGATATGCATGACATCAAGGCTGTGAGGCACACGGAGGATCTTCGAAGACGGCAAGTCCCGAAAACAGACCTCGTTTTCCATACCTTCAGCAGCGGCTCGGCGCCTTCGCTTCTTTCCGACGGTGGGCACTCTTTCCAATTTTTCAACAGCTCGTCTATTTCCTCGCCGCTCCTCGTGCGTGGGGGTCTTGAGTTCGGTTTCACCATCGAACAGATCCTTGCGTTTTCTCCATGCGTCATCGTCGCGAAGCCACCTTCGATGTCCCATGAACACGGTTTTCAAGACCGGGATCTCTATCTAGCTGGCGATCGTTGTGTCATCCATGCACCGTCACGCATCCGTAAAATCCATGGACTACCTGCCCCATGAGATATCCGTAATCGAGATAGTCGTGCACCGTCGTGAGCGGTCTGCGGCTCTCATAGGGAAATATTCTTTCTCTCAAGGCGTCCCACGTATTGGCTGGCGTTTTCCACAGCGTGTCTAGCTCCTCCTTCAGCAGCCCGGATCTGATTGATGTCGTTCCTGGTTGTTTCGCCCTTCAATTAGCATACTCATGTGAATGTACTTCCTCTTCATGCACAACCAGGGGAAGGTTGTACATCCACACAAACACAGGCCAGGTGCTATGTGTGCTTCTCTGCTGCCAAGCGGATTGACTCCATCGGTGCTCGCGCCGAGCACGATGTTCCTGGATCCTTCCCAAATTCTGGGTATTCAAAATTCAACGCTTGCCACCGCTCGCATCCTTAGGGTGACTCAGCATCTTGTCTTTTTATCTATCTCCGGATCATTTGCGTCATCTTCTCGCTTCTTCTCCTCCCTATCCGCGTGCCAACGCAGGAGCTTTGCTACCTTAGGATCCGCGAAATACCGCTGCGGACGAGGAGTGATCGGAAAGTACCACACCACTTTTCGAGGAGCTTTCTTCCTCTTCTTGTATCGAGTGACGCCGACACCGGACATATGGTAGACTCCGCGTGCTCGCCCGATAAATGATGCAATTGTTCATGCAGACATGGTATTTCACGTGCGGTAAATCCAGAGGACACACGATTTTCTTCGCCTCCTCCAAACTGGTGGGCACTTGTTCCCTTCGAAGACGTTCGTGCGAATGACATGTTCTCGTCGAAGCATCGTCCGTCATTTTGTGTTTTACCTTCATCTCGAGCCATGAGCGTTACTTTCAGCGGGTATCCTCGGGCCTGCATCCTTCATACAATGGAGTAACGCGTCATCTCCGGTTGATCCAGCTTGGCTTTCTCTCGGCGGCAGCTCTTGCGTTACCGTCGCTTGCGAAGCAGCTCTTGAATATGAGGGTCATGCACCCAGCCCATCGATGGTCCATCGTCGTCGCGCTCCGGCATCTTCATCTTCATGATCATGCCCTTCGCCTTGATCTTCCTCATCATCATGTCCGGCATCTTCTACATGATGACCGTGTCCTGCATCTACTTCGTGATCATGTCCTGGAGATTCTTCGTCTTCTCGCCCGCCCTCGCCGCTATTGTCTTGCTGCCCTTCCTTTTTCTGCTTGCGGCCCCCATGGATGACTTCATAGTCATCTTCATCACCTGCCACCAATAGCCATCCATGAAACCACGCAAGAGCAAGTGGTCCCGCACCTGCCGAAATCCGGGTCCGCAATAAGGCTCTTCACTTGCATCTTCGACACGGACATCTTATCTCCGTCTCGTTCTTTTGAAGCATCTCGGCCTTCATGGAGCTCAAAAACCTATTTACGATGCCTTCGGTCATCGTGCAGACCATAATCGTCATGGGTAGAGCAAAATGATATTTTAGAACAAAAAAAAAATTTGGCATGACTTTGCCTAAAAATAGGACCAAAAAGAATGCATATAGTGCCAAATTCTTGCCGAAACGGAAATGAATCAACATTCCAGCAAAATATTGGCAACTATCGCATTTCAAATACCGGTACCTGCAAACACAAACATATGCAACACCACAAACATACGTAGATCTCTAGGCCATAAAAAGTGTGTACGTTGTTGGAGACGGAGAGAAAAGTAGATCTAGAACATAAAGAAAGCTTTCCCCTTACTTACCTATCAAAAAAAGGAAATTTAACCACTTAATTTGGGTGAATCTATGGTGCAAATGAGGTGAGGAGGAGGAGCAAGAAGACCAAATCTGTTTTGGTGGAGGGGGGAAAGTGAGTGTGTGGTAGGTGTGGCTGCCTAATTATAGCTACTGCTCCCAGGTTACCAGTGGCGCACCCCTTCACTAGTACGCCACTAGTAGCCAGGAATACTAGTGGCGCACCAGTGAAGGGGTGCGCCACTGCTATGTTTTTTTTTTGGACCACCACGCCCAGCCTTACCAGTGGCGCACCAGGGCAACGTGCGCCACTACTATCAAAAATAGTAGTGGCGCACCACGGCCTGGTGCGCCACTGTAATCTGGCATGGCTGGCTACTGTTCAAAAAAATAGTAGTGGCGCACCAGGGCAAGGTGCGCCACTACTATCAAAAATAGTAGTGGCGCACCTTGTCCTGGTGCGCCACTGGTAAGCCTGGGCATGGCTGGTTACTGTTCAAAAAAATAGTAGTGGCGCACCCCACACCTGGTGCGCCACTAGTAATGTCACTATTAGTGGAGCACCTGTTTGTGGTGCGCCACTGCTATATAGTAGTGGCGCACCACATCTCTGGTGCGCCACTAACAGTGATATTACCTATAGCCGTTTTTCTAGTAGTGCTACTTTCCTCCCACTTACTTCTTTCGAGAGAAACTCTTTTTCCAGAAAGGATCCGTTCTTGGCAACAAAGATCTTGCCCTCGGATCTTAAGTAGAAGGTATACCCTATGGTTTCCTTAGGGTATCCTATGAAGACGCATTTTTCCGACTTGGGTTCGAGCTTTTCAGGTTGAAGTTTCTTGACATAAGCATCGCATCCCCAAACTTTTAGAAACGACAGCTTAGGTTTCTTCCCAAACCATAATTCATACGGTGTCGTCTCAACGGATTTAGACGGTGCCCTATTTAAAGTGAATGTAGCTGTCTCTAGAGCGTATCCCGAAATGATAGCGGTAAATCGGTAAGAGACATCATAGACCGCACCATATCCAATAGAGTGCGATTCGACGTTCGGACACACCGTTCTGTTGAGGTGTTCCAGCGGCGTGAGTTGTGAAACGATTCCACATTTTCTTAAGTGTGTACCAAATTCATGACTTAAGTATTCTCCTCCACGATCGATCGTAGGAATTTTATCTTTCGGTCACGTTGATTCTCTACCTCATTCTGAAATTCCTTGAACTTTTCAAAGGTCTCAGACTTGTGTTTCATTAAGTAGACATACCCATATCTACTCAAGTCATCTGTGAGAGTGAGAACATAACGATATCCTCCACGAGCCTCAACACTCATTGGACCGCACACATCGGTATGTATGATTTCCAATAGGTTGGTTGCTCACTCCATTGTTCCGGAGAACGGAGTCTTGGTCATTTTGCCCATAAAGCATGGTTCGCATGTGTCAAATGATTCATAATCGAGAGACTCTAAAAGTCCATCATCATGGAGCTTCTTCATGCGCTTGACACCAATGTGACCAAGGCGGCAGTGCCACAAGTATGTGGGACTATCGTTATCAACTTTACATCTTTTGGTATTCACGCTATGAATATGTGTAACATTACGCTCGAGATTCATTAAGAATAAACCATTGACCATAGGGGCATGACCATAAAACATATCTCTCATATAAATAGAACAACCATTATTCTCGGATTTAAATGAGTAGCCATCTCGCATCAAGCGAGATCCGGATACAATGTTCATGCTCAAACTTGGCACCAAATAACAATTATTAAGGTTCAAAACTAATCCCGTAGGTAAATGTAGAGGTAGCGTGCCGACGGCGATCACATCGACTGGAACCATTCCCGACGCGCATCGTCACCTCGTCCCTTCGCCGCCTCCGCTTATTCCGCAGCTCCTGCTGTGAGTTAGAAATATGAGCAACGGCACGGTATCAAATACCCGGAGTTACTACGAGTCTTCGGTAAGGTACACATCAATTACATGTATATCAAATATACCTTTGGTGTTGCGGCCTTCTTATCCGCTAAGTATTTGGGGCAGTTTAAGCTTCGGTGACCCTTCCCTTGCAATAAAAGCACTCTGTCTCGTGCTTGGGTCCATTCTTTGACTTCTTCCCAAACTGGCTTACGGGCGCGGCAACCTCCTTGCCGTCCTTCTTGAAGTTCTTCTTGCCCTTGCCCTTCATGAACTTAGTGGTTTTATTGACCATCAACACTTGATGTTCTTTCTTGATTTCAACCTCTGCCGACTTCACATTGAGAATACTTGGGAATGGTCTTCACCATCCCCTGCATATTGTAGTTCATCACAAAGCTCTTGTAGCTTGGTGGGAGCGATCAAGGATTCTGTCAATGACCGCCTCGTCCGGGAGGTTTATGTCCAGTGGGACAAAGCGGTTGTGCAACCCGGACATTTTGAGTATGTGCTCACCGAGAACTGTTTTCCTCCATCTTACAACTATAGAACTTGTCGGAGACTTCATATCTCTCGACCGGGCATGAGCTTGGAAAACTAGTTTCAGCTCCTCGAACATCTCATATGCTCTGTGTTGCTCAAAACGCTTTTGGAGCCCGGTTCTAAGCCGCCTTTGAACGAGGGAGTAATCATCGACGATATCTGCCAAGCATTCATAATGTCTTGGTTCTGCAGAGACGGAGCGTCACCCAGCGGTCCTTCTAGGACATATTGTTTCCTGGCAGCTATGAGGATGATCCTCAGGTTCCGGACCCAGTCCGTATAGTTGCTGCCATCATCTTTCAACTTGGTTTTCTCTAGGAACGCGTTGAAGTTCAGGTTGACATGAGCGTTGGCCATTTGATCTACAAGACATATTATGCAAAAGTTTTAGACTAAGTTCATGATAATTAAGTTCATCTAATCAAATTATTCTAATGAACTCCCACTCAGATTAGACATCCCTCTAGTCATCTAAGTGTTACACGATCTGAGTCGACTAGGCCGTGCCTGATCATCACGTGAGACGGACTAGTCATCGTCGGTGAACATTCTCATGTTGATCGTATCTTCCATACGACTCGTGTTCGACCTTTCGGTCTCCGTGTTCCGAGGCCATGTATGTACATGCTAGGCTCGTCAAGTTTAACCCTAAGTGTTTTGCATGTGTAAAACTGTCTTACACCCGTTGTATGTGAACGTAAGGATCTATCACACCCGATCATCACGTGGTGCTTGAAGCGACGAACTTTAGCAACGGTGCACGCTTAGGGAGAACACTTCTTGATATTGTTGTAAGGGATCATCTTATTTACTACCGTCGTTCTAAGTAAACAAGATGTATAAACATAATAAACATCACATGCAATTATATATTAGTGACATGATATGGCCAATATCATAAAGCTCCATTGATCTCCATCTTGGGGCTCCATGATCATCTTGTCACCGCATGACACCATGATCTCCATCATCATGATCTCCATCATCGTGTCTTCATGAAGTTGTCACGCCAACGACTACTTCTACTTCTATGGCTAACGCGTTTAGCAATAAAGTAAAGTAATTTACATGGCGTTCTTCAATGACACGCAGTCATACAAAAATAAAGACAACTCCTATGGCTCCTGCGGTTGTCATACTCATCGACATGCAAGTCGTGATTCCTATTACAAGAACATGATCTCATACATCACAATATGTCATTCATCATTCATCACAATTTGGCCATATCACATCACATGACAATTGCTGCAAAAACAAGTTAGGCGTCCTCTAATTGTTGTTGCATCTTTTACGTGGCTGCAATTGGGTTCTAGCAAGAACGTTTTCTTACCTACGAATAACCACAACGTGATTTTGTCAACTTCTATTTACCCTTCATAAGGACCCTTTTCATCGAATCCGCTCCAACTAAAGTGGGAGAGAAAGACACCCGCCAGCCACCTTATGCAACTAGTGCATGTCAGTCGGTGGAACCGGTCTCACGTAAGCGTACGTGTAAGGTTGGTCCGGGCCGCTTCATCCCACAATACCGTTGAAGCAAGATAAGACTAGTAGCGGCAAGCAAGTTGACAAGATCTACACCCACAACCAAATTGTGTTCTACTCGTGCAATAGAGAACTACGCATAGACCTAGCTCATGATGCCACTGTGGGGAACGTTGCAGAAAATTAAAAATTTTCCTACGGTTTCACCAAGATCAATCTATGAGTTCATCTAAGCAACGAGTCAAGGGAGTGAGTTTGCATCTACATACCACTTGTAGATCGAGTGCGGAAGCGTTCAAGGGGATGGTGATGAGGGAGTCGTACTCGCCGTGATTCGGATCACCGATGACCAAGTGCTGAACGGACAGCACCTCCGCGTTCAACACACGTACGGTACGGACGACGTCTCCTCCGTCTTGATCCAGCAAGGAGGAAGGAGAGGTTGAGGAAGACAGCTCCAACGGCAGCACGACGGCGTGGTGTTGTTGGTGCAGCAGTAATCCGACAGGGCTTCGCCAAGCACGTACGGAGGAGGAGAGGTGTTGGGGAGGGGAGGGGCTGCGCCTTGACTTGTGTATGCAGCCCTCCCCTCACCCCTCTATTTATAGGGGAAGGGCAGGGGCGGCCCCTCTAGATGGGAATCTAGAGGCGGCGGCGGCAGAGGGGTGGCTTGCCCCCCAAGCAAGGCGCCCCTCTGGGTCCCCCCAACCCTAGGCGCATGGGCCCAGGGGGCGTGCCCAGCCCACCAGGCTGGCTCCTGCCCCACGCAGCCCATGTGGCCCCCAGGAGGGGTGGCCCCCCGGTGGACCTCGGAACCCTTCCGGTGGCCCCAGTACAATACCGATATGCCCCGAAACTTTCTCGTGTCCGCTTGACAACTTCCCATATATAAATCTTTACCTCCGGACCCTTCCGAACTCCTCGTGGCGTCCGAGATCTCATCCGGGACTCAACAACATTCGGTAATCACATACAAGTCTTCCTAATAACCCTAGCGTCACCGAACCTTATGTGTAGACCCTACGGGTTCGGAGACATCTGCGACATGACCGAGACGGCTCTCGGTCAATAACCAACAGCGGGATCTGGATACCTATGTTGGCTCCCACATGCTCCTCGATGATGTCATCGGATGAACCACGATGTCGAGGATTCAAGCAACCCGTATACTATTCCCTTTGTCAATCGGTGCGTTACATGCCCGAGACTCGATCGTCGGTATCCCAATACCTCGTTCAGTCTCGTTATCGCAAGTCACTTTACTCGTCCGTAATGCATGATCCGTGACCAAGCACTTGGTCACTTTGAGCTCATTATGATGATGCATTACCGAGTGGGCCCGAGATACCTCTACGTCATGCGGAGTGACAAATCCTCGCCTCGATCCGTGTCAACCCAATGACACTTTCGAGATACCTGTAGTGCACCTTTATAGTCACCCGATTACGTTGTGACGTTTGGTACACCCAAAGCACTCCTACGGTATCCGGAGTTACGATCTCATGGTCTAAGGAAGAGATACTTGACATTGGAAAAGCTCTAGCAAAACGAACTACGATCTTGTGCTATGCTTAGGATTGGGTCTTGTCCATCACATCATTCTCCTCATGATGTGATCCCGTTATCAACGACATCCAATGTCCATAGTCGAAACCATGACTATCTATTGATCAACGAGCTAGTCAACTAGAGGCTCACTAGGGACATATTGTGATCTATTTATTCACACGTGTATCACGATTTCCGGATAATACAATTATAGCATGAATAAAAGACAATTATCATGAACAAGGAAATATAATAATAATCCTTTTATTATTGCCTCTAGGGCATATTTCCAACATTTTCAGCATCACGAAGAGCTCGGGAATCGTTTTCGTCATCCCTTGCATTATAGTTCATCACGAAGTTCCAGTAACTTGGTGATGGTGACTAGAGAACTCTGCCAATCACTATCTTATCTGGAAGATTAACTCCCACTTGATTCAAGCGATTGTAGTACTCAGACAATCTAAGTACTTGCTCACTAGTTGAGCAATTCTCCTCCATCTTTTAGGCGAAGTATTTGTCAGAGGTCTCATACCTCTTGACACGGGCATGAGTCTGAAATACCAATTTCATCTCTTGAAACATCTTATATGTTCCATGACGTTTCAAAAACGCTTTTGCAGTCCCGGTTCTAAGCCATAAAGCATGGTGCACAAAACTATCAAGTAGTCATCATATTGAGCTAGCCAAACGTTCATAACGTCTGCATCTGCTCCTGCAATAGGTCTGTCACCTAGCGGTGCATCAAGGACATAATTCTTCTGTGCAGCAATGAGGATAAACCTCAGATTACGGAACAAGTCCGCATCATTGCTACTAACATTTTTCAACTTAGTTTTTTTCTCTAGGAACATATCAAAAACATAGGGAAGCAAAAATATAGGGAAGCAACAACGCGAGCTATTGATCTACAACATAATTTGCAAAATACTACCAGGACTAAGTTCATGATAAATTAAAGTTCAATTAATCATATTACTTAAGAACTCCCACTTAGACAGACATCTCTCTAGTCATCTAAGTGATCACGTGATCCAAATCAACTAACCCATGTCCGATCATCACGTGAGATGGAGTAGTTTTCAATGGTGAACATCAATATGTTGATCATATCTACTATATGATTCACGTTCGACCTTTCGGTCTCCGTGTTCCGAGGCCATATATGTATATGCTAGGCTCGTCAAGTTTAACCTGAGTATTCCGTGTGTGCAACTGTTTTGCACCCGTTGTATTTGAACGTAGAGCCTATCACACCGATCATCACGTGGTGTCTCAAAGACGAAGAACTTTCGCAGCGGTGCATACTCGGGGAGAACACTTCTTGATAATTAGTGAGAGATCATCTTAAAATGCTACCGTCAAACAAAACAGAATAAGATGTATAATAGATAAACATCATATGCAATCAAAATATGTGACATGATATGGCCATGATCATCTTGCGCCTTTGATCTCCATCTCCAAAGTACTGTCATGATCTCTATCGTCACCGGCACGACACCATGATCTTCATCATCTTGATCTATATCAATGTGTCGTCACATGGTCGTCTCACCAACTATTGCTATCGCATAACGATAAAGTAAAGCAATTATTTGGCACTTGCATCTTATGCAACAAAGAGACAACCATAGGGCTTCTGCCAGTTGCCGATAACTTCAACAAAACATGATCATCTCATACAACAACTTATATCTCATCACGTCTTGACCATATCACATCACTACATGCCCTGTAAAAACAAGTTAGACGTCCTCTACTTTGTTGTTGCAAATTTTACGTGGCTGCTACGGGCTGAGCAAGAACCGTTCTTACCTACGCATCAAAACCACAACGATAGTTCGTCATGTTAGTGTTGTTTTAACCTTCTCAAGGACTGGGCGTAGCCACACTCGGTTCAACTAAAGTTGGAGAAACAGACACCCGCCAGCCACCTGTGTGCAAAGCACGTCGGTAGAACCAGTCTCGCGTAAGCGTCACGTAATGTCGGTCCGGCCGCTTCATCCAACAATACCGCCGAACCAAAGTATGACATGCTGGTAAGCAGTATGACTTGTATCGCCCACAACTCACTTGTGTTCTACTCGTACATATAACATCTACGCATAAAACCTAGCTCTGATACCACTGTAGGAGAACGTAGTAATTTCAAAAAAAATCTACGCACACGCAAGATCATGATGATGCATAGCAACGAGAGGGGAGAGTGTTGTCCACGTACCCTCATAGACCAAAGGCGGAAGCGTTATAACAACGCGGTTGATGTAGTCGTACGTCTTCACGGCCCGACCGATCAAGCACCGAAACTACGGCACCTCCGAGTTTTAGCACACGTTCAGCTCGATGGCGATCCCGGACTCCGATCCAGAAAGTGTCGGGGATGAGTTCCACAAGACGATGGCGTGGTGGCGATCTTGATGTTCTACCGTCGCGAGGCTTCGCCTAAGCACCGCTACAATATTATCGAGGAGAACTATGGTGGAGGGGGCACCTTTGCGGCTAAGAGATCTCAAGGATCAATTGTTGTTGTCCTAGAGGTGCCCCCTGGCCCGTATATAAAGGAGCCAGGGGGAGGGGGTCGGCCGGCCAGGAGGGGCGCGCCAGGAGGAGTCCTCCTCCCACCAGGAGTAGGACTCCCCCCCTTCCTTGTTGGAGTAGGAGAGAAGGAAAGAGGGGGAGAGGAGGAAGGAAAAGGGGGATGCACCCCTTGTCCAATTCACACCAGAGGGGGGCTGCGTGCCTCCTTCCTTTCGGCCTCTCTCCTCTATTCCCGTATGGCGCAATAAGGCTCATATACTCCCCGGCGAATTCATGTAACTCTCCGGTACTCCGAAAAATACCCGAATCACTCGGAACCTTTCCGAAGTCCGAATATAGTCGTCCGATATATCGATCTTTACGTCTCGATCATTTCGAGACTCCTCGTCATGTCCCCGATCTCATCCGAGACTCCGAACTCCTTCGGTACATCAAAACTCATAAACTCATAATATAACTGTCATCGAAACCTTAAGCATGCGGACCCTACGGGTTCGAGAACAATGTAGACATGACCGAGACACGTCTCCGGTCAATAACCAATAGCGGAACCTGGATGCTCATATTGGCTCCCACATATTCTACAAAGATCTTTATCGGTCAAACCGCATAACAACATACATTGTCCCCTTTGTCATTGGTATGTTACTTGCCCGAGATTCGATCGTCGGTATCTCAATACCTAGTTCAATCTCGTTACCGGCAAGTCTCTTTACTCGTTCCGTAATACATCATCCCACAACTAACTCATTAGTTGCGATGCTTGCAAGGCTTAAGTGATGTGTATTACCGAGAGGGCCCAGAGATACCTCTCCGACAATCGGAGTGACAAATCCTAATCTCGAAATCGCCAACCCAACATGTACCTTCGGAGACACCAGAGCACCTTTATAATCACCCGATTCGTTGTGACGTTTGGTAGCACACAAAGTGTTCCTCCGTAAACGGGAGTTGCATAATCTCATAGTCATAGGAACATGTATAAGTCATGAAAAAGCAACAGAACATACTAAGCGATCGTGTGCTAAGCTAACGGAATGGGTCATGTCAATCACATCATT
The DNA here is from genome assembly GCA_021605205.1 of Aegilops longissima. Classification (NCBI taxonomy): domain Eukaryota; kingdom Viridiplantae; phylum Streptophyta; class Magnoliopsida; order Poales; family Poaceae; genus Aegilops; species Aegilops longissima. Next base: position 231,138,159 of record CM038682.1, read on the forward strand.
CTCCTAATGATGTGATCTAGTTAATCAAATGACAACTCATGTCTATGGCTAGGAAACATAACCATCTTTGATCAACGAGCTAGTCAAGTAGAGGCATACTAGTGACAATCTGTTTGTCTATGTATTCACACATGTATTATGTTTCCGGTTAATACAATTCTAGCATGAATAATAAACATTTATCATGATATAAGGAAATAAATAATAACTTTATTATTGCCTCTAGGGCATATTTCCTTCAGCAACCTGCATAAGGTATTGTCACCACTTCTAACTAGTGGCGAGCTTACCACACACAATCTGAACATGTAGTGCCAGCTAGTTAAACAAATGACAGTTCATCATAACTACTATCAAATGACAGTTCAAATTATTAAGAGCCATTGGCTAAATAGGGGATAGTTCATCGGTGTTGCTGCTACCAGATCTTTCTCTTCCTCTTCCTCTTCTTCTGCTTATGCTGCTTCTTCTTCTTCTTCTTCCATCTTCTTCAAATCCTGCACTGACCTCTGTTAAGCCACATTGCCTCTGCCCACTCCAACCTTTTGTTCTTCCAAGCGTCATTGTCAAATGCCTCCACACCTTGGCCGGAGCTAACAACATCGTCAGGCTCGAGCTCTTCCTCCTCGGGCACGTGCTCATCAAAGCCCCACTGGAGGATCCAGTTATGCAGAATGCAACAAGCAAGAACAAGTTTAAACTGAGTGGAGTATGGGTGGAATGGCTTCTGATCCAGGATCTTAAACCTATTCTTCAGAGCTCCAAATGCCCTCGCAACAGTTACTCTAAGGCTGGAGTGTCTGATATTAAATAACTCCTGTCCAGTCCTAGGATAGTTCCTACCAGAGAACTCGTTGATATGGCATCTGGTTTTCCTGAAGGGTGGAAGAATACCCGGCCGACATGCATAGCCAGCATCTCCAAGGTAGAACTTGCCGTCGGGGATGTTGATCCCATCGGGTCGACTCATGTTGTCACTGAGAATATTAGCATCATGCGCTAACCCCTCCCAGCAAACCAGCACATATGTGAACTTCAGATCAAAGTCAACAGCAACAAGCACATTCTGGCTTGTGTAGTGCTTTCCTCCCAGATGTCGCAGATCGTGACCTAGGAACTCTGGCGGTGACATGAGTACCATCTATTGCCCCAATGCAATCCTAAAAATGGCAGCACAAGCCTGTGTTAGTGCTCAACTCGAACAATACAAGCATATCAAGCCATGAAAAGTGTATATTGTCAATGCTCACCTTGAAGTATGGATACCATCTTGGGCTTCCGCGAATCTTGGGTGGAGTCTGACCAGATGGTCGCCTGATCATCTCTCCTCTAAGCTCCCCAATAGCAAAAAGCACTTGCTTGAAGTACCTAGAGATGGTCTCCATTGATCTCCTAAACGTGTTGTGAATGACCCTGAACCTCTGGTTATGGCCAACAACATGGAGGAACATGGCCACTTGCTCTTTGACACTGGTGTTGATGTTATCTTGTAGCAGCCCCCTGCTCCTGAAGGTCTCGACAAGCCTGGCAAATGGTGCTCTTTTCATTCGAAGCATCCACCGAGCATTAACGTCATTGCAGTTGTAGATGTAGTTCAAATTTTGGATCATCTCCTGTTCCCGGACAAACAATGGACCATAGCGGATCAAAGGTCTCCCAGCACGACGAACAACTCTCTGGTGCATGAACATGACCCATGGGTGAATCACACTAATCAGTGCAGCTGCCTGAATTATCAGCCTCATCCGTGCATCCATAACCTAGTCGACATCGATGGTTCGTTCAGTGGGAAATCGATCCTACACCTAGCCTAACGGCCTAACCACCGAGCTAACAAAGGGGGAGGGGTGCTGCTTACCGGCATCAGATACGAGGACGGCGTAGGGGGAGCCATGGCACAAACATGGTCGACCAAACGATGGCCAACAGCAAGGGGAGCACCAGATCCGCCGCAAGCACCGCCGCCTCTTCCGCGGCCGCCACCGCCTCTACACAGATCTAAAATCGCAGCCGACGCCGGTGGTGAGGCAGTAGGGAAGAAAGGGGGGTACTGGCTATAGGTGAGCAAGTGAAAGAGGGGTGAGGCTAGATTTGGCGCCAAGACAGCGCGCCAGATTTCCATCTCCCGCCACCCCCCCCCCCCCTCGCCCTCGCGTCGCACCCACCCGTGCGACCTCGCGCCGCACTCAGCCAGGCTCGCGAGAAACTGCCGATCCAAGCATTTCCAGCGAGCCAAGCGCTGGGCTGCTTTGAGAAGCGTGCGATGCAGGCCAACAGTGAATCTGGGCAACCAAACAGGCCTCTTGCTTCCCGCGCGGGCCTGGTTGGGCTCGATGCGGGCAACCAAACATGCCCATAGTAGTGTAACTTTCGGACGATATGATTTGCACACTGATTATATGAAATATGCATGTACACATCCATATTTGTACTCAATATTCAAACAATAAAACAACAATGTTGGAGATTAATCATCTATTGACACGACGACTACGAACTGCACCCCATGTCACCTTCCCATCTCTCTCACGCATGCGCGGACATCCACATACATACACACATGCATGGTTCCCCAACCCAATACAAAAAAGAATTTTTAGGTGACTTACAAATAGCCCACACGAATAAATAAATTATGCACATAGAATTTGCTCGTAGTTTCTAACGAGTGAACTTGTGTCTGTTTCCTAGAAAGAATATCTTATATACTCCTCCGTGTGTGGTCACCAGTTGTGCCATTTCCCATCACCAGCAACTGATTCCATTATGAAGAGCTACAACTTGGAATCAAACGTTAGAATCACGATTTACTTTCACCATTAGGTTTCCACGATGGGCTCATCAAAACTAGATCTCATTTGATGAATACTTTTCTAGAAAGAAATTCCCCTAGTACTAATTGCATACTCCCTTCGTCCCAAAAATAAGTGTGTCAGCTTTAGTACAAATTTGTATTAAAGTTAGTACAAAGTTGAGACACTTATTTTGACTCCAATATAACTGAAAGTTGATTGAACAGTCTGAAACAACCAGCTGAGTGACCATCAAGAAAAAATGACTACTACTCTCGTTTGCTCATCAAGGCTTCTATAATAGGAATCTTTCAATGATGTTCTTTGACATTTAACCATCTCTTCATAACAAACGCACAAAAGATTAATGACTAAAGTAAAATGTGATGTAGAGCTATGATACTTGTTTGTTAATGAATTTAGCAGCTAATCAGACACATGGGATCAGATATAGGAACACATAAAATGCTGCAACAAGACTATGAAGTGAAAGCTTGGCGCAAACATGATGAATGTTACTGCCATTCCAGAAGCAACTAGTTTTCACCCTTTCTACCTGATGATATGGCAGGTAGAGCTGTATATAAGCCAAATCCTGCTAAAACTGTACCCACAAAATAAGAGTTCTCTGCAATACTCAGGCCCCTCGAGTTTCCTTCTAATATTTGAACTTCCAGAACATTGACGAGTGAGAATCATCCACAGCATAGCACAAACTGTCAGAATCACGGTCCATATGACCATAACCCTCAGCCTCTGCTATCAACAACGCCAATAAATCCTTGTAACGAGATTGTTTCTTTTGAAGCACGCGGATGTAGGCAGATAGTCCAAGCCAATTGGTGTCTTTGCGTCTTAGCTTTAGAACTGGGCGCACATTGGATTGCAGCTCCATATCTTGCATACGGCTAACAATCAGACTATGCATGTACCTATTCAACGGAAGAAGGGATTAGAAAGTTATACCTTGTTTGATGAAATAAGTGGATAGATAGTAAAGATAAAGCACTTCAGCGTAGTTTTTTGTATCACAAATATAAATGTCGAGAGAAATGAAATACCTGAAGGTCTTCTTAATAACATGCAGCAACTCGGGTTTGCTTATGCTGGAATAAAGCATGCTCCGCATATAGCAATGAAACTTCATTGCGCATAACAGGAAGGCTTGATATATATTCAGTCTTACAGTGCCCAGTGAGTTGATATTGGAGTCATAGAAAATGGGATGGCACTTCGGGCGCATATAATGACATAGCTTGCTGCGAAGGTACTTCATGGAAGAATGCATCTTCACAGTGATCGTGGAGATGATTGTAATGCCTAAATACCTGTTTGAGAAATGTGCGTACTCATTACTAGTTCTTCAACAGTTTTTTATTAGGAAAATTAGTTTGTGAATACTCGTTGAACAAAATTAGAGGGGGGGGGGACGGGGGGAGTTTGGACTGGATCACTGGAGAACCAGTAAGACGAACACTGCCAAATTAGGCAATAAAGCAAACGGACACCTTTGTTAAATTTACAAAATTTTGCTAACAGAAGCACTGGAGCTCGTGTGCTCTACTGTAAGTTCTCAACAAGCTTTCTAAAATAGACAAAAATTCAGGAGAATCTTGTATCAACATTTCAACTTATGTAATTGCCTGTGGTTTAAAAGAAATACATAAAAATGATTAATCCAGGTTTCAACAAAAAGATGGCAGAACCACAGCGGTGGTCAATGTATTTCTCAGGGTTATAAACAGGTCAACCGTCCTAGATCCATGTTCTGTATCACTGAAGATGGTCTCAATATTGATGAACTGAATCAACAAACTAAAACTAGAAACTGACAGACATACCTTGTATAATCAGCTTGAATTTCTAAATTTTCACAGTTTATAAGCAAACCACTCCATGGTATGAAACTGACTCCATCATCGCCCCTGTAGAGCCTATTATCGCACTGCTCGTTATCTCCAATGTTGAAATTAAAACCATATTTGCTGTCATTCATGTAAGTATTGTAGTACACAAAACCTCTTCTCATCCTATTAAAGAAATTCAAAGCATGCTTCTTTGAGAGAGAGATAAACATGAAGTCATCAATGAACCTCATCATTAAAAATTCCGGTTCTGAAATAGCATCTCCTGAATTTCCATCATGCAGAAAATTCAATATCACAGAATTCTCAAGGTGACCATAGTATAGGGAACAAAGGTTAGGGGATAACTTGTTTCCTTGAGCAATCCCTACTTGCTGCAAGTAAAAATTTTGCCCAATCTTCAGAATATTGCACTTAACTTGTTCGAAAAGGACACGTTGAAGCTCTTCCTTCCGAATTGTACTAACAGTTCCCTGATTTCACAAAAGGTAGAGCTTTAAGATATTCGGTTGGTCAATACTTGTATTCTGTGTGAGAAACAAACAACTGGAAGTAAACAGATTGTCAAAAAAGATAGAGCAACAGCATGGGCAAACAAAAACTGAAAACATGTTCCAAAATCACTTTCTACTCCCTTAGCCCTTCTCTCAGCTAATGGACCATGGATTTTAACTGTGGTGAAACTTCAATCAAATTTCATGAAACTTGCATATCTTGGTAGAGGACAGAACATGGCAATTATCTGCCAAAAATGGGTCAAATTTGAAAAATAAGCTCATCGTTCACTGTCCTCACAAAGGCAAGACACCTAATCTGATATGTTCGTGTATTAGGTTAACAGACCAGATAACAAATGTGACCTATGCAGATATACTAGAAATCTGATTGCTCAAGAAGTTCCAAAGTGATTTTCTGAACATGGATGTGTAAACCCTTTTAGAAGCAAATATTGTGTACATACATCATACATCAATGCAATTGTGTGATCACAGCTTTACTTACCAGATGGATTACATATTTACATTAAAGAACTCACCCCAGAAGTATGTGCCAGAATATATAACATCGCTAGCATTTTATTATTTATGTTCCATAATTAGTAGGTCCTGTGAAGAACTTTTATTTTTGCATTAGACTTCCATAGACATGAAGGTGGAAATGCAAAGCTGACCCCCTAACTAAATGGGATAGGCAAAACATTATGATTTCAGTAGCTTTCGCCTTTAGTGACAAGCATTTGCATACACGTTCAGTAACAAGTCAAACACCAGAACAAATGAAATAAGCTCTGATACAGTACCTGATCAACTAGAATGCCACCACCTGATGACGGCTGAATTGAGAAATCGTTAATACCGTTTCCGTTGCTGACGGATACATTTGAATCAAAGCGGTAAGCCACATTCTTAGACCTACTGTAAATTACTTTGGTACATTTTCTCAAGGCATACTCATCACCTTTCAGAACATCATCCATAATTTTCAGTAGCACGTCATGATTAACACAATCAAATGCCTTAGATACATCAGCAACCACAATATATATCTTTGACTCTTTCAACTGTCTTCTTACTGAAGACATAAAACTGGAAAGATTTTTGTAAACACCATCATAATCAAAAACAGAAGAACCAAACATCTCTGGGTTATCATCCCTTAATTTTTTAATAACTAAATGACACTTGTTGAGAATACCATCCTTTGACTGAGCTTTAAAATTTACTAATGGTCTGATATCTTTTGCTTTTGGAAGAAATCTCACTCTTGAAGAACGGTACAAATGTTTTATTGCTCTCCTCGATGTACCACACAAAATCTTGAAGCTCTGCGCATTTAAGGAAGCAATAGTATTGCTAGTTAGGTTCCTCCACACTGACTTTGGATAATAGAAAACATCATATCGTTTTGTTTCTCTTTCTGTAACATAAAAGTATGTACTGATCAATGGGATCACAATGTCAGAAAATAACCAGCTAATCCAACAATGCAAGAGATTGTTCTGTTTCTGCTCCTCTGTACCATTTGACAGCCCAGTCTCTTCTCCAAGTAGTACAGAACAAAAGCAACTAGTGAATCCAATTTTTGATAGCCAAGAATATTCCGGTGCTTTCAACTCACGAATACAATCAGTTACTTGAAATGTTTCAAACCTGCGTAACCTTATAAACTTCCAAATGTTCATTCTTAAAGATCTCTTACTAGAAGGATTCCCTAACAAAGGCTGTGGTATGATACGTGTCAACACTGCCCAGACAAAGGATACTACTTGCTGATGTGTACTGTAAGCTTCCAACTGAGCAAAAGATTCACCACAATATGCTGATTTTCCTCCTGTTGAATATTGTATGTTGCCTGAAGGGAGCACATCTTTTGCCACCTGCTTTGTATTAAAAGAGAATATGGCATCATTCTTCTAGTTTCACATTAATATGTTTGTGCCATTTCGACCAAGTAAACAATATACCAGCCTGTGTAGAATGAAACGTCCAAACACATACATAATGCTGTATGTTTCACCAGCATAACAGTTAAGAGGCCAGTAAGTCATGCCCTAACAGAAACATTTTTTCCCTATTCTAACCAGATGAAAAGTAGGAGGGGGGTGTTTCTCCTCTCTAAGAGTCAAAGTATATAAGCAGAATCAATTATGCTGAACCAGTGACAGTGGGACGTAGCTTGCCACACTTGACACTAGATTGTGGCGAACTGTAGAAAGCAACAAAAACAAGCCCTATAATTTCAACACTTAAAGCAAATAACTATAGGATAGTTCAGACAAAAGGATAAGAGAAGGCAAAATAGCCATAGACTATTTTATTGTTTGATTCTTAGTAATAGTACTCAAAAGTGGTTTAATTGTTCAAAAGTACCTTAGACTTAACAGAACAATGCTTCAGAAATAGTTTCTTGTACTGGCAGCGTTTAGAATTCCTTACGAGATTTTTCACTAGTTGAAGTATCCAATGATACCTGGTAACAGGAATCATTAACCACTTACAATAATAGAGCCAGATAGATAAAAAATCAAAAAGATGAAGTGATGAACATATTATCCTGCATAAGTGCGACAATGGGCGAGAAAGTAATATCTTCAGAATAACGATATCATGGCCTCCATTAATGCATTTGCAGTGGCTTACATAAGGTTAACATGTGTGACTAAAAAAGGATGGGAACGGAGCAAAAATACGGAGACATTTTTAAGTAGTGTATAATGTATATATCTCCATATGCCCTTTAGCACAAGATATAAAGGCCCGCAATGTTTACATGTATCTTATTGCAATAGAGGAAAACTGATCCAATCTTTCCTGTTAATAAACGAACAAAATTGTGTACACACCTCCTCATCCAATGGTGACAAATTTAAACCTTTAAGATACTTTATTCGCCTGGCAGTAGGCCACTAATATATTGTCATTACTTTGGATTAGTAAGTTATAGCTAATAAAATATGTAGTAATGGTATCTCAAACAGACGTGTTCAGTAGTACCATGTGTTTGACAGAGGAAGGTGAAATTGAGATCCTCACGTGCAGTCTAAAGCTTATGTGCAAAGTTATGCAAAATGCTGAAATGACATGCTGGTGTTGACTCACAGGCAATTAGAATTTGGTCTGGAAGATCCATGGCAATCACATTGGAAGAACTTTATGCAGCATTCCTTGATTCCAAATATGCGCTTTAATAAAGACAGTGCGTCTGGTCCTTTCCTTTTATTTGTCAAGTCTAACAGTATTAAGGAAAGTTTGCAGAAGATACTATGACAAATAATATATACAGCATACATACAAATACACGGTAAGATTTGCCAAGTGTCACCTGCGAACCTCCAAATGTCAGCATTTCAACAATCTAGTGCTTTACGTTTTTTTCCATCATGTAACATCTTGTAAAATGTAGGTCCTCAAAAGAGTAAGTATAAAATACAGAGGAAACACATGCAACAAAAGAAGTATTAACATAAAACAAACCAAACACATACCAGAGCTACGAAATAATATCCACGAGACCTTTTTAGCAGAAGAAATTAGCCTGGAATGAACTGATTTTGGTTTTTCATATATCACACATTCATGCATATCATTTGAAGGGAAGACTAAGGCTGATTAATGTAAACTATTTACAAGTTATTTGAAACTATTCGGAAGTTTCCTCCGAGTAGCATAGTAGATAACGAAAATTTGCAACTAGGTGTTAGTTCCGCCTACAAAATTTTGAACTGATTTACCCTCAAATCCATATTTCATGAAAATATATTCAGATACACATCTCTATCAAAATAGGAACGGTACATTTTATTTACAATATGGTTGAACGTTTATAAATCAGATGATGTGGTCAATGGTAACTAGGAAAACGTTACTGTGAGTACACCATACGAGATACATGGCAAAATTATCCAGGGAAGGGTGCCAACATACTGTGACAGAGTGCACCTAGTGACATACATATGGAACAAAAGCTCCAAAAAATATCCCAGGTTGCTATGTAAGTCACTAATTATCTTATCACTTCCACACAGAACCTTGCTCCCCTCCACTGATACTCCCCCAACAAGACAAGAAAACTGAGAGTAGGTTTCGTTCTCCACTTACTGCAACTTTAGAACTATTCTGTTGACAATAATTGCAGGGTACCATTTCATGAGATTGACACACTTCGAGCTTTGACAGGTACTAAAATAGCAAAAGGATACTGCTGCGATGGAAGACATTCTCAGATATTTCTTTGTTATAGAAAATGGCCTGTCTTGGTATCAAAGAATCTACTGACACACATTTCGAAGCATTCAACATTAAGCAATTGAAACAGATGGAACCACTCTGCAAGTAAAAAAATATGTTGAGGAAACAACAGCAACATAAAAACTGCAAGTGGTTGTGTAGCAAGCCAATTGATAAGTGCTGCTGAATTTCAAGAACACTCCAAGTAGAAACACACAAAGCCCATTATCAAACAGCAGTAGCAATGTCCACAAAAATCGCAAAAAAAGAGTCACATGCTGCACTTAGTAGGTTGCAGTTTTGGCGAGTTCCACCGCATGGGCATACAGTATTCGCCTTTGGTGGTGACTGGAGAGGTAATGTATACCAGTGACTAATGCTGTAGCTCTAGAGTTTAACATCCCTTTCAGTATTATTGATCAAAACACAATGGTGGCCTCTCTTTAGAGACTAAAAAACATGAATCAATTCATCAGGATATGGCAAGCAGCTAAATACTTGGGAAACAAACTCAAGCTAATCAATCTAATTAGATAGATATCCTGGCTGACTTGGCTATAAAGTCACTGTCCCTAGGGGGGCATGCGGCAGCACTCATACAAGCAGCCCCGCACACATTTACCAATAGAGAAGCTTGTCCAACATCATCTGAGATGGTTTGACCATTTGAGCATATTCAGCGCAGGCATCCAGAAGCTCCAGTGCATAGCGGGCGGCTAAAGCATGCTGATAATGTCAAGAGAAGTCGGGGTAGACCAAACTTGACATGAGAGGAGTCCATAAAGAGAGATCTGAAGGACTGATCCAAGGGTGCTAATCCATGCATCAGACGTAATGAAAGGACCAGCTGACTCATCGTGCAAGTAGTGCCGTGTGTAGCATCGCTCTATCACCAAAGAAACAGCAATGGGCAGGGGTGCGTGGAAGTTAGCTATCCACGTGCCAGAACCATGAGTTGATTTTGAGATCTTATGGGTTTAAGGCTTTGTTGTTGTTGTTGTTGTATGGGTTAATGAGATCTACTAGAGATGCCAGGCTCACCCAGCAGCAAGACTTTGTACAAGTTATGTAGAGAAGCTCATTTGGGTACAGTCATATGGAATTCTAAGAAAGGGTGGTATATAAGCCCAATGACAGGGATGTTTTGTAAAAAAAAGGGTAACCAAGCTAGTAATAAATCATTAGAAACATTCGCGTAATTATCAAATGAAACAGGAACGGGAGAATGCATATAATCCTGAAGACATGGACTTGACTAAAATCACAAATTGTATCCTGCAAGAGCACATCATAGTTCCAATTTTATGACTAACAAATATTCAATGCACAAATATATGATTTTCATATGACTGATTGAGAAATAGTCACAACAAAGATATGGTTTTCTGGTCTACTTTTTACCACATGCTGGTAAAATATGCAGTTTGACAATGCAAAGAGGTGCTATTGAGGATTTATCAGTCCATTGTCTCACCAATATGTGACCCTAGGATCAGCATGTCGGTGAGGCATAAGTGGAAAATCTTCAAGTGTCAATATTCGCATCTTCTATTTTCCTCTCATCCAAGTTATTGCTTTTGACACTACTATACAACTTGGAGACTATAACGTTACAACAGTAGTCAAAAATCAAAATGAATGGAATAACTAATGATTTAGGCAGGTAGACAGAACTTGAGTGTAAGCACAAAAGAAACGGTAATAACAAATAACAGGAGATTGGGAAGGAACTGACATTCAGTTGTGAGTAGCTGGAGGGTCCTACTTTGGGACTTGTACATTGGACTCCTGGTTTACTGTAACCACACAATAGATCCTGGGAAGGACTAGTATCTAACAGAGAACTAGGTGGCTTCTTTAATGACAGGACAGGTACATTGCATGGCTCTTCAATTTGTGAAACAAATTCACCATTGTTCATTCCAATAGAAATGTTATCTGCAGTACGCTTCAAGGAGTGTGTTTGACCATTCACTCCAGCAGCTGAGCCATCTGATAAGAGATTACACAGAGCGTAATTACTGTCGTTTAATTTACTTAACTCTGTCAAGTTATCTTCGTTACAGAACTGCTTCTTCTTACTGCGGCGCTGCCAGCTGTACAATCTTTTTCTTTTCCTAGGCTTCCGGGTAAAGCAATTGGAACAGTTACATCCATCACTTGAACAATTAGGCTTTATAACTCTTTCAGCATCACAACTTCCAGAACTTTGTAGAGCATCACATTTCTGAATGTTATCTGAACAGTAAAACGCAGAGTCTGAACTGTTGCCACGATTGCCTCCGGTTATGTTTAGTTTCATCTTTGCATTACGCAACACATGGCACTGAGATCAAAAGACACGCAGTATCCGATCAGTTTATTAGAAAAAATATACCATAGCATTCACAGTGTGCTTGTTTGATAAAAGAACATTGGGCAGTGAGGTCATCAAGACATTTTAAGCATGTAGTATCAAAGAACATTATCAAGAAAGCCAATTCCTGGTTGAAGAAAACTCGGGACATGGTAATGAATTCTACAACAAACTGGGTGCAGCCATCTTGATTATTTGTATTCAAATGCTTAATCAGTTTGTTTACTTTTTAAATGCAGATATAAAACAAACCAGAGTAAACTACCAATTGTTTACACACATAAAGAAACGTCAAACTATTAAGAGTAGTACTAATACAACGCTGTTTTCCATCCCCAACATAATAGCATGTATGTAGAGACTTGTTTGGAATGGAAAAATGGAAGATTCTCTCAGCTATTGAAAACCTGAACCTGCGTGAGGAGCCTTATTTCCATGGCAGAACATCAGTCAAATAAAATTTATAATGTCATTTGGGTTAGTAACCACATACTAGGCCCAGCCACCCATAGCCGGTTTCGATTAAGGGATAAGATCCACCATTAGAATTGGAATTTTTTTATTAATATGTCAATATATACCCATCTGACATAGTTTGAGTTGATAGGCCTCTATATAGAGAGGAGCTTTTGATGAATTAATCAAGCAAGAACAATATAAATTAATTACTAGTCTCCTACATCATCCCAGTCTCTGATCTCTCCTATCTCCTTGCATACGAGCCGTTATAGCTATCTTTCTGGTGGTATTTATCCGTCATCAACCCTAGTGCATCGCAGTATGTCCGAATGGTTTTCGCTGTGCATGTGCCAGTCCAGACAGGTAGTATTTTTGTGTGCATGGAGAGTCATAGCCAGGTTGAAATTAATTGTAACCTGAAGAGCTTCCAGACTGGGACCAAATATTTAAGTTGGCATAACAAGACACGAACCTAAATAAATAATCACTGGGCCACATGATCTGAAGATAAATTCTTACCGTAGGACATTTGACTTTTGTAGATCTGGATTGTTGTTTTCTTGCCATGGTACTGGCAAATATAGGCTTGTGCAGAACAATGTTGAGTGGAACACCAGTCACCTGAAAGTAATCACTCTTTTTAATGGGCAAAAAGACTGATGAATGCCGCAGAATATAGCACATGAGAAGATCCCCAATCTGAAAGACAACAAGTTTCTGTCAAGCAAAGGATATGAGGAACTTTACTAAGCCAAGAAAAAGGATTTACTTTACACTTACTCTATGCAGGAGAATATTCCAGGATGAAGAAGAAACAAGGTTAGCCTGGCCACCCTAGTAAGCATAAAGATTTAAAAGCATTAATGAAAAGTATAAAAAGAGCAAAAAATAATTGTACCAATGGATCAAGCATGTCAATCTTCCAATCCAAGAAAAGGTTGTCCTTACCTACTAAGATTAAGCTCCGTATGTAGTGAGGACATAGAGCAGCAAGAATTGGTTATGGGGTTTACTGGTTTATATACAATTTTGAAAAGTTTTACATCAGTACAAAGCTCGTACCATTTTCACATATCCAATACAAATGTCAGCAAATATATTGATGGTCAAACATTAAGATCAAATGCACTCATCATACGATGCCACTTACAAAGTTGTCGATGCCAAAGAAAAGTAGTACAAAACTTTGTAGTCAAAATTACATGGTATATTTTCACAACTGAAGAACCTAATCTGGTTACACGAATTGCAGACTGCCAATACCACACATCCACAACACCAACAACCCTTACATGAAGGAAGATGCTACTGAAGTGGCACAGCCTTCATCACTGGTTTTCACAACAGCTCACAATTTGTTTCTGGAGAAGTGCGAAAAATGGATAGTAAAACATACGACGGCAATGCTATGCTAGACAATAAAACGTGCGGCAGCAATTTCTTTTACATGCCAAAAATCATTCGCCACCTTTCAATAAAAAATGGCATTCATCGTACCTGATGGATACCATTGCAGAGGACGTTCTTGGTTCTACAGGAGCGATCCGTCAAGATCCACTTTATCGTCTCCCGAACGAGCTGGGGCGTACGTAGCACAATGCAGGCAAACGAACGGCAGCCTCAGATATATATACCCAACAAGAAACGAGAAATCTAGCCACCCCAAGCACGACACGAGCAAGGATAGAAAATGCAGAAACCTGGGCCTGCGAGTGCCCGGCGTTCCCTGGGGTGTACCGCGGCGGCGGGGGCGCGGCCGGCGGGGGCTCGACGGCGCAGACGGCGCGGGTTACGAGGCGGCGGTACGCGACGGGGTCGCCGTCGCGGAGGAGGTGCGCCCAGCGGCGGCACGCGAGGCACCCGGAGGTCGCGCCGCGGCAGACGGGGCAGGGGGCGCCGGGGGGCGGGGATGGGGCAGCAGCGCGATGATCGCGCGGCCGAGCGGGCGGGCGCGGGAGCCGTAGGCCAGGCGGAACTCCGGGCGGCCGCCGAACGCGCGACGGCGGCGCCGCCGCGCCATAATGCGAGCGCGTCGCTGGCGGGGCGAGCGAGGGGGGAGGCGCCTGCGGCGGGCGGTGGGAGGCGGAGTGGCGTTTGAGGCGGGATTTTGAAGCGGCGGGGCGGGTCAAAAAGTTTCCGCCAAATTTTCTCCCGTGCCTCTTTTTGTCTGTTTTTTCCTTTTTAAATAAATTGTTTGGATTGCTTATCACATGTTTATGTGTTGTGACTCTTCTCGTGTTGGTTGGTTCGGCGGCGGTTCGTGTGCTTGCGTCGGGATTTGGGAAAGGTGGACCTACTATAGTGTTTTTTCTTTTTAGAAAATCGTTATTACTTTATTGAAAGTTCATGGTTCCTTCGGTAGCAATCTTCGAGCTAACACATTCAGAAGATACATGAAGTCAAATTTTACATAAAGATTTAATAAAACATTTCCTAGCTAAAAATATGCGACTTTATTCGCCGAACGTCGCATCCAAGCAACCTAAACTTCTGAAAAAAGTTCAGTAAATTTTTGACCTCCTCAACTAGTTGCCCATTAGTTGAGAAATCATTTTACCCATTCTTGATCTTACTCACCGCTTCCTGAGAAACTGTTTTGAGGACCACCTTCTGAACTTGTAGTTCTTGAACCAGGATTAGAGCCCTCCGGCACGCCAATAGTTCGTCCACCTCTGCATCGTGAGTGGAGGGGAAAAATGGCATGAACTACAGTGTTCTGTGTCAAGCGGATGTGGTGTGAGCCAGTCATGTCAAAGTCCTATGGCGCCTTCCCATTGACCAATCCACGGCAACAGAGTTCAAAATGAGAGCACAAAGTGATTCTCTGAGATGGTCATGGAGATATGATGTGCATGCATGTGTCTGAATATACGTGTCGGAGTAAATGATCACGGGTAGCCTAGCCGGCTCCCCCTAGGACTCTTGAAAAAATCACAAGCCAATCAAGCCATCCAACATCCAAGACGCAGGGCCGCCTTCCCCCGGCCGGCCTATCCTCAGGCCGGTTGTTAGGAGGCGGCCCGGCCCCAAAACCTACAAAGAGAAGGCCACGGGAGGGCCGGCTCCCAAGGAGCCGGCTACCAGAGAGCCGACTCCGGGAGCCAGCCACGAGAAGGCCGACTCCAAGAAGCCGGCCCTCCCAGCAAGCGGCCAAGGCCGCACCCTCAGAATTTGCACCCACATAACAGTGATGAGACGGGGCGTGGCTACAGTGAAGCCTGCCATCCCCGTATCCCGGAGCACGCCTAGCCACAGTCTTGCCCGTCGGGCGGCCATCACCCGTCCGTGCAACCTTTGTTGCCATCTTGATCATGCGTCACCCACGTCGGGTTGTTAATACGACCAGCGGCGGGCCCCTCGGTCGAGAGATGCCCGAAGCGGCTCGGCCTCCCCCAATCGGCCTGAGATATGGCCGGCCTCCCATAGCCGGCTTGTTCCCTCCCTCAAAGGAAGCGCCCCATTAAGGAGACAAGGCGAGGTAAGGCTACGGTGCTGCGCCGCCAAGGCGGCGCATCAGAGCCATGCTTACTCGACAAAGCCCTCGTCATCGAGATTGAGGCAACAATAACCAGCCGGACAAGGCCCTCGGTGGTGGGCGACTTGTCGACCAAGAAGCCGGCAGCCGGCGGGACCCACCAGCCAGCCCGGGCCCAGCTGGCGATCGGCGGAGAAGCCAATGGCGTGAACAGCGGCGGCTAGGGCCGCGCCCGGCCGGATTACCATTGTACCCACAGGGGTAGGCCTATATAAACCCCCCAGGGCACCCACGCAAAGGGTTGATCTCTTAGAGTTTTAGACACCACATAGAGGGAAGAGGAGAGCTAGCCGTGCCCTTCTTCTTCCTCTCACCGAACAGCTCAAGGAGCCACTTGTAGCCACTTGTCCATCTAGTGATCATGCGGAGACCCCGCAGAGCAGCAGTAGGGGTGTTATCTCCACGGAGAGCCCCGAAGCTGGGTAAGATTCACCGGCGTGCATGTCTTCGCCTCATCCCGTTTCCAGGCACCGGCGACGTCTTATTGGCTCCCACAATGATAAGCCACCCGTTGGCATATGTCGCACCTACCACCCGACATTTGGCGCCCACCGTGGGGTCAGGTGCACCGTCGTCCGGAGATCTGTGCGGGCGGAACCTTCTTCCTCCCCATGAAGTAGCCAGCCCGGCCGCCCGATGGCGCTTGCCCCGACAGCACTGCAAGCGTCGGCGGCGCTGGCGCGGCGAGCTGCCTCGCCGATCTTCTTGGCGAAGCTCGCATCTCTGACGAGCCCGCCTCCGACGCGGGCACAGGCTGCCCTGAGAGCCACCTCGTCAGCCTCCTCGACCAACTCCACGTCTCCAGCGAGCCCGCTGCGGATTTGGAGTCGGTCGGCTCCACCGACCCGATGCTTGTCGACTCCGACACGGCATCGCTCGATGCTTTCCCCACCAACGTTGTGATCTTCAACGACCCGCTCCCCCAAGCCGACAGTTGTGGCAGTACCATCACCGAGCTGCTGGTCATTAGTCACGGCGGCCCCTCCGGCGAGAACGCCCACGACGCCGCAAGCGGCGCCGCGACGACTGCTCGCCTCTCCGGCCGACGCCGACGCCGAGGCACCGAGGCGCGCCCTCGCCCTCCGCGGAGGGCGAGGATAACTTCCATGAGGCGCCTCACCGAGGCCCTGTAACGCCAAGTCGACCGCGCCGCCTTTGGCACGCCGCCTCCCGACGGGCTGAGCGAATCGGCGTCGTCAAGAAGCGCGCGCGGTCATCGCCGACATCTTTGGGAGTGGACCGCCCGATCTCGCCACGCCCTCGAGAACCTCGCGCGCGCCCGGTAACCGTGAAGAGCTGAATGACTAGGGCCCGACGAGCTCCCCTATGGCTAGGCGCATCCGGCAGAATCGACGGCGCGCCGCAGAGCGGCATGAAGACAGCGCCAGCGAAAGCCCTCCCAGCGCCGAGAGCACGGCGCGACGTCCACGACGCCGATCGCGGGCAACGCCCGCGCCGACGAAAAAGGAGCGGCTGCCACCGCAGCCGAACCCAGATCTCCATCGGCGCGACGCGAAGGTCGCCCTCGAGCCGTGGAGCGGCGAGGCAACCCGCCCTCCTCCGCCTCGCGAAAGATATCCCACCCGCCGCTTTCACACGCATCCGACTCTCGGCCGCCGACTAGGCCGCCGCGAAGGACTTAAGCGGCAGCGCCCGCCACGGATCGACCGCCTTAGCGCGATCCCTGGCGTTGGAAGAAGAAGATGATGTCGGTCCGCCTTGCTTCGGCCCCCGCATCCGCGACGAGCCCTTCCCTAAAGGGTTCTCGCTCCCAAGAGACACGCCCAAGTACAACGGCTCTATGAAGCCGAAGGATTGGCTGATCGACTACTCCACCGCAGTCAGCATAGCGAACGGCAACAGGCGCGTTGCCGTGAAATATGTGCCCCTCATGCTTCAGGGCAGGGCGCGAACCTAGCTCAACAGCCTCAAGCCGTATAGCATCAACAGTTGGCTATACTTAACCGAAGTCTTCATCCGCAACTTCACCAGCACCTACAAGCGGGCTCCCAAGCCCAGACAGCTATCCTTGTGCGTACAAGGACCCACCGAGTCGACTCGCGACTACCTCACGCGTTGGGCCGAGCTCCGCAATTCCTGCGAGGGGGTGTACGAGGTTCAAGCCATAGAGTACTTCACCGCCGGGTGCCGAGAAGGCACCCTCCTCAAGCACAAGCTTCTCTGCGACGAGTCGGCTACCCTCGACGAGCTACTAGTCATAGCAGACAAGTACGCCACCGCCAACTCCTCGATGAAGACCGAGCTCCGGGTGGACGCCTCCGGGAAGGTACTCAACCCGGCTCCCAAAACGCCGGTGGCGGCGACGGCCCGACGCTCGTGCAGTAACAACAACAAGCGCAAGGGCCCAATGCCGCCTCAACCGGTCGGCGGTGGCCACCGTCGAAACGAAAGCAACCCGAGGGGCGGCCAGCGCCAAGAAGCCGAAGCGGCGGGCGGCTTGGCAGCCGGCTTTCTCCTATGAGCAAGCCCTCGGCGCCTTGCAAGTTCCACAATGCCGCGAAGCCGTCCAACCATCTGACCGGAAATGCCATCGCTCACCCAATCACCAAAGGCGAAGGGCTGGTGCCACCTCCGCCACCGGACAGCCGCCTCCGGCTCCCCAACAGCCGGCCGCTCGACCAGCAATCGGGACCATCCAAGATGAGTTCCCCGACGAGCATGCCGCCTACGTCGTCTTCACAAGACAGCCTGAAGACCGGCGCAGCCGGCGCGACAACACCAAGAAGTCAGCGCGTCGCCTCCAACAACCCAGTACATGCATCGGTCGAAGGCCTATCAGCTGGAGTCGGGCCGACCACCCAGAGGTGATGCCGTCCCCGGGCTCTTATGCATTGGTTTTGGAGGCAACCCTAGCAACGGACAGGCTTGCTGCCCGATTCTCCCGCGTACTGATAGACGGCGGGAGCAGCATCAACATCCTGTACCGAGACACCATGGAGAAGCTAAACATCAAGGCCAAGCACCTCATGCCAAGCCGGACCGTGTTCCATGGCATTGTACCCGGCATGTCCTGTTCACCAATCGGGAAGATCAAGATAGATGTTCTCTTTGGAGACAAGGATCATTTCCGCCGAGAAGCAATCTGGTTTGAAGTGGTGGACCTTGAGAGCCCCTATCATGCGCTGCTTGGCCGACCTGCTCTGGCCAAGTTCATGGCTATACCCCACTACGCCTACCTCAAGATGAAGATGCCAAGCACCAAGGGCATCATCACCATAGCCGGCGATTACAAGAAATCCTCTGAATGCGCTGCAGGCAGCAGCCGGCTGGCCGAGTCCCTTGTGATCGCTGAAGAGAAGAGGATATTGGACCAAGTCGTGGCCATGGCCGGCAAGCAGCCGGCCCTGTCCCCTGACCCCAAGGAATGTGATTCTCAAGGTTCTTTCCAGCCGGCCAAGGAAACAAAGAAGATACCTCTGGACCCAGAGCACCCGGAAAGGTTTGCCATCATTGGGGCAAACCTGGACAGCAAATAGGAAGGCGAGCTCGTCGATTTCCTCCATGAGAATCGGGACATCTTTGCATGGTCCCCCAAGGACATGCCGGGTGTTCCGAAGGAATTCGTCGAGCACAAGCTACGTCCGGCGGACGAAAACCAGATCAAGCAGCCCCTCCGCCGGTATCGAGGAGAAGAGAAGGATTGTAGGAGAAGAGGTAGCCCGGCTCCTGGCGGCCGGCTTCATAATGGAGGTGTTCTTTCCGGAGTGGCTTGCCAACCCGGTGCTCGTGCTGAAGAAGAATAACAAGTGGCACATGTGTTTAGACTACACAAGCCTCAACAAAGCCTGCCCCAAAGATCCCTTCGCCTTGCCAAGGATTGATCAAGTGATAGACTCCACAGCCGGATGCGAGCTGCTGAGTTTCTTGGATGCCTACTCGGGCTACCACCAGATAAAGTTGGACCCGGCTGACCGCCTGAAGACCGCCTTCGTCCGCCATTCGAGACACATTACGACTATGACATTCGGCGAGAAATGCGGTGCCACTTTTCGGTGTTGCATGCGAAATGCCTCCTCAAGCAACTCGGCGAAATGCCCACGTCTATGTAGACAATATCATGGTGAAGACGGAGAAGCGACACTTTGTTAGAAGACCTCAAGGAAACATTTTGAGAACTGCGCGGTTTCAGATCAAGCTCAACCCGAGAATGCGTGTTGGTGCCCCAGCCCAGCTTCTAGGCTTCCGGTCTCGAGCAGCGGCATTGAATGCAACCAGTAAAATCAAAGCCATTGAGAGAATGGAGATTCCCACCAAGCTGCGAGGCGTCCGAAGTTTACCAGTGCACAGCCTCCACGAACCGCTTCATCAGCTGGCTTGGAGAAAAGGCTCTCCCCCTCTACTTACTCATGAAGAAAACCACTCACTTCGAGTGGAACGACCAAGTCGACCAAGCTTTTCATGAGCTAAAGAGGATGCTTGCCACGCCGCCTGTCTTGGCGGCGCCGACTGAGAAAGAGCCCATGCTCCTTTATATTGCCGCCACCAGCCGGGTGGTCAGCGCCGTCATCGTGGTCCAGCGCCCAGAAGAAGGCCGAGCTCAGCCAGTCCAGAGACCGGTGTATTACTTAAGCAAAGTACTGTCCACCTCGAAGCAGAACTACCCTCATTACCAGAAGATGTGCTATGGTGTGTACTTCGCCGCCAAGAAGCTGAAGCCCTACTTTCAAGAGCATCCCATCACGTTCGTATGCACCGCCCCGCTCGCCGAGATCATAGGCAGCCAGGACGCATCCGGCCGGGTGGCAAAATGGGCCATTGAGCTGGCCCCTTACACGATCTTCTACCAGCCTCACACCGCCATCAAGTCCCAAGCATTGGCCGACTTCCTCGTCGACTGGGCCGAGACCCAGTACCTGCCGCCGGCTCCCGACTCCACTCATTGGCGGATGCACTTCGACGGGTCCAAGATGCGCACCGGCTTGGGAGCCGGCATCATCCTCACCTCTCCCAAAGGCGACAAACTCAGATACACATTGCAAATTCACTTTGCCGCCTCCAACAATGTGGCCGAGTACGAGGCACTCATACACGGGCTCCGGCTAGCCAAAGAGCTCGGCATCCGCCGGATCCTGTGCTATGGCGACTCGGATTTGGTGGTCCAGCAGTCATCTGGCGACTGGGATGCCAAGGACGCAAACATGGCAAGCTACCGCTTCCTCGTTCAGCAAATCAGCGGGTACTTTGAAGGATGCGAGTTCCTCCACGTGCCACGGGCCGACAACGAGCAAGCAGATGCCCTGGCACGAATAGGCTCAACTCGACAAGCTATACCAACCGGCGTCTCTCTCCAACGCCTCCTCAAGCCGTCTATCAATCCATCTCCAGAATCCGACTCCATCTTCGTGCCGCCTAACCCCGACGCAGCCGGATCCGGCTAGGGGAACCAAGCAGGCGGCCCAGGAACTTTGATAGGCGGCTCAGGGACTGCCATAGTCGCACCCGGCCTGGGGACTTCAGAACCCGGCCCGGGGACTACGGTAGTCGGCCCGGGGACTGCATCAACACCACAGGCGGTGGCCAACTCCAGTTCTTCACCACCCAGCCCTGGTTGCAGTAGCCGTGTTGGCTATAGAAGAAGTCACAACTCCATCATGGGCTCAACCCATCCTCAACTTCCGGTAAGCAGAACTGCGGTGGCGAGATCGCGGCAAGACAAGTCAACGCCGAGCCGGAGCATATACAATTGCTAACAGAGAGCTCGTCAAACGCAGTGTCACTGGAGTCTTCCAGCGCTGCGTCGAGCCAGAGAAGGGCATAACAATCCTCAAGGACATTCACCAAGGCGAATGCGGCCACCACGCAGCCTCAAGATCCCTCGTTGCCAAAGCTTTCCGCCATGGATTCTTTTGGCCGATCGCTGGACGACGCCAAGGAGTTGGTCAAACACCGCAAAGGGTGCCAAGTCTTGACTCAAGCAACACCTGCCGCCCGGCACTCAAGACCATTCCCTCACGGCCTTTTGTCGTTTGGGGACTGGACATGGTGGGCCCATTCAAGACGACGCGCGGCGGCATGACACACTTGCTTGTCGTCGTGGATAAATTTACCAAGTGGATCAAAGCAAAGCCGATTAAGAAGCTGAACGGGCCGACTGCCATGACATTCATCGCAGACATTACAACTCGGTACGACGTGCCACACAGCATCATCACCGACAACGGCATGAATTTTGCCAAGGGAGCATTAGCACGTTTACTGCTGACGCAGGCATCCGATCGGACCTAGCGTCCGTTGCCCACCCGATCAAGCGGCCAAGTTGAGCGAGCCAGCGGCCTCATCCTTTCCGCATCAAGCCCGGCTGGTCGTGCGGCTGGAGGCGTTCGGCCGGCTGTTGGCTCGACGAGCTGCCGGCCGCCCTCTGGAGTCTGCGCACTACCCCGAACAAGTCAACCGGCTTCACCCCTTTCTTCCTTGTATATGGTGCCGAGGCTGGCATCTCAACTGACATCGAGTTCGACTCGCCTCGGGTGACAATGTACACGGAAGCAGAGGCCAAAGAAGCACGAGAGGACGGCGTCGACCTGCTGGAAGAAAGCCGGCTGTTAGCCCTCAGCCGGTCCGCCATCTACCAGCAGGGTTTGCACCGCTACCACAGCCGAAAGGTCAAGCCAAGATCCTTTCAAGAGGGCGACCTTGTGCTCCCGCTGATCCAGTGAACAACCGGCCAGCACAAGCTCTCGGCCCCTTGGGAAGGCCCCTTCGTCATCAGCAGAGCATTGGGAAACGACTCCTACTACCTAATCGACGCACAGAAGCCGAAGGCATGAAAGAGAGATGATTCCGGCAAGGAATCGAAACGACCATGGAACGCCAACCTCCTCCGAAGATTTTACAGTTAAAATGCAGTATGTATCACGCTACCTTTTGTACTAAGTATGAGACAATGGGCCCCACGAGGAGCACTAGGGGACTGCCACCTTTTATCTATGAATGACGAGTATCATGCTTATGATTTTTTTCATTACACTCTTCCTCCTCGTCCGCACGGGTTCGACCAATCGGCCGGGGCCGCCTATGAGTTATATTCAAGTTCCACTGCGGTCGGACAAGTAGTGTGCGGCACCCAAGCCCTCTCTTGTCAAAAGTCGCACTTGAAGAACCGATTGTCCGGTGGCAAGAGTCAAAGGCGGAAGGGATGCCCACACTAAAAAAGGCTAAGGACTAACGAACTCAGATAACAAAAGCGGCTTCCTCCATTGCCGACCGGCTACGAGTAGCCGACGGCCGACTTCATTCCACCTTGCCACAATCCAAGAAAGCTCAAGTACTTGCCTTCCCACAAATAGCCAAGTTCCTCCCACCACAGATCGCAGAGCAGCTTGTTAATTTGGGAAAGCGGCGACCAAGGAAAGCGGCAAAGGAAACAGATAAGGATAAAAAACAAATTGAATGGAAGCCAAACACATGCATAATTATATTTACACAAAAGCCTTGAAGGCGGCATTCAACATAGTTTGAATACACCCCCAGTGGGTGGAACTGCGCAAATTTAATAAAAGTTGTTCAAGGAGCAACAACAGGAAAGCAAGAATGGCAGATCAGGCCAAGGGAGCGACAGTCGAGTCGGGCAGGTCGGCGGAGGCGATGCTGGCGGAGGAGGCCGGCTGGCGGGTCTCGGCCGATCATCACCTGGCAGGCGGTGCGCTCGCGCCACGCCTCGTTCTTGGAGGCACGATCAGTGAAGTTGGCTGGTCGCTCATTTGTCGAGCCTGACGTCTTCGCCGCCCTCCTCTTCTTCGTCTTCACCTTCGTCGCTGGAAGAAATCTCCTCTGCTGAGTCCTCACCTTCCGCTGGGTTCAGCCCGAACCACTCCTCCGGCTGGGCGACGCTGTTGTCATTCACTTCAGGAGCAAAAATGCTGGTGTCGGTATACTCGGCGATAGCCGAGGCGCGCTGGATGATAGCCGGCCGCACCGCCACCAGCTCCTCTTTAGCCTCCTGCCTCCAAGTGCTCAGCTGGCGCAAGCTCAGCCCAGGATACCAGGCCCTAACGAACTCCAGCGCCCGCCTGGCGCCGGACCGAGCAGCGGAAGCCTTCCAGGCCTCGAAGCGGCCAACCGCAACCTCCAGCCAGTCGGCAGTCCAACTGGCCAGAGAGCGGTCAGCACTTGCGCCCGCACCTTGGCCGGGCGAGCATGCGGTGAGCCAGCTGCACCGGCTGGATCGCCAAAGTTGCTCCTCAAGCGTCCGTGGCGTCTGGCGCGATCTCAACCCCTGCTTGCCGGCGTGTCTCGCGGTGGGCCTCGATGGCTGGGCTGGCGGCGACGGAGTAACCAGGGAAGTAATCTGCGTGAAGAGCAAAGAAACAACACAAAAATCAGAAGATGAACAAGAGGGCAAGGAGCAAGCAAAGGGGTGAAAAAGAAGGCGGCTTACCGTCGATCAGATCCTCAACCTGTCCATAGCCCTCGCTCACCGCTTGCCTCGCTTCAGCCCAGCCCGCCGCCTCGGTCTCGAACTCGGCCTTAAGGGCGGCCTCGCTGTCCTGCGCCTTCTTCGGGGCCGCCTTATGGCTCTCCTCCTGGTCGGCCAGTCTCTTGGCCAGGCGGTCGCGTTCCTGGGCCAAGGCGCTGCTCTCAGCCTCCTTGGCGTGAAGGGCGGCCTGGGCCCCGCCTAGCTGCTCCCTCAAGTCAGCATTAGCCTCTGCAAGCGTGGAGAAAAAGGAAAAAGCAATAAGGAAGAAGTCGTCGGGGAAGATCCGACCCGATTGCTCAGCAATCGGCCCGAATCTCGGGGACTACACCCGGTGGAGTCTTGTTGATCGCCCCACATGAGATAAAAGAAACAAAGTACTCACTCGGCTATTAGTCGGTCGGCGACCTTTGGCTTAGCTCCACAGGCACAGGAGTTGAAGGCAGCCAGCGGAGATTGTGATACTCCCGAAAATCAGGCGAAGTGCGAATAAGAATAAGATTGCCGCCAAGGCACGCTAAAAAGTTCCAAGTCGCTGCTTTCGATGCCGACTCGAAACTCGGGGACTACACCCGGTGGAGTGCGTTGCTCTACCGGAAGAAATCAAAAAGAAATCGACCAAGGCGGAAGACTCACCGGATGACGCGCGTGAGCGAAACTCCGGGGTGTACCGTTCTGCGAGGCAGCACTGGTGCAAGCGGCGTCGGACCTCTGCGCCGCCATGTTCAGCTCGGTCGTTCCACGGCTGGCGTCCACTTTCAGACGTCTTGGCAGCAGCGCCTCCAGTCTGAGCCGTCGAGCTGGCGCCCGCAGCTCTTTGCGGCTCCGGCGCCGAGGACGCCTCTCTCGCGCGCCGGCGAGGCGGTGACTGCACCACAAGATCCGCCCCCACCGCCGACTCGCCCCCGGTCGGCTGCTCAGGCGCCGCAGCAGGTCGGCCGCCTTGGCCCGCTCCAGTCGGCGCCGGCTATGGCGCCTCCCCCAAGATCGTCACGTCATCCTCCCTCCTCTCCGTCACCAGCTGGTCGCGGTTGGCTTCCTCCGACGGAGGCACAGGGATGTTGGGAGCCATGGCGCGAAGAGGAATGACGAGCTACAGAGGCTGATTGCGCAGAGCCTCCGCCTCCCTCTCCGCGGCCGCGGCTTCCGCCTGGGCCTTGGTCGTCGCGTCGGCTTGCGCCTCGGCCAACTTCTCCGCCACCTCCTGGATGGCCCTCCGCTCCGCCGCTTCCCGCTCCTCCCGCGCCTCCCGCGTGTTCCGCTCCGTTGCCTCCATGAGGTCGGCGCGGGGATCCACGCGGCGGTAGCTCGAAGACCCTTCTGTCAGTCCGACTATGGAGGCGGCGTCAACCCGTTCAAGGGAAAGCGGAGCCCTATTCAGCAAATCAAGAAGACGACTTAGATGAGCCTCAACCAAAGAAGACAACAAAAAAGTACGAGACATCCAACACTTACGGCGAGACCGCCTGTGGCTGCTTCACCACCTTGCGGGCGGGCGCTTCGCGCCGCCTCGTCCCGCTTGGTCGCCGCTGCGGAGCCCTTGGGTTTTTTCGGCCGGCTGCCGAAGAGACCCCGCCCGGCCCGACGCTTTTGCGCGCCACCCCGAGCAGCTGGCGCTGCAGAAGGTCCCGCGCCTTGGAAATCGGCCGCCGGCTGGCGGTGTGGGATGGCCTCGGCTTCGTCATCATCCGGCCAGTACCCGAAGCCGGCCGTGAGCTCAGGGCCGCCTGCCTCTCCGCCGGCTCCGCCTATTGCGTCATCCATGGCGGCCCTCCCAGATCTGGGTCTTCGGGGTCGTCCACCGTGCGGTCGGCCATAAACTGGCGCTCTGGCCCCGGGCGCCGGTCGAAGAAGGGGGTTCTGCTCAAAGACAAGCCGACTAGTCAAGAGTCGGCCGTCGCGAACCCGGAAACCAAAAGAAGAAGAAAGTAAGGAAAACTCACCACAGGCAGGGGATCGGCCCGAGAATTCGGCGCCTTTCCATACTGCCACTCCTCGGTGAGCTTGCAGTTGGAGATGTAATTCACCATGTAAGATACCTCGCCATGAGGCATCTCTCTGGTGCTCAGCCGGCATGGGTCGAAGCGGCCGCTCATCTGGCAGATCATGTGCGGCCGGCTTTGGAGCGGGAGCACCCGGCGCTCCACGAAGGCGGCGACCAGGTCGGCCCCCACCAAGCCCTCCGATTGGATCATCACCCGGAGCCGGGTGACGGCGGCGTTCCCGGCCAGGGAGAGCGACCGGGCTCGGAAGGACCAAGACGGCTGCCTCCCAGGCGGCGGGCCGGCTACGTAAGCCGGCAGATTCAAGTAGTCGCCTTGCGAGGCGACGTTCTTCACGTAGAAGTATGATTGCTGCCAGAGCTTCACCGACTGGATCAGCGGGATAGGCGGAAAGGGGTTGTTGTCGGCTGTCCTCCGCCTGGCGATGAAGGCGCCACAGGGGGCGGGCACACTCGCGGAGACGGTGCCGAGCTTGCACTGGAAGAACTCCCCAAAGAGCTCAAGGGTGGGGAGCACTCCAAGAAAACCCTCGCACAGGGTGACGAAGGCCGACAGCAGCATCACCGTGTTGGGGGTGAGGTGATGCGGCTGGAGATGATAGAACTCGAGGAAGGAGCGGAAGAACCCGCTCGCCGGCAGGCCGAGCCAGCCTTGAGCAAGTCTGAGCGGAAGATGACCCGCTCGCCCTCCTCCGGCGCCGGCGAAACCTCCGCCTCCGGCGCGAGGCGGGTCTTCACGAGGTCCTCGCCCGACAACCGCCGCGTCTTGCGAAGCCAATCGATGTTGTCTTCATGGATGTTGGAGCCATCCCACGAGCTAGACAGCGCCATGGGAGCAAGAGGAAATGAGAGAGGCGCGGCGGCGGAGAGCACAACCACGTTGCGGAGGAACCGCGGCAAACCAAGAGGGTTGGCGGTGGAACAGCGCAGTGATGGTGGCCTTCTTGGCGGAAGAAAGGAGAAGGAGGCAGAAGGAAAGGTGGAGCGAGGCGAGCGGCGTGCGGCGTCGCGCTCCCCTCCTCCCCCTACTTATAGGCTCGTACGGCGGAGCCGAGGAGGTGAGGCATGGGGGAACGTGGGATTAACTGCGCCCACTCCCCCCACGTCCCACGATAATTGCGCCCTAAAGGCGTGTTGAAACCGCCGCGGGAAGGCGAGCGGTCCGTTCGGGCCGCAGAGGATCCGCACGTGGGCCGAGGCCTAGGTATGGTGGCCCCCAGCCTGCGGCGACGTCCCGTCGCACGCTTGGGCTGGCAGGCCTTTCTGGCCACATGGCGCGCAGGGTGGTGCGCGGTCAACACGCGATTCGGCTCGAGATCTCACCTTCTGGCTACGGAATTCCCCAAAGACGGCACGCCCGCTCAAGGCAGGCTCCTAGCTGCCGGCTCCTCAGGATAGGAAGCTGATCGAGCTTCTCGTCCTCCTTTCAACCTCGAAGCTCAATCAGCTTCGGGGACTACTGTCGGAGTAAATGACCACGGGTAGCCTAGCCGGCTCCCCCTGGGACTCCTGAAAAAATCACAAGCCAATCAAGCCATCCAACATCCAAGACGTAGGGCCGCCTTCCCCAGGTCGGCCGACCCTCAGGCCGGCTGTTAGGAGGCGGCCCGACCCCAAAACCTACAAAGAGAAGGCCACGGGAGGGCCGGCTCCCAAGGAGTCGGCTACCAGAGAGCCGACTCCACGGAGCTGGCCACGAGAAGGCCGACTCCGAGAAGCCGCCCCCCCCAGCAAGCGACCAAGGCCGCACCCTCAGAATCTGCACCCACATAACGGTGATGAGTCGGGGCGTGGCTACAGTGAAGCCTGCCACCCCCGTATCCTTGAGCACGCCCTAGCCACGGTCTTGCGTCTGACAGGCGGCCATCACCTGTCCGTGGCAACCTTGTTGCCATGCTGACCATGACGTCACCCATGTCAGGTTGTTAGTACGACCCGCAGGCGGCGGGCCCCTCCGGTTAGAGATATGCCCGAAGGCGGCTCGGCCTCCCCCAGTCGGCCTGAGATATGGCCGGCCTCCCATAGCTGGCTTGTTCACTCCCTCGAAGGAAGCGCTCCATTAAGGAGACAAGAAGAGGTGAGGCTACAGTGCTCGCCGCCAAGGCGGCGGCTGCAGAGCCATGCTACCCCCGACAAAGCCCTCGTCATCAGGATTGAGGCAACAGTAACCAGCCCCCAACAAGGCCCTCAGCGGTGGGTCTAGCTTGTCGACCAAGAAGCCGGCAGCCAGCGGGACCCACCAGTCGGCGGGCCCCAGCAGTCGGCGGAGAAGCCAGCGAGCGTAGACACTGACGGCTAGGGCCGCGCCCAGCCGGATTACCATTGTACCCCTGGGGGGTAGGCCTATATAAACCCCCCAGGGCACCCATGCAAAGGGTTGATCTCTTAGAGTTTTAGACACCACATAGAGGGAAGAGGAGAGCTAGCCGTTCCCTTCTTCTTCCTCTCACCGAACAGCTCAAGGAGCCACTTGTAGCCACTTGTCCATCTAGTGATCATGCGGAGACCCCGCAGAGCAGCAGTAGGGGTGTTATCTCCACGGAGAGCCCCGAAGCTGGGTAAGATTCACCGGCGTGCATGTCTTCGCCTCATCCCGTTTCTAGGCACCAGCGACGTCTTATTGGCTCCCACAATGATAAGCCACCCGTTGGCATATGTCGCACCTACCACCCGACAATACGTGTGTGTATAAGCGTCTGCTTCTGTACTGTGATAAATACTCAATGGCGTAGCCAGGATCGGGGCCAGGCTGAACACAGATCGAGGATGCCACAATGAATAAAGGAAAGTGATTCCTCGTCCAGCGTCGGATCATTGTTGATCATACGGTGCAGAAGACGCGTCTCGATTGAGTTGTGCATGCTGTTACTAGGGGGTGAAGGGTGTCCCACCAAGACATTTTGGCTCATGATTTTTGCTTCTAGCTTACTGTTGCTTTCACCGATCCATTTTGTCCTTGCGCTCGCATAGACGAAGCACGGGCGATTTGGCGGCGATCGTGGACCGAGGGCGGCCTAAATCGCTATAACCCATCTGGATCGACAATAGTGAACGACTGGTATGTCGCAATGCTCGTAGCAACTCGCCATCAGCGACCTATGGAACATCAATTCATTTGAAACCGGTAGACCTTAGACATGGAGGTTGAAATTATAGTAGATCAGAGGTGATTCATGAGATTTGATCCCATTCTTGATTGTGATCGCCTCCTATTTAGTTTTTGGCCCAATTGCCATTGCAATTGCTGTTGCTTCAGTTTTAACAATATACATGAGATACATGTATGTATGTTATGAAAATTTGAGGAATACTCACGTAAAAAATCTATACTCTTATAAAAAACCGAGTTGATGATGATGGTGTGCCTGCCATCTTGTAATATAGACCGTCCGATCTATATCTGACCGATAGAAAGCAAACTATGACAATTTTACAAAAGATACCCGCACTTCTCTCCACATTTAAAGATAAGGCCTTGTCTCGTTCATCTCCCACAACCTCATTGCTGAGCAATTAAAAAAGGAAGTCTCTGGAACAATCTAGCATGGTGGTTGCTGCCACCTGCCGGCGCCGTCCATCCCCATGCCTCCGCCCAGTCCAACCACCAATCACCACCACGCCCCACTCCTCCTCACCTTATCTCTCATTTTTCTCGAGATATCATTTTTTCTATGAAATTCTCGAGATACCATTTTTCCGATAAAATTCTCAAGATATCATTAGTTTTTACACATGGGATTACTCCTGCATGGGTCAATCACAACAGGTGTTTTGTAAAAAAAATGCATCTTGAGAGCAAGTACAATAAGGTACAGTCAGCATGCTGTAAGGAGTAAAACAATATTTCTATGCTTAGTTAGAAGAGAGAGAATAGGAGAGAGAATGTAAGCGGGCTCTCATGCAAGAGCCAGCTGCAGCACATGCTCCTAGGCACTATGTGAGAGTGAATGATGGGCCATGTATTAATAAAGTAGCACATATTTATAGCTAATTGTTATATATGTTGGCTATAAGGTTGGCTATAGATGACACGGCACTTTCTTATAGCCAAGAGTTGGCTATACTATTAACCATGCTCTCATATTGCGTGCAATGCACGGGCATCTTGCTAGTGCATTTAAAAATTTGTCGTCCAAACAAGATTTGAAATTGAAGCCTAACTAAAATTCCATGAACCAATTTAGTGAACAACCAAACAAGTGATTTAGAATTTAAACTCATTTTAGTTTCGCTCAGTGGAGCATATCAAAATAGCTCAGTAACTACAAGAAGCTTACCCTCATACATATGTCCTTCAATGCCTTGCAATATGGTTCAAACTCACCAGAACAGAATTCCATCCCTATTCCTATATTATTCACCTACGGAGCTAGATACCTACTAGAATGAAGATTGGAAAGTCATGGAAGTCGTGGGAAGGAAGGAACGAGGTATAGCGAATTGATATTCCAACCCAATTTAATACGAGTAAATTGAAAAAAATCTTCACAATTAGGGACTCTAATTCACAAAACCACCACCTTTCGAGCTTCGTGATGGAGACGACGGCGTCGGCGCATAGGAGGTGTTCGTAAGAATGATTGAGGAAGAGAGAGGAGCAAACACACTGGATGGGGTCCTACGTCTAGCTTAACATGGAGCGAAACTTTCTAACCGCGTGTGGCGAGCACCGTCTTTACCCGGCCCACGTGGCACCTGTCATCAGGACCCACTTGTCAGATTTTCACCCAAACAACTCCAATTGCTCATTTAGTGTTTTCTCAAAACTGCCAACACAATAGTGGTGGTTTTTTTGAAAAAAAGACCATAAGGTGGTGGTTTTGTGAATTAGGGTCCTCAATTGTGGTGATTTTTTTAATTTACTCAATTTAACACAGAGCTCTCCAATATGGACATCCAAACGAAGCTTAGGCCAACTCCAACCGGGAAACCCATTTTGTCCGTTTGGGTCATCAGGACAAAAAACTTGGCCCAAGGAAAAGATCCATTTGGACAAATTGTTCGTCTCGTTCTCGTTTGTTGTCCACCCCGAGCCAAACTTGGCCCAAATATGGGTACAAATGTTGGGGAAGGTAGTATTTAAAAAATATTCCTACGATCACGCAAGATCTATCTAGGAGAAGCATAGCAACGAGCGGGGAGAGTGTGGCCATGTACCCTCGTAGACCGAAAGCGGAAGCGTTAAGTAACGCGGTTGATGTAGTCGAACGTCTTCGCGATCCAACCGATCAAGTACCGAACGCATGGCACCTCCGTGATCTGCACATGTTCAGGTCGTTGACGTCCCTCGAACTCTAGATCCAGCTGAGGCCGAGGGAGAGTTCCGTCAGCACGACGACGTGGTGACGGTGATGATGAAGTTACCAGCGCAGGGCTTTGCCTAAGCACTACTACGATATGACCGAGGTGTAAAACTGTGGAGGGGGGCACCGCACATAGCTAAAGATCAACTTGTGTGTCTATGGGGTGCCCCCTTCCCCCGTATATAAAGGAGGGGAGGAGGAGGCCGGACGGCCACAAGGGGCGCGCCAAGGGGGGAGGAATCCTACTCCTAGTAGGTTTCCCCCTTTGCTAGTCCAACTAGGAGGAGAAGGAAGGAGAGGGAGAGGGAGAGGGAGAGGGAAAGAGGGGTCGTGATAACCCACACGTATAGGGGATCACAACAGTTTTCGAGGGTAGAGTATTCAACCCAAATTTATTAATTCGACACAAGGGGAGCCAAAGAATATTCTCAAGTATTAGCAGTTGAGTTGTCAATCCAACCACACCTGAAAGACTTAATATCTGCAGCAAAATATTTAGTAGCAAAGTAGTATGGAAGTAATGGTAACGGTGGCAAAAGTAACAATAACAGTTTTTTGTAGCAATCATAACAGTGGCAATGGAAAAGTAAGTAAGCAAAGATCAATATGTGAAAATCTCGCAGGCAATGGATCAATGATGGATAATTATGTCGGATGTGATTCCTCATGCAACAGTTATAACATAGGGTGACACAGAACTAGCTCTAATGTAGGCATGTATTCCGAATATAGTCATACGTGCTTATGAAAAAGAACTTGCATGACATCTTTTGTCCTACCCTCCCGTGGCAGCGGGGTCCTATTGGAAACTAAGGGATATTAAGGCCTCCTTTTAATAGAGTACCGGACCAAAGCATTAACACTTAGTGAATACATGAACTCCTCAAACCCCCGAAGATCAAGGACTGACTAGACATTGTAATTCATGGTAAAAGAGATCCAGTCACAGTCATACTCAATGTAAATTAATAGCAATGCATGCGAATGACAACGGTGCTCTCCAACTGGTGCTTTTTAATAAGAGGGTGATGACTCAACATAAAGTAAATAGATAGGCCCTTCGCAGAGGGAAGCATGTATTTGCATAGGTGCCAGAGCTCGAGTTTTGAAATAGAGATTGAAAAATATTTTGAGTGGCATACTTTCATTGTAAACATAACAACCAAGAGATCTCGATATCTTCCATGCTACACAAATTATAGGCGGTTCCCAAACAGAATGGAAAAGTTTATACTCCCCCACCACCAACAAGCATCAATCCATGGCTTGCCCGAAACAACGGGTGCCTCCAACTAACAACAATCCTGGGGGAGTTTTGTTTGCAATTATTTTGATTTGAGCATGGGACTGGGCATCCCGGTTACCAACCATTTTCTAGTGAGTGATGAGCGGAGTCCACTCATCATGAGAATAACCCACCTAGCATGGAAGATATAGACAGCCCTAGTTGATACATGAGCTCTTCGAGCATACAAAACATAATTTCATTTGAAGGTTTAGAGTTTGGCACATACAAATTTACTTGGAATGACAGGTAAATACCGCATATAGGAAGGTATGGTGGACTCATATGGAATAACTTTGGGGTTTTATGGAAGTGGATGCACAAGTAGTATTCCCACTTAGTACAAGTGAAGGCTAGAAAGAGACTGGGAAGCGACCAACTAGAGAGCGACAACAGTCATGAACATGCATTAAGATTAATCAACAATGAGTGCAAGCATGAGTAGGATATAAATCACCATGAAAATAAATATCATGGAGGCTATGTTGATTTTGTTTCAACTACATGCGTGAACATGTGCCAAGTCAAGCCACTCGAATTGTTCAAAGGATGATACCACCCTATCATACCACATCACAACCATTTTAATATCATGTTGGCACGCAAGGTAAACCATTATAAACTCCTGGCAAATTAAGCATGGCATGAGCAACTATAATCTTTAATTGTCATTGCAAACATGTTAATAGGCTGTATCAGGAACGATGAACTAATCATATTTACAAAAACAATATAGGTCGAGTTCATACAAGCTTCTCTCATCTCAATCAGTCCATCATATATCGTCATTATTGCCTTTCACTCGCACGACCGAACAGTGTGGATAATAATAATAGTGCACGTGCATTGGACTAAGCTGGAATCTGCAAGCATTTAATACAAGGGAGAAAACAAGGTAATATGGGTTCTTGGTTAAATCATGGTCTTCTCCTCTCGACCCCCAAAGAAAAGAAAAGAAATAAAACTATTTACATGGGAAAGCTCCCAACAAGCAAAAGAAGAACGAGAAATCTTTTTGGGGTTTCTTTTAATTACTACTACTATAGGCATGAAAAGTAAACTAGCTAAAAGCTACAACTAATTTTTTTGGTTTTTCTTAAGGTTTTTCAGACACACAAGAAGAAGGCTTAGAAAAGAAAATAAACTAGCATGAATAATACAATGAAAAAGTATGAGCAACGACAACTAGCATGAGTGTGTGAATATGAATGTAATGTCGGTGTGAGATACGTACTCCCCCAAGCTTAAGCTTTTGGCCTAAGTTGGTATATGGCCACAGATCGAAGCTACTCTCTCTAGTGTACTGAGGAGGGTCCTTAGGGTGCCACTGGTTGGCGATCTCCTCCGGATCCCACTAATAAACAAACTGTCGATAAGGGTCGAGTGGTGGCTCAGGCTCAGGCTCTGGAACTTGTGCCAGCCTCCAGTATGCATAAATGGCCTCGGGCAAGATGAGGTACGTGCATGAAAGTATGTTAAACAAAGAGGGTGCAGGCAAGGTAATAGTCTCACAATGCAGTTTTATCAAATATCAAATTATACTTAAGCATCTTCTTCTTATTTTTAACAATAAAGTCATGTGCTACCATACTCTTATAATCTAGAAAAACAGGGGGCATCAACTTTTCCTCTCTCTCATAATACCTAATAGGTATCTCAAAGTGTGCAGCAAGGCGTGAAGCAAAGATGCCTCCGAAGATGGGGCCCTTTGTACGGTTCAAACTTAATCTTTTAGCAACAATAGCGCCTAAGCTGAAAGTTGTATCACGAAACAAAGCATGGCGCAAAATGACAAGATCAGGAGCACTAAGATTTCCACTGTTCCCGCTACCAATTAAGCATCTACTAGCAAATATCGCGAAGTAACGTAGAACAGGGAAATGTATACTAGTAATTCTTGCATCGGAAACTTTTCTCGTTTCCCCTACAGCAATTCTGTTAATAAATCCATCCACATCTCTACGATGTGGTTCCTCGATGCTGCCCACAAAGGGTATCTTGTGGACCCGACAAAAATCATGGAGTTACATCTCCTTAACCTCATCATATAAGTGAAACTCCACTGAAGGTGGTGATTTCTTAGCATGGAAATAGAAAATTTGCACGAAAATATTAGTGAGTAGGAGATACTGTTCGCGCTGGTCATGGAGGAAGTCGGTGAGGCCTGCATTCTCAGCCAAGTAATAAAAGTCATCATAAATTCCAGCGGCTCTCAAGAATGCATCACAAGGCCATTCGCACGGCCGAACCTCCGTGTTGCGAGGAAGATTATATTTGGGCTTTTTATTCTCCTCATTCTGCTTATCCTTCAAGCTTCGGCTCGAAGAGCCCCTCAACAATTTCTTATCATTTTCTTTCTCTGAAAATTTTCTGAAATTTTAGTGACTCAAAATAAAAGTGAACCAAACTCAACAAGATTGATAGCAACTACTCTCACAAGTGCCTAGAGGCTATATCATGCATTAAAACTACTTTGGACCATATAAATTTGACATGCAAGCTCAAGAACAAGGTCACCTTAGTAGCAAAAATTTGCAATAAATAAAGCACTAGAACAAAAACTAATTGGACCATTGGAGGAGTCACATACCGAAGAACAATCTCCCCAAACATTTTTGTGTATGGAGCTTTGAGCAAAGAGATCAAAAATGGCAGCAAGATGAGCTAGGACACGGGTTTGAGCTATGGGAGGATTTTTTCTGGAGGAAGACGAAGTGAGTGGGTGAAGGAATAAGTGGAGGGGGTCCATGTGGGGCCCATGAGGCAGGGGGCGCGCCCCAGAGGGATGGGCGCGCCCTGTGCCCTCGTGGCCAAATGGTGGGGCCCCCTGGTGTGTTCTTGTGACATTACCATTAACAATCCTCGGAAAATGTACCGTATGCTCATTACCATTAACATGAAAAGTGACATTGCCTTTGTTGCAACCAATAACAGCCCCTGCAGTATTCAGAAAGGGTTTACCAAGGATAATCGATATACTATCGTCCTCGGGAATATCAAGAATAACAAAGTCCGTTAAAATAGTAACGTTTGCAACCACAACAGGCACATCCTCATAAATACCGACAGGTATAACAGTTGATTTATCGGTCATTTGCAAAGATATTTCAGTAGGCATCAACTTATTCAAATCAAGTCTATGATATAAAGAGAGAGGCATAACACTAACACCGGCTCCAAGATCACATAAAGCAGTTTTAACATAGTTTATTTTAATGGAGCATGGTATAGTTGGTACTCCTGGATCTCCTAGTTTCTTAGGTATTCCACCTTTAAAAGTATAATTGGCAAGCATGGTGGAAATTTCAGCTTTTGGTATCTTTCTTTTATTTGTAACAATATCTTTCATATACTTAGCATAAGGATTCATTTGAAGCATATCAGTCAAACGCATACTCAAAAAGATGTTGGGGAACGTAGTAATTTCAAAAAAATTCCTACGCACACACAGGATAATGGTGATGCATAGCAACGAGAGGGGAGAGTGTTGTCCACGCACTGTGAGACCAAAGCGAAGCGTTAGCACAATGTGGTTGATGTAGTCGTACGTCTTCATGATCCGACTGATCAAGTACCGAACGTACGACACCTCCGAGTTCAGCACACGTTCAGCTCGATGACGTCCCTCGAACTCCAATCCAGCCAAGCTTTGAGGGAGAGTTCCGTCAGCATGACAGCGTGGTGACGGTGATGATGATGCTACCGACGCAGGGCTTCGCCTAAGCACCACTACGATATGATCGAGGTGGAATATGGTGGAGGGGGGCACCGCACACGGCTAAGAGATCAAGAGATCAATTGTTGTGTCTCCAAGGGGTGCCTCCCTCCCCGTATATAAAGGAGTGGAGGAGGGGGAGGGGGCCGGCCTCCCTAGGCGCGCCCCATGAGGAGTCCTACTCCCACCAGGAGTAGGACTCCCCCCTTCCAAGTGGGAGTAGGAGAGGAGAGGGAAGGAGAGAGAGGGGGAAAGGAAAGGGGGGCGCCCCCCTCCTTGTCCAATTTGGACTGGGGGGGAAGGGGGCGCACGGCTGCCCTTGGCCGCCCCTCCTCTTCTCCACTAGGGCCCAATAGGCCCATTAGTCTCCCTCGGGGGTTCCGGTAAACCCCCGGTACTCCGGTATATGTCCGAAACTCCCCGAAACCATTCCGGTGTCCGAACATAGTCGTCCAATATATCGATCTTTATGTATCGACCATTTCAAGACTCCTCGTCATGTCCGTGATCATATTCGGGACTCCGAACAACCTTCGGTACATCAAAACTGAAAACTCATAATACCGATCGTCATCTAACTTTAAGCGTGCGGACCCTACGGGTTCGAGAACTATGTAGACATGACCGAGACACGTCTCCGGTCAATAACCAATAGCGGAACTGGATGCTCATATTGGCTCCTACATATTCTACGAAGATCTTTATCGGTCAAACCGCATAACAACATACGTTGTTCCCTTTGTCATCGGTATGTTACTTGCCCGAGATTCGATCGTCGGTATCTCAATACCTAGTTCAATCTCGTTACCGGCAAGTCTCTTTACTCGTTCCGTGATACATAATCTCGCAACTAACTCATTAGTCACAATGCTTTCAAGGCTTATAGTGATGTGCATTACCGAGAGGGCCCAGAGATACCTCTCCGACAATCGGAGTGACAAATCCTAATCTCGAAATACGCCAACCCAACAAGTACCTTCGAGACACCAGAGAGCACCTTTATAATCACCCGATTACGCTGTGACGCTTGGTAGCACACAAAGTGTTCCTCCGATAAACGGGAGTTGCATAATCTCATAGTCATAGGAACATGTATAAGTCATGAAGAAAGCAATAACAACATACTAAACGATCAAGTGCTAAGCTAACGGAATGGGTCAAGTCAATCACATCATTCTCCTAATGATGTGATCCCATTAATCAAATGACAACTCATGTCTATGGCTAGGAAACATAACCATCTTTGATCAACGAGCTAGTCAAGTAGAGGCATACTAGTGACAGTCTGTTTGTCTATGTATTCACACAAGTATTATGTTTCCGATTAATACAATTCTAGCATGAATAATAAACATTTATCATGATATAAGGAAATAAATAATAACTTTATTATTTCCTCTAGGCCATATTTCCTTCAGTCTCCCACTTGCACTAGAGTCAATAATCTAGATTACACAGTAATGATTCTAACACCCATGGAGCCTTGGTGCTGATCATGGAAGAGGCTTAGTAAACGGGTCTGCAACATTCAGATCCGTATGTATCTTGCAAATTTCTATGTCTCCCACCTGGACTTGATCCCGGATGGAATTGAAGCGTCTCTTGATGTGCTTGGTTCTCTTGTGAAATCTGGATTCCTTTGCCAAGGCAATTGCACCAGTATTGTCACAAAAGATTTTCATTGGACCCGATGCACTAGGTATGACACCTAGATCGGATATGAACTCCTTCATCCGCATTCCTTCATTTGCTGCTTCCAAGCAGCTGTGTACTCCGCTTCACACGTAGATCCCGCCACAACGCTTTGTTTAGAATCGCACCAACCGACAGCTCCACTGCTCAATGTAAACACGTATCCGGTTTGCGATTTAGAATCGTCCAATCGGTGTCAAAGCTTGCATTGACGTAGCCATTTACGACTAGCTCTTTGTCACCTCCATAAACGAGAAACATATCCTTAGTCCTTTTCGTATTTCAGATGTTCTTGACCGCTGTCCAAAGGATCCACTGGATTACTTTGGTACCTCCTGCTAAACTTATAGCAAGGCACACATCAGGTCCGGTACACAACATTGCATACATGATAGAGCCTATGGCTGAAGCATAGGGAACATCTTTCATCTTCTCTCTATCTTTTGCGTTGGTCGGGCATTGAGTCTTACTCAACTTCACACCTTGTAACACGGCAAGAACCCTTTCTTTGCTTGATCCATTTTAACTTCTTCAAAACTTTGTCAAGGTATGTACTTTGTGAAAGTCCAATTGCCGCCTCTTGATCTATCTCTATAGATCTTGATGCCCAATATATAAGCAGTTTCACCGAGGTCCTTCATTGAAAAACTCTTGTTCGAATATCCCTTTATGCTATCCAGAAATTCTATATCATTTCCAATCAACAATATGTCATCTACATATAATATCAGAAATGCTATAGAGCTCCCACTCACTTACTTGTAAATACAGACTTCTCCAAAAGTCTGTATAAATCCATATGCTTTGATCACACTATCAAAACGTTTATTCCAACTCCGAGAGGCTTGCACCAGTCCATAAATGGATCGCTAGAGCTTGCACACTTTGTTAGCTCCCTTTGGATCGACAAAACCTTCCGGTTGCACTATATACAACTCTTCTTCCAGAAATCCATTCAAGAATGCCATTTTTACATTCATTTGCCAAATTTCATAATCATAAAATGCGGCAATTGCTAACATGATTCGAACAGACTTAAGCATCGCTACGGGTGAGAAAGTCTTATCGTAGTCAATCCCTTGAACTTGTCGAAAACCTTTTGCAACAAGTCGAGCTTTATAGACAGTAACATTACTATCAGCGTCAGTCTTCTTCTTGAAGATCCATTTATTCTCAATGGCTTGCCGATCATCAGGCAAGTCAACCAAAGTCCACACTTTGTTCTCATACATGGATCCCATCTCGATTTCATGGCCTCAAGCCATTTTATGAATCTGGGCTCACCATCGCTTCTTCATAGTTCGTAGGTTCGTCATGGTCTAGTAACATAACCTCCAGAACAGGATTACCGTACCACTCTGGTGCAAATCTTATTCTGGTTGACCTACGAGGTTCAGTAGTAACTTGATTTGAAGTTTCATGATCATCATCATTAGCTTCCTCACTAATTGGTATAGATGTCACAGGAACCGATTTCTGTGATGAACTACTTTCCAATAATGGAGCAGGTACAGTTACCTCATCAAGTTCTACTTTCCTCCCACTCACTTCTTTCGAGAGAAACTCCTTCTCTAGAAAGGATCCATTCTTAGCAACGAATGTCTTGCCTTCGGATCTGTGATAGAAGGAGTTGTGACGCCCCTGATTCAATCGTACACTAATCATACACGCAAACGTGTACGATCAAGATCAGGGACTCACGGGAAGATATCACAACACAACTCAAAAATAAAATAAGTCATACAAGCATCATAAAACAAGCCAGGGGCCTCGAGGGCTCGAATACAAGTGCTCGATCATAGACGAGTCAGCGGAAGCAACAATATCTGAGTACAGACATAAGTTAAACAAGTTTCCATAAGATGGCTAGCACAAACTAGGATACAGATCGAAAGAGGCGCATGCCTCCTGCCTGGGATCCTCCTAAACTACTCCTGGTCGTCGCCAGCGGCCTGCACATAGTAGTAGGCACCTCCGGTGTAGTAGGAGTCGTCGTTGACGGTGGCGTCTGTCTCCTGGTCTCCGACATCTGTTGCGACAACCAGGTAGAAGGGAAAGGGGAAAAGAGGGAGAAAAGCAACTGTTTATCTGTGTAAAGGGGCAATATCGGTGGACTGAACTGCAGATTGCCAGAATAAGAGGGGGATAGCTAGTCCTGTCGAAGACTACGCTTCTCGCAGCCTCCGTCTTGCAACATGTAGAAGAGAGTAGATTGAAGTCCTCCAAGTAGCATGGCATAGCATAATCCTACCCGGCGATCCCCTCCTCGTTGCCCTGTTAGAGAGCGACCACCGGGTTGTATCTTGCACTTGGAAGGGTGTGTTTTGTTAAGTATCCGGTTCTAGTTGTCATAAGGTCAAGGTACAACTCCAAGTCGTCCTGTTACCGAAGATCATGACTATTCGAATAGATAAACTTCCCTGCCGGGGTTGCACCACATAACCCAACACGCTCGATCCCATTTGGCCGGACACACTTTTCTGGGTCATGCCCGACCGCGGAAGATCAACACGTCGCAGCCCTACCTAGGCACAACAAAGAGGTCAGCACACCGGTCTAAATCCTATGGCACAGGGGTCTGGGCCCATCGCCCATTGCACACCTGCATGTTGCGAGGGCGGCCGGAAGCAGAGCTAGCCTAGCGTGCGCCCATCCAATCCGCGGCTGCTCGATCCACGACATCACGAAGGCTTTGGCTGATACCACGACATCGAGTGCCCATAACTGTTCCCACGTAGTTGGTTAGTGCGTATAGGCTAGTGGCCAGACTCAGATCAAATACCAAGAACTCATTAAGCGTGTTATTTTTGAAGTAACCGCAAACGCCGACCAGGGCCAGGCCCACCTCTCTCCTATGTGGTCTCAACCTGCCCTGTCGCTCCGCCACAAAGCAACAGTCGGGGGCCGTCAGAAACCCAGGCCCACCTCTACCGGGATGGAGCCACCTGTCCTTTCAGCCCCCTCATCAGAATCACTTGCGGGTACTCAACGAGCTGACCCGACTTTAGTCACCACATGTGTCATGTATATAAAGTATATAGTATATACCCGTGATCACCTCCCGAGTGATCATGGCCCGATAGTATAGCATAGCAGACGGATAAGAATGTAGGGCCACTGATGGAATACTAGC
Source organism: Aegilops longissima (assembly GCA_021605205.1). Classification (NCBI taxonomy): domain Eukaryota; kingdom Viridiplantae; phylum Streptophyta; class Magnoliopsida; order Poales; family Poaceae; genus Aegilops; species Aegilops longissima. Next base: position 231,179,457 of record CM038682.1, read on the forward strand.
ATCCTATACTAAGCAGTAGGATAGCAGGTAAGGGTAACAAGCAGAGCAACAATGACAAAGGCTATGCATCGTAATAGGATTAATCGAAGCAAGAATATGCTACACTACTCTAATGCAAGTAGTATAAGAGAAGGAATAGGCGATATCTGGTGATCAAGGGGGGGGGGCTTGCCTGGTTGCCCTGGCAAGAAGGAGGGGTCGTCAACACCGTAGTCGTACTAGGTAGCAGCGGCGTCGGTCTCGGTGTGTAGCGAGAGAAGAGGGGGGAAGAAACAATAAATACAATGCAGACAAATTCATGACGATGCATGACATGACAAGTAACGGTGCTAGGTGTGCCCTGACGCGGTAGTAGGTGATACCGGCGAAGGGGGGAAACATCCAGGAAAGTATCCCCGGTGTTTCGCGTTTTCGGACAGATGAACCGGAGGGGAAAGTTACGTGTTTGCTATGCTAGGGATGTGTGGCGGACGAACGGGCTCCGAATCCGGATTCGTCTCGTCGTTCTGAGCAACTTTCATGTATAAAGTATTTTCATCCGAGTTACGGATTATTTTATATGATTTTACAAAGTTTTAAATGATTATTTACTTGTAATTCAAAAATAAATGGGAAAAATGCTAGGTGCACCCGGTGTTGTGCACCCAGTAGCGCACCAAAGACTGACTTGTGGGCACAGTCAACTGCCCAGTCAGCAGTTGACTGGGTCAACGTTGGCCGGTCAATGGATGAATAGTGATGGTGGGGCCTAGGTGTCATGTAGAGTAGCAAAAATGATTTTGGTTAGTTATTATAATCTCTAGGGGACCCACATGTCATCTATACATAGACTAACCTAACCACTAATCATTTGCTAATCTAAACAGGGGACTAGCCCCAGCGGCCATGGCCAAAGCGGACTACTAGTGTGCTTGGGCACGCACATGCAAGAGTGCATGGCGCTCCAGCAGCTGCACTAGCATTCTAGCAAGCAGCGGCTGCCCTAGCAAGCAGAGCATAGCGCGCGGCAGCTAGCAAGAGGCAGCAGCCTAGAGTAGCAGCAGAGTAGCAAGCAACCGTAGTAGAGCATCGGCGCAACAGAAGAGCAAGAGATAGCGCCGTGCGGCGATGCAAAGAGCAGCGCAAGACGAAAGCAGCAAGAAGCACGCGGGCAGCGGCGCGGCCGTGGCTGCTGGCACGCGGACACGCGCTGGACCACAACCGGAGGCCAGGCCGGAATGCGACGGGAGTGCGGTAACAGGCAAGCGCGACGGGCGCGACAGCGCGCGTCTGTGAGGAGTGGAGGTGCACGGAGACGGACATGACGGTGGGGCAGCAACATGCGTTGTGGATCAAGGTCGATGCAAGGCGGAAATGGAGGGGACGCTCACCGAAGGAGCTCACGGAGGCTCGTTGGACGGGTTAGTAGCAGCAGAGGCGACCGATTCGCCGGGAAGGCGCCGGCGACCGAGGAAGAAGACGGGATCGATCCCGGAGCTTGGCCGCGTCCCAGCTTGAGCTCGATGGTGCAGACAAAGTAGGCGAGCACGGAGGTTCTCCTGGACAGCAACTCGGGCGTCGGGGAGTTCGGTGTGCGTGCAAGCGAGGTTGGCCATGGCGAAGGCGGCGGCGGGGGTTCTCGGGCGGCTACTGTAGCGAGTAGAGCGAGGTGAGGAGGAGAGATGTGAGTGGGGGCTAGGGTTTGGGGCGTCGAGGACGACAAGTAGGTGCCGTGGGAAGGCCGGATGGCCGGCGCGTGGTCCTGACGGCCATGGATGGCCGCCATGATCCCCCCTGCTCTTGTAGCGAGGAGGGGGTGAGTTAGCTAGGCTGCGCCTTTGCCCAGCTGGGCCACGGTTGGCCCAGTGGGGGGCGGGGGGGTTCTGTTTTTCTTTTCTTTTACTTTACTTCTTTGTTTAGCCTTTTCCTTTTTATTATTTTTCATTTCTATTTTAATTTCATTTTCCAAATTGTTTTAGTTTTGTAAAACATTGAAATAGCACCTAAAATAATATTATTAATTGTACCACTGCCACAATAACTTTGGCACCTAGCTAAAATAGTTTAGTATTTTATAAAATATAATAGGAGTATAATTAATTGTTTTTGTTGTTGTTTTAATCACTTTAGGGTATTTAATTATTTTACAAAGATGTTTTTCATCCACCAATATTATCCATGGTTTATTTTTCACATTAAGAACACTTTAGTTTTGACTTTTGAAAACTTTAATTGTTTGACTTGATTTTGAATTTGAAATTTGAATCAGTTTTGAACTAACCCAAGATTAACTACAATGACACAGGTGACGTGGCATCATTAGCAGGGAATTACTGTAGTCTAATTATCCGGGCATCACAATTCTCCTCCACTACAAGAAATCTCGTCCCGAGATTTAAGAGGTAGAGTTAAGGGGAAAGAATTGGTTATGAATTCTAACGAGTGTTGTCGGTCTTGGTTGCTCTTCCCGAAGACGTTGATCTCTTTCGTTGATGCCTTCATTTCTCTGATTCGGGTCATCCTGATGAAGCCGTCATCATTCCTTCGGGAACTCCATTGTACTTATGAAAGAATAAAGGGTGGGTATTCCGGGAGAACGGACCTCTGTAAGGTTGACTATCTGGTCGATAACATCGGGGAAGGTGGCAGAAAGTAACTCTCGAATTGAAACTTAAGAAAATATCGAGAGCAAAGTAAGGAGTTATCGTGGGAAGTTTCGAGCGGCTAGGCAATCATTCAACGCCTGAAACAGGGCGTGGAAGGGGTTCAGAGCAACGAATAAGTATTGTGGCTGAAACCAAAATAGATCCCTAGGAAGGTGGCTCGTGAATCTCATACGAAGCCAAGCGTAAGGGATAACTTCGAAGCAGGGATGTACAGGAGAGTCAGGATTCGATCCTGTGGAACTGTGGGTTATGGGCCCACCATGTGGACTAATGTAGGAAGGGCGGTGACGTCTTGCACGATCGTGTAAGCAAGGCATGTCAGAGCATAGCCTATCAGTTACGTCGGCAACAACATTGGTACCAAGGGCGAGGGACGAAGAGAACCATTTTCCTGCTCGTTGAATGAGGCGGACCAATAGGCAAAGTTCTCGTCCATCGGTGGCTACCGGAATGCCATCAACAATAGTAACAGGGTCTTACTGACAGAGTGGTACAACGAGGTGTTTACATAAGCAGGGAAATATTACTGCTTATATAATATAGATCACAAGAAGGGTTAAACAAACAAACGGAAAGGAAAAGTGATTATCAGGTTTAAACAGAACAATGGAAAGGAAAATGTGTATACACACATATTTCAGGGGTATATCCTTCCCAAGGACAAGCGGAGCATGATATCCATGACATGATAGAAAGTAGAAAACCATTGAGGTAAGGGGGGAGGAATTTCATGATATTACTCGTACAACGGTGTTTGGATAATTGATAAAGAAAACTTAGCATTATGCTTCAGATGTTCCTATTGATGATAGGAGTACCACATACATGCTTCGAGATTGCATTAACATGGTCTTCAAGCAAAGGTCGGACTTTCGATACTCAAGGGATCCATCAGGAACAACTTGTAAATTAAGTCTTACGATTTCCTCATGGAAGAATCGTAAGCTTGCTAAAAGGAAACTATAACAATAGGTCCTCCGGCCAGGTGTGCTAGGCACGACATCACCTTACCGGGTCACATAAAGACCATTGTTATAACTCTTGGAAATATGTTCCAACCATCATATCTGACCGAGATTCAGATCTGATTGGTGTCAGGATACCTCAAACTCACGATGCTCGAGGAGAAAAGGTGCGACACAAATTGACGAGACGACATCGAAGATTCTCGGGAAATGAATTATGGAAGCGAGTTCCGAAACAAGAGTTCATCATTAAATCAAGAAGAGGATGAGGAGGTGGCTGATGGACTCAGCGATAATTCGTCGAGGTATCCAAAAGATGGATCTCCACAATTATGTGGATAAGGAGATAACATTTGTCAGATCAAATGATATAAGGAAGTATGCTCGAGGAAAACATACACAACTAAACATTGGTTGATAGGTGCACCCAAAATATGGGTTGGGTTGCACGACCAATGTCAGAATGGTGATTCAATAATAAATAGTCTAAGAGTGAATGGCCGACCATAATCTTCAAAGCAATATGGTTGCTAGAAGGGCAGAATCCAAACATCACCGATCGAATCAACACGAGGACCAAGAAAGAATGGTGATGGTGAGAGGTATCACTATACCAAGAATTCTTAAGAGGTGGAGTAATCCTCATGACATTATTGACATAACAGATGATAATACTTCAAGGTAGAACATCATACAAGCTGGATAGCAAGTACCATCCATAACATGAACAAGTTTGTGTTGGGGGAAGGCAAGAATGTTGTCGATGATAACACAATCATCGAGGGGCAAGGATGGTATTTCCCATCATGAATTTGATTGATATCCTGGAAGAGCTCAGAATGCTGACGATGATTGAGGGAGTCCTGTATTAGGGGGTGTCCGGATAGCCGGACTATAGCCTTTGGCCGGACTCCTGGACTTTGAAGATACTAGATTGAAGACTTCGTCCCGTGTCCGGATGGGACTTTCCTTGGCGTGGAAGGCAAGCTTGGCGATACGGATATGTAGATCCCCTACCATTGTAACCGACTCTGTGTAACCCTAACCCTCTTCGGTGCCTATATAAACCGGAGGGTTTTAGTCCGTAGGACAAACAACAATCATACCATAGGCTAGCTTCTATGGTTTAGCCTCTCCGATCTCGTGGTAGATCTACTCTTGTACTACCCATATCATCAATATTAATCAAGCAGGAGTAGGGTTTTACCTCCATCGAGAGGGCCCAACCTGGTAAAAACATTGTGTCCCTTGTCTCCGTTACCATCCGCCTAGACGCACGCTTCGGGATCCCCTACCCGAGATCCGCCGGTTTTGACACCGACATTGGTGCTTTCATTGAGAGTTCCTCCGTCGCCGCCGTCGAAGGATGCCTCATCCCGTCTTTAAAGACGGCACTATTGCTAAATAAGCTTTGGCTGTCGGCCAAACTCTCCGGCTAGGCGGTTTTCTTATGACCGCCTGTTCGGCCTCCGCGTCGACGATGACTTCGCGGGTCATCGAAAGCAATCTTCACGTTAACTCAGATCTCGCCGAGCAGTTAGATCCGATGGAGCTCTCTTCCTTAAACGAGCTCTTGGATCGCATCGCCGCCCTGGGAGTCGCTACAGACTATGATCAGATTGGGCCTAAACCCGATCTGAGAGAGATTAACTCTTCCCAGGTTACCCACCACGTTGCTGTGGTAGAGGAACAATACGGCGACCCTTCTTCCATCTTAAGGACTAGCTACGTCCGGAATCCTGATCCCTCCATGCCGGATTCCCGCGGAGGAGAGGACGTCACTCAAGTCCTTAACCTAAAGTCAGGCAGCGGGCTAGATTCATTGGACAACATCCAAGAATCCAAGCTTCCAAGTTCGGAAGCTCCTTGGCCCTTAAGTCTTAGATTGGGCGCAGTTCCGGATTTAACTCCACCCGCCCACCCAAACATAAGCGACCTATCTCAAATTCGCAAGAGCCCGCAGAAACAAAGACACCATTATCGGGCCGATTCTCCCGGTTATGGACAGGATAAAGGATCGCCGCGAGGAGGACGCAATTTCATTCTTCTGCAATAATTGCACGGACAACGGATCCTCAACGCAATAAGTCGCCGTGACATTACACGCTTTGCCGACTTGGCGCCCATAGTACGAAAGTACTGTATATGGAAAGCGCTGAAAACCGGCAAAATTTTGGGACAATCCGCCTTGAATACAACCCCATCCAAATAAAAGGGTGCATGATCGCCAGCACCTAGGTTAAATACCAAAAGCAAAACCTCTATAGGGCATGGAACCGCATCGAGGGATGGCTCAATGGACCCTGTAAAATTCATAGTACAGAGGGTGCCACTCCAACTCATAGCCTTAGAGCATGTTGGATACTACGGCAGGTGGCCAAAAGTGGCGAAGAGCTTCTATTTCTAGAGCACCAGCCCAGGGATACCAGTACGGTATTAACAGTCTTTGAGACTTTCACATCAAATAATATGCGGAAACGAACACTCCGTAGCCTTGCCGAAGTCTACCAAGTAGCAACAATAAACCCATGGAGTGACACGGCTATTACCTTTAATGCCAGTGATGAACCTAAATTCCGAACAGCCCGAGCACCAGCCGCATTGGTCCTCAGTCCGATAGTGGACGACTTTCGCCTTACCAAGGTCCTCATGGACGGTGGCATCGGATTGAACCTCATTTACGAGGAAACCCTCCGAAAAATGGAAATAGACTGGATCCGAATTGAGCGAAGCAGCACAACCTTTAGAGGAATAATCCTCACGGAAGCACGCAGACAGAAAAATCACACCGGATGTGGTGTTTGGCACGCCGGATAATTACAGTCCGAGGAGGTCACGCCCAAGTGGCCCTGCTCAGCAAAGGATACCACACTCTATTAGGACGAGAGGCATTCACAATTTTTCAAGCTATACCCCATTATGGGTACATGAAGCTCAAAATGCCCGGCCCAACAGAATCATCACTTTGCTAGTGACCCGGACATAGCCCTCCGCAAAAAATAAGACAGCCGCAGACCGCCCTTGAGGCACTATCCGAAGCCCTAGCGCCGAGGAACTCACCGTGGCTGCGCCCACGGTGAATAGGTAACGATGTGATACTGTTAAGAGATCCAAGTCCACTTCCTTCAAACCAATGCATTTAAATAGTCAAATTCCAAGTCCATCCAACGGACCCTACAAAACGGCTCCATCGGGCACAATTAAACTCTGATGTAGATGCCGCGACTAAGAGAATTCCCACGAAAATTGGGACATTTTTGCTCGGCACCCTTCGACATGCGAGGAATCCCACGCCGCCGGCCGAGCACATCCTAAACATCCTAAAAGGGTTCAAGCCACCAAACAGTTCTTCAAGCCCAACCCAAGAGACATGCCATGGGAGAGGAGCTAGCCAAACTATTGGAGGCCGGATTCATCGAGATATAAAACGTCCGGACTGGCTAGCAAACCCGTGATGGTACCAAAGAAGGACAAATCCTGGCGCCTATGCGCCGATTTCAAGGACCTCAACAAGGCTTGCCCAAAGGATCCTTCCTCCCCCGATCGATCAAATCATCGACGCTACCGCAGGACACGATTCATTGTGTTTCTCGACGATACTTCGCTACCACCAAATTAAGATGGCAGAGCCTAACCAAGACGCAACGGCATTCATCACTCCATACGCCAATTCGCTTCAACACAATGCCCTTCGGCTCAAAAACACCGGCGCAACATATCAACGCATGATTCGTACATGTCCGCAAACCAGATCGGCAAAACAGTGGAGGCATACGAGACGATGTGGTCGCCAAAAGCAAGCATGTCGAAACTCTAGTAGACGACTTGAGGCTCACATTCAATAATCTCCAACATATGACATCAAGCTCAACCCGAAAATGCGCTGCATACCACCGAAAGCTCTTGGGCTTTATTGTATCCGTAGAGGAATTGAAGCAAACCCAGCCAAGATCCGAGCTCACACAATTGATATCCCAAAAGACCTCAAACAAATACAAAATTGATCGATGTGTGGCGGCTTTAAGCCGCTTTATCTCCGCTTGGGAGAAAAGGCGCACCCTTTATCGCCTCCTCCGACGCACCAAACACTTCGAGTGGACGGATGCCGCCACGGCCGGATTCGAAGAAATAAAAGCCATATTGGCAACAAATCCGGTCCTGGCCGCGCCCAACATGGGCGAACCAATGTTGTTATACATCGCGACAACTCATCAAATTGTAAGCGCGGTGCTCGTTGTCGAACGAGAAACGGACAGACACAAGTTCTCCCTTCAAAAACCAGTTTACTACGTGTCCACTGTCCTACTCCATGCAAGTCACGGTACCGGCATTATCAAAAGATAGCGTACACGGTGTTTATGGCATCCCGTAAGCTTCGACACTACTTTCGTGAGTGTTCAATAACAAGAGCCTCCGGTACCCCTTAACGACATTATAAACAACCGCGACGCGACGGGCCGATTGCCAAATGGGCCATTGAGCTCCTCCCGCTCGACATAACCTATAAGCCAAGGAGAGCTATTAAGTCGCAAGTTTTGGCCGACTTCGCCACCGAATGGACCGTCGAACTCCCTAAAGAGTACGGCACATATTCCAACCGGATAATGCACTTCGACGGCTCCAAAATGTTGGCTGGCTCGAGCCGCATCGCTTTTGACGCCCCCAACCGGAGATACAGTTCAATACGCACTCAGATAATGTATACGGACTCCAAGAATGCAACCAATACGAGGCCCTTCTACATGGTCTCCGGATGGCGCTCCATGGGCATTCAACGCCTAGAGGTGCGCGATTCAACCTCGCGATATCCCAAATAAATGGAGACTTTGATGCCAAGGATCCAAAATGGCAGCCTATCGCAATGCCGCCCTAAAATGTCACTCGGTTTGAGGGGCTCGAATTTCACCATATAGCCCGGATAACAACCAGGCAGCAGACGTGTTGGCACGATCGGGCGCGCAGCGCGATGCTGTCCCCCCCAACATCTTCCTAGAGAGGCTGTTGAAGCCATCCGTATTATGGGAGGGAGAGTCCGGAAATAACAACTCGGACCCAACCGCACTGCCCCACACCAAACATTCTGACACAGTTGGTGGTTCTACCAACGAAATAACACCGTCAGCCCACGTAATAATGGTAGTCATTGCCCCGTGGACAGAACCATTCCTATCCTACCTAACCAGGCAGGAACTTCCCGAGGACCAAAATGAGGCCCGCTGCATAGTGCGGCGATCTAAAGCCTATAAAGTCCACGAGGGAGAGATTTATAAGAAAAGCACAACCGGAGTCCTTCAAAGGTGTATCTCTAAAGAGGAAGGGCGGAATCTTCTGGCTGAAATTCATGCCGGACTCGGTGGGCACCACGCCGCAGCCCGGGCCCTTGTAGGCAAGGCCTTCCGTACAGGATTTTATTGGCCGACGACCCGGCAGATGCTCAGACTTAGTCCAACGATGCATCGGATGCCGATCTTTGCTAATCAAAGCCACATGCCACCCACCGCCTCAAAACTATACCCATCACCGCCCTTCATGTCCGGGGCTTGACATGGTCGGACCCCTTAAAGGGGGAACCCACAAGCAAAATACCTACCGTCATGGTGGATAAATTCACCAAATGGATAGAGGTCAAGCTCGTCAAGACGGCCAATCCGGACTGGTGATAGACTTCATATAAGGGTCGACACCGCTACGGTGTCCCCACAGATCATCACCGATAACGGCACGAACTTTACGGCCGGCGAGGTCAAACTCGTGCAAAAACATGGGCATTAAGCTCGACCACGCTTCAGCCTATCACCCTCAAACTAACGGTCAAGTTGAGCGAGCAAATGGTCTAATTATGAGCGCATCAAACCTAGATTAGTGCGGTCCTCAAGGAATCTAACACGACCGGTAGAGGAGCTCGACCAGACTGGGGCGGCGGACCACTCCGAATCGCACGACCGGATTCACGCCATTCTTTATGGTATACGGCGCAAAGGCAGTGCTGCCTGCGACATAATTCATGACTCACCTCGCGGCACATGTACGAAGAAAGAGAAGCCGAGCTCGATCGGCAGACAGTTTGACGCTTTGGAGGAGGAGCGTGACGAGCAAAAGCCCGCTCCACATTTATCAACAGCAGGCTCAAGATATCAAAGCAGAAGTACGGGCCAAAACTTACAATGTTGGCGAAGCTAGTTCTACGCTCGCGGACAAGAAAGAGGACAAACTCAAGCCCAAATGGGAAGGTCCTTTATCATCGACCAAGTCCTGACCGTGGAGCGCACTGCTCACGAGATGCATCGGATAACCGACTCGAGCCGAACCCATGGAACGCAGCCCGCCTCCGAAGATTCTACGCCTAGCGCCGGATTCTCGAGTTCGCTCCTTCTTCTCGGCCCATATCTTACATTTTAGCTGTCTTCTATTTTCTCCTTCTCCTCCTTTTTTCTCTCCAGCCTTTGAAGGCTCGTAGCGCATTGTTCGACACACTTGACGCGCTTATCCGCTACCATTGTACCTGGGGCTTCTTTCACGTGCTTAATTATAAGGGCTTCATGCCTAATACATGTGTCACACTTCCGCATGTACCTTTTATTCACCATTATATGCATCGATATGACTTAAGTTTTGGCCAAGCTGGGTTGTTCGCTCTGTGCTTACCCCTACATTCCCGATTGTTCAGCTAGGTGGTAAAGGGAGCACCTCTGCGATTGTTATCGCCGAGTCACCGGATGTGTACCTCGACTGGGTGAAGCCGAAAGCTAGTGTTCTTAAGAGAATATTCGGTCGGTGAACTAAAAGAAGATTCCTTACCTATTTATTTATCTGCCCCAGATGTTTTTCTCTGTTGCAGTCCGACATGCACTTTAGGGCATGCCTCCCTCGAAAGGAACCCCTAACGGAACTATTCTCCCGAATATGTTTCTTACTAACCATGTAATATAACATAACTAGTTGGGCACTTGTCCGATAAAGCACTAATGACCCCTACCCCCGGTCTCCACGCATGCCCCGGTTTTTATATAACCGCGAGGGTATTTGGACACACTCCGACTACTGGGTCCCGAGGTTGAAGCTTAAAAGGTCCGCTATGACAAACGATCTACAATCCGCTAGAAGGCATTTTACATGTCACCTTAAATTACATAGTCAACTTGACTGATTGTATTCCTCTTCAATGCCATCTAACAGTTGTCTAGTTTGCGCCCCGCTGGGAATACTTTTACTACCAATTCTACCTGGCCGCACACTAAGCTCACAGGATCTCCTTCCCATCTGGCCCCACAGTCCGACTCGCCATGTGGTTTGGGTCAGCCTGTACCGCTGCTTCACCATGGCCCAGTGCCTCCTCGGCGATTGACGGCAGGCCGATATCTTCCATAATCGGAAGCGCCGCTGCTCCCCGGAGCCTCTCCGCAAGCTCCCCAAGGCCTTCGCAGGGAGACAGATGGCCACAAGGCCCGGGCGACGCTTTTTCATCACCCGCCAACTCGCTCGCAGCTTGTAAGAGCTCGAAGAAGGTCACCAGAGAACCGGCATTTCTCCGCAGACGGCCGTGAGCATACCTACGATATAACTCGTTAGTCGACTCCTCGCCAACTATTTTTTCAAAGTTCGCTTAAGCACTTACTAAAATGTTGCGCCGGAGCCACCGATTCTCCTTAACGGAGTCGCATAACCGGGCACGAACATCCTTTAGCTCCTCACCCACCGGGTGTTGGCATCTTGAGATTATTTTTCCCGCCTCACCCTCGTAAGCACGCTCGCCGCCTTTAACCGGCGCAAGAGCTGTTGCTTGTCCGATCTACCCCGCGCCATCTCGCAATGTTATTGTCAGATCTATACACATGCCGCACTTCATAACATACTTATCTTTTAAAAGCGTATATTGTCGGCGTCCTGGGAACGGGGGTACCCAGACTTGCCTTCCTGCGGCCTGCGGCGTGGCTCAAGGGGCAGCACATCACGGCCCATCTTCATCAACACAAGCTCAAGACCCTCGCGAGGGGCCAAGCCTCGCGGGCGGACGACAGGGAGCTTCCTCAAGCACGGCCTCATCAGGCTGGCTCACGAGGAGGCGGAGAGATCAAGGCGGGGTACCTCACGAGGTGCCCATGACGCAAGCCATGACGCACTAAGGGCGCCAGACGGGCGCCAGCCCGCAGCAGTTGTCCTCCTTTCCTCTTTGGTGAAAGGGAGCAAGCGCAGCGAGAGCATCAAGCAAAGGCGCCCATTTCGTGCAACAAGACCAAGACCAGCCCAACGGCAGGAGGAAGTCATTGTGGAGCCCAAGCCAACACACCACCAGAGCCTTTGACAAAGCGAGGACCAACTTTAGTCAGATAAGTGTACCAGATGTTCCCTTCAAATGGCCAACTGTTGGCGCCTTCCCACTCAATATTTGGGAAGAGGCCCAGGGCCTCTGCCTATATAAGTAGAGCTAGCCACCATAGTAGAGGCATCTAATCAATAGCTGGAGGCACTTTGAATAGAGAGAGAGAGAGCGATCAACTCCCCTAGCAGTTCATCGCACCAGCCAAGAATGCACTCGCGAGGCTGTTCTTCCTTGTATTGTTCATCACCATCAGCCCAAGAGGCAATCCACCACACCACAAACTAGAGTAGGGTATTACACCACAATGGTGGCCCGAACTAGTATAAACCTTGTGTCTCTTGTGTTGTTCCTTTCGTAGTCTAGATCCTAGCGTGGCGGCGGGGTGCAGGTAGGTAGAGGGCGAGATCTCCATACGCACCCCAGTGTTCGAACCTCAAGGGTCTGCCGGAACCCGAAATCCGACATTTGGCGCGCCAGGTATGGGTGTGCCGGAGTTTTTCCTTCGCCACCGCCACCACCGGCCGCGATGAGCAGCGCCGCACGCCTGGCCGCTGAGGCCGCCCTCGGCCGGAGGTGACGACAGGTCATGGCAAACTGGCTTCCCATGGTTTCACCGGCGCCCGCCAAGATGGTTGCTCCACTGCCGGCGGCCTCCGTGGCCTCTGGGAAGAGCTGCGCGCCTCTTCCTCACCCACCACGCTGCGCCGGCGCCCGGTCGTCGCGGCCCTCCTGGGCGGCTTTCGCAGCGCCGCCTCAAGTCACCACGCTGCCATTCGTCTGGCTGGTCGGCGCCGCCCACGCGGCAGGAGCCCCCGACCGCCGCCGCCTAAAGCTACCTCGACTTTTCACTGAGGACCACCTCCAACTCAGCCTGCTCGGGTGCGCTCCCCATGTCAGGCACCCCACCATCTCGCCAGTGGCCGCCACCAGACTTCATCGACGGCGGCGCTGGCCTCAACGTGTTTCGATGGGGCCTTCAACCTCCTCTCAGATACCCCAGAGCGATCGCAGCCTAGCCGCCCTTCGGCGCCGGGCGGGTCATCCAGCTCCTTGGGACAGATTCGCCCCCCGTAACTTTCGCACCTACAACAACTTCCGCACGGAGTTGGTCGATTTCGACATCGCCCCATCGGCCTCCCCTACAACGCCATCCTCGCTACCCAAAGATCGCTCAATTCATGGCCGCGACTCACCCAACAAGACAACCTCATGAAGATGCCCGGAGCAACGGTGTCCTCACCGCGTCTGGGACACCGGAGATGCGCCGCGAAAGTGCTCAAGCTCGCTTTTCAGATTTGGCGGCGCAAAGACAGCTCACCGACGCTGAGACCCCCGAGCCCAAGGGGCAGCACCAACCAAGAAGAAACAGTTGTTCACCCAAGACAAGGCAGAGACTAAGCAAATACCCGCCGACGAGGACGGGCCCATCGACGCTTACTTTCATCATAGGCGCCAACCTCGAGCCCGAGCCGAGGAGGCCCCGGTCAAGTTCCTGCGGCAAACAAGAAGGTATTCGCCGGGAGCCTGATCAGTTGGTGGGATCCTTAGGGGCGAATCGAGCATCACCTCCACGCAGCCCCAACGCACGCCTGTGAAGCGTAAAGCGAGGCGGCAGTCCACCAAAAGCAAGCCTTCATCGCCCAGAGACCCGCAAACTAGAAGCACGGGGTCATTCGCGAGGTCCGATATCCGGACTGGTTGGCCAACCCCGTCATTGTACCAAAGAAGGGAGGGAAGGAGCGCATGTGTCGACTTCACCAACCTCAACAAGGCATGCCCGCAAGATCCGCTCCGCCCCTTGCATCGACCAGATCGCCGATTCCACCGCTGAGTGCGACTCGTTATGCTTCTTGGATGCCTTCTCCGTATCACCAGATCAAGATGGCGTAGAAGACGGGAAAGACGGCCTTCCCGACCCGCGGGGGGTGTACTACTACACGCATGACATTCTGGCTGCGCAACACAGGGCGACCTTCCAGCCGGCCGATGCACATCACCTTGGGTCCGCAGCTCGAAGAATGTTGAGGCTTACGCCGATGACATTGTGGTGAAGTCTCGGAGGCCGTAACCCCGATACAAGACTCGGAGGAAACCTTCATGAGCCTCAACGCAGTGAACCCACGGCTCAACCCCCGGAGAAGTGTGTGTTTGGAGTCCCCTAGGGCAAGCTCTTGGGCTTCTCAGATCCCACCGAGGCATCGAGGCTAACCTGTAAAAGGTCAAGGTGGTCGAGGACATGAGCCCGCCAAAGACCCTCGTGGAAATGCAGAAGTTCATCTGGCGCGGATCGCGCTTAGGGCGCTTGAACGAAGCGCTGCCTTTCTTCCAGCCTAATGAAGAAAAAGGGACCCTTTGAATGGACCAAGAGGCCGAGAAGGCGCTTCAAGATCTCAAGAGGTACTCTAACCAGCCCTCCGGTCATGGTGGCCCCACGCCTGCAGAACCCCTAGTGCTCTACCTTGTTGCCACTCCCTTACTGCCAACAAGAGCCCTCGTGGCGTTAGGGAAGAGCGCCAAACCAAAACCACAAAGAAGCAGCCCATGTCAAGGCAAAGCAGAACAAGGAAGACCCACAGAATTGCCATCACAGGCCGAGGAGGACCAGCCACCGAGGGGAGAGCACTGGGACGGAAGAGGTCCCTCCCCAGACTACCACTGAGGCCCCATCGCCAGGAGGCGCCACAGCCCCTGAGGGCGCCATCGGCGCCGGCGCCCAAACCACGCCGAGCACCCAAAGGTACTTCGTCAAGACGGTGTTGCGGGACGCGAGGGCACGGTACCCCATGCCTCGTAAACTCCTCCTCGCTTATTGGTGGCCTCGCAAGCTGCGGCACTATTTTCGTGGTCACCCCATCAAGGTCGCCTCGCATACCCCTTGGAAAGGGTGCTCAGAGCCCTAACTCAGCCGGAAGTGTCGCTGAGTGGAACATTGAACTGCAAGCGCTTTCACTCAATTCAGCACGCACCAGAGTCATCAAGGGGCCGATTAGCGGATTTCATGGCAGAGTGGACGAAGGCACCAAGCCTCAAGGCCGACGAGGATCGGTCCTCTCCCCGGAAGCTAAGCGCTGTAGGCTGGGTCATGTACTTCGACAGTATGCTTCTGTGCATGGCGCTGGGGCCGGGCGGTGCTCATATCTCCCACTCAGACAAGCTCTACTACGCCAGGCAGCTCGCTTCCAACAAGGTGAAAAGGTCTCCAACAACATAGCGGAGTATGAAGGTCTGGAGAAGGGCTTGAAGGCCGCGACGCCCTAGGGGTGAAGCGCCTACCATCAACGGCGATTCACAGCCCTCGCCAATTTCTCCAACAAGGTGTACGAGCCAAAAGATGAGCACATGGAAGCCTACCTTATGGAGGTCCGCAGGATGGAGAAGCAGTTCTGGGGTTGAGTTGCAGCATGTGCCCCGCTGGCACCAATCAGAGGCCGACGACATCGCCAAGCGAGCATCCAGCGGCTACCTGTGAGACCGGCGTGTTCGAGGAGCGGCTTTTCAAGCCCTCACCGCGCTATCGCTTATCAATCATGACGCAACCTCGGAGGAGCTCCCCACCGCCGCCTCAGAGCCTCTGGTCTCAGGGTCTGCCTCAGAGCGCCGCTTCCCGACGATGGAGCCTCGTGAGGGGTGCTGGATCACGAGTCCGGAGCTACTTGACGAAGGGACCCTGCCGGAGAAGGAGGAGGAAGCGGAGCGCTGGCGCCGCAAGCCACAACGCATCGCATCGTGGATGGAGAGCTCTATCGAAGCGCATCAATGATGTGTCACTACGCTGCATCTCCAGGGATCAAGGGAAAGAACCGTTGGCGGATATACACGGTGGAGACTGTGGGCATCGCTCGTCTTCACGAACCCTTGTGGGCAAGGCATTCCAAAACGGTCCTCCCTCATGAGGTCAGACGCCGCCCGCACGGGTCCCGGCGCTCAACAAGGCGCAGCAGACGCCATGCGGGGACGACTCATGCCGGGGAGGAGCGCTGCCGAGAAGCTGCGCTATGAAAGCGGCGTAGGTACCAACAAGCACCGCGACGATACCACCGCCTCAACATCCGCCTGTAACTCTTGAGGTAGGGGACCTCGTGCTCGATGGGTTCTTCCGTGAGGGGCTGCATAAGCTCTCTCCCATGTGGGAGGGCCCATTCAAGGTTGTTCATGTTTCTGTGCCCGCCCGCGCTTGAAGACTCAGGAGGGGGTGCCCGCTCGTAACGCTGTGGAACATCCAAAGACCTCCGGAGGTTTTGCCCCTAAAAGGCCCAGAGCTCGTGAAGAAGGCGAATGCCCGTGAAGCTGCTATGCTTTGGAAAAGGCCCAGAGCTCGTGAAGAAGGCGACGCCCGTGAAGCCGCTGCTTTGGAAAAGGCCCAGAGCTCGTGAAGAAGGCGAATGCCCGTGAAGCCGCTGCTTTGGAAAAGGCCCAGAGCTCGTGAAGAGGGCCAATGCCCGTGAAGCTTGCTTCCCCAAGAAAGGCCCAGAGCTCGTGAAGAAGGCGAATGCTCCGCGGTTGCCAGATTTTGGAAAAGGCCCAGAGCTCGTGAAGAAGGCGAATGCCCGTGAAGCTGCCACGCTTTTGGAAAAGGCCCAGAGCTCGTGAAGAAGGCGAATGCCCGTGAAGCTGTCGCTTTGGAAAAGGCCCAGAGCTCGTGAAGAGGGCTAATGCCCGTGAAGCTTGCTTCCCCAAGAAAGGCCCGAGCCCGTGAAGAAGGCCAACGCCTGTGAAGCTCGCCGCCTGTGACACTCTCACGTAATAATGAGTTGGGGCTGTACACGCCTCGAGTCTCAGAGCGCCGCCTCAGCCCCTGGGCTCCTCCCACGCCCAAAGGTAGCACTTAGCTCTACTACTGGTGAGAAGACGCCAAAGACTAGATTAGGTGCCGGACGCGCTTTTTCATTTGCTTTCGCAGCTTGGCTTGTTCATTCTCATTTGAAGTTTTATCGGCTGTTGTCGCTTTTGATTTGTGGCTCTTCGACCTTTCGCCTCCTACCTCGATTCCTTCACAGAAGGTCTCGCGAGGGGACAGCCCGAGCGCCATGAAAGTGTTTTCTCGCCCTTATCGCTTAAGGTCTCCCCACTGGGTCCACCGCAGAGCACCCTCCAAATTGCGTTTCACGGCACCGCGACACTAACACAGACTGGGTCGGTCGCCTCACTACCGAGGCTGGGAACTACCTACGCAGCAGCGCGCGTCCAAGGCACGATACCAAATAGCAGAAATAGTACGATGATTAACGGCGAAAGTCCAAACACGCCCACGGGCCCCGTGACCACCGCTTTTCTACGCAGGAAAAGAAAAGGAAGAACAAATCAGGCGCTGCTCGCCTCGACACCAGCCCGCAGGGAAGACTCGAATCGCCTCCGAGCTCAGAGGACTCCTCTCGCTTCACCGGGCGAGACGGCGGGCGACTCGCTACCTCCTCCAAAGCGGGCGCTGGGCTGGTCGCGCCACCGCTGGAGGAGCCGCTGCTCAAGAAGAGTCGCCAAAGCTCGACGAGCCCTCGAAGGCCGCCGACCACACGCTGCTGTCGCCTTCATCGCTGTCGGGCTGGACCCATGGCCGCGGTCGCCGCTCGTGGCAGCACCCAGCGCGACTATCTTTCCCTAACACCCTCACGAGAGGGTGGCATCACCGTCGAACTTGAAGTGCAGGATGCACCGCTGCTCAGACCAGGCTGCTGGCAAATGTTTGCAAGCCGCAGTCGTCGTACAGGCTCCCTGCTGCAGAGACCTCCAAATAAGCCTGTGGAGGGCCGGCCGCAGCAACCATCCGCCTGAAGCCGAGGCCGCCTGGGCACCATCCGAAGCTCACCTAGGAGGAAGCGAGGAAGCTGGAGCTGGTGCCGGCCGGCTCACGACCACACAACGAACTCCGCAGACTCTCCGCTGAGTGGAAGGCTGCCTAAGGGGTCACATGGCCAGAAGGCGCCCCCAAAGAGCTGCCAGCCGCCCGCCACCACTGGAGATCACCTCCACGACTGCGAGGAGCCACCATGGGAGCCACAGGTGTTTGCAAGGACGGCCTCGACCGGCCATGGGGAGATTCAGGCTCCACTCATGAGCCTTCCCTTCTCCGCTGCCGAGAACCTCTTTGGCGGAGCCATGGAGAAGAAGAAGGAGCAAGAGGAGATGGACTAGAAGGGCAGCGCCGCCCCTGCACTTTATAGCCGAAGGCCAACCACCGACCTCCACGATCGCAGTAATCATGACCCGCTGGCATGCAGGGACTTGTCAATTGCAGCAGCCGCTGGGGGAGCAGGCCGCCACGCCCAATCAATCGCCACGGGCGCCTAAGGCCGCAGGCTGTTAGGGGCTCAAGGCGCTGCCAGACTTGCCCTTCGCCTCCGCCAGCCAAGTCCAGCGCGCTTTGGGCCCGGGCTACTGCCGGCGCTTCGGGAACGGGGTACCAGACTTGCTCGCCGCGCCTCGTGGCGTGGCTCAAGGGGCGCCCATCACGCCCATCTTCATCAACACAAGCTCAAGACCTCGCGAGGGGCTGAGATTGCTGGGCGGACGACAGGAGCTTCTCGTGCACGGCCTCATCAGATGGCTCGCGAGGAGGCGGAGAGATGAAGGCGGGTACCTCAGAGGTGCCCATGACGCAATCCATGACGCACTAAGGGAGCCAACGGGCGCCAACCCGCAGAAGGTCCTCCTTTCCTCTTTGGTGCAGAGGGAGCAAGCGCAGCGAGAGAATCAAGCAAAGGCGCCCATTTCGTGCAACAAGACCAAGACCAGCCCAACGGCAGGGAGGAAGTCATTGTGGAGCCCAAGCCAAGGCCACCACCGTGAGCCTTTGACAAAGCGAGGACCAACTTTAGTCAGATAAGTGTACCAGATGTTCCCTTCAAATGGCTAATTGTTGGTCAGTAGCGACTGACCCAAAATCGTCAAATCTCGTGTTCTGTATTCATCCCAAGATCATGCCGGTACTCACAAGACATCGATAAAGTAATCAAAGTTCAATCACACCTGAATATTATTACACGCTTCATATAGAGTCTTTATTACAAGAGAATAAATTCGCTCAAGGCCAACTCATGAGAAATAACTACTAATGCTGCGAAGCGTCAAGTAAAGCGAGTCCATCCGACTCAAAGGGCAATCGCTAAGCGCGGAGCGTAGCCTCACTCCGATCGAATATACCTCTCGCAACATAAGACGCTGTAGCCATGTAGGTCAGCTTTTTGAATAAGTCGGCAAGTCATGAAGAATAACAATAATAAAGTTACTATCACTATATGCATTTTGGCTGTGGAGCCCTAAGTTTCATCATTTTGCTAAAAGCAAATTTTTCCCACTACAAAGGACTTGCTTGCAAATTACTACAATTGTTGGTAGTTATTGAGATGGTTCCGCCAACCAATATCTCATTCCCAAATTATTAAGTCATAAACCCCTCAAATTAATTCATTAGTTTTAGTGTTGAGATATCCGAATACTTCCAAGTTCCAGAGGCTCAAATTGTCCGTGAATCGGGACACGGCTAATCGATTAGATCTTTAACTCGCAGAGGTTTGCGACTTTCCCGCAAGAATCATTCCTCCTTTAAAGTCTTCGACTTCATGGTGTTTGAAGACGGACTAATGAAACAGGGTCTTCCAAAGAGTTCTTCTGCTACCGCCAGCACTCCATCCAATCCTACCGTTTTCTACATCTCGTAGTACCGCCCAGCCAGCGCCACTACTAGGGTCAACCCAGCCAGAGCCCATAATGGCTTGCGGCTGCATGTAAGCTTCCGTCATGGGGCATCCATCCTTCTCTTCGTGGCTGGGTGAAGCTTTCCAAGATGTCATGGCACTTCTCCATGCATCCCGCCAACCACTGGGTTCTCCAGGTGCCCGCAACCGCCCTCCACCCAAAGAGTGATTTTCAAGTCCATCTTGATCATTGTAGTTCATGGGGTTGTCATCATCATTGACTCTCACATCTTGCTTATGAATTTCACTCAACCAAAACCCGCTCACGAGCATAGCAAAGTAAACTACTTCATTCCGGGTCATGGTAACAAGGGATTGGTTCATCCTACCACATGATACTACTCAAGTTTAATAACTTCAAAATTTCAACTACTGCATGCATGGTGGGGTGGTGACAATTTCTAATGCACAAAAACATAGGTATAGAAATAACATGATCAAAACTTGCCTTGCTGATGATCCTCGAAGCTAAAGATTCAGAGTAGCAAGCTTCAGACTGAAACTCTACCGAGACAAACAAATCACAATAAGCATATAGCAATGGGATCACATAACACAATAGCATAACAAGTAACACACAAAACCAACAAAGCAAAACCAAAAGGAAAACTCAAAGAAAACCAACTCAAAGTTTTTCCCACTTCAAACAATAACTAAAAGTAGTTTTATATAATAAAAATTTCCCTAACATAACTTAATCATGGTTTTATGTTAACTTAACAGAAAAGAATTCACTAAGCAACTAGGAGCAAAAAGAATTAATTAAAATCTATTATGAAATTCCTATTAGGCCTAAACCAATTTCCATTAAGAAAATAAAATAAAACTTTTATTTATTATAAATAAAAGTTCATCTATTAGAGTGACAGAAACTATCCTAGAATAATCAATCACATGTTAAAAAAATTTATTTACTAATTAAATTAATAGGAAAACAGAGCTAGTTAATTAATTAGGATTAACAAGATTCTGCTTAAAACTATTTTTTTATTAATCCTAAAATACCCAAGTTAATTTTTTTCGTTTGGCAATGTCAAAATAAAGTTGGGACAAAAAGAATCATCCAAAAATAATTTGTCTAACTCAAGTTATAGCAGATTTACTATTCTGGCTAAAAATAAAATAAAGCAATTTTAATTAATTTTAACATAGCTAAATATATATTCTACAGAAACTATAGAAAATTTGTAAACCAACAAAAAAGAATCACCTAAAAATAATAAACAGAATAAAAGATATGAATTTTTCAAAACAGGAACTATTCTGTTAAAACAGAAAACAAAATAAAAGAAAAGGACCTAATGGGCCTAAATCACAAGACCGTATGTAAAATAACCTAAACGGGCCTAGGGTTAAACTAAACGGGCCGGCTAATAAATAAAACCCTAACTAAATAAATCAGAATGAACCGGCCGAACGGGCGGTTTTATAAAGAAATATTTCTTCGGGTGTTCTAATCTGGACCGTCGAAGATGAATCGGACGGGGGAGGAGTTCTCCGGTGGCTTACCGGAGCTCGGCGGCGGCGGCGGCGGCGGCGACGAGTGTGCCGAGGGCTCCAAGGCCGGGAGGTCGGGGAGTGGCTCTGGGGGGTGCGGACGAGGTCGGGAGGGGTCTGTGGAGTCGGGGGTGACCAGGAGTGGCTAGGGCGGCGACGGCGACGAGAATGGCGGCGGCGGATGGTTCGGGCTCCGGCGAGCTCGTGCGAGAGAGAGGGGTCCGCGAGGCTAGGGGGGAATGGGTGCGGAGGGGCCGGTTTATAGGCGGGGCCTCGCCTGCAACGGGGGCGATCGAGGGATCGGGATCCCGATCCTTCGGATCCGCGATCATGGCGGCGACGGCGGGGCGGGCGAGGGGTTGAAGATGGGGCGGGTCCCACTGCCGAGAGAGAGAGGGGGTGCGGGCGAGCGGGCGACCGAGCCCAAGGGTTTTCGGGCGAGGGGCGAGTGAGGCCGGGCGCTGGGCTGCCTGGCCGGCCAGTGGGGGGGTTTCACCTGGTCGGGCTAGGGCTCGGCCGGGCGCTGGGGGGTTTCTATTTTTGAATTTTTTTAATAAAACAAAACAGAAATAAAACAATAACTATAAATATTTTATATAGGTATATATATACCAAAATGATCGGGAATATTCCTTTCATTTGAACATTTTTCCAAAGGCAAAATCCAAACTTTATAAAAATCCATTTTTTCAAATTCAAATAAAATTCAGATTTGAATCCAAAACTTTTGGCAATGTTTTCTCTGATATTTTTGGAGTGTCATGTTTACTCCTCTCATACTTTTGATCAAGTATTTATCGTGCATAGTTTTTGAAATGTTTCCCACTTGCCAAAGTTTGAATTCAAATTCAAAACTCCAAATTCTCCGAACTTCAAATGGCATTCAAATTCAAACAGATGCATAGGATGCTTAGCTATAATTGTAAAACATTCCAAATAGGAAATTTGGGATGTTACAAACCTACCATTTTAAGATGAATCTCACCGAGATTCGGGTTGGCTAGCAATAGGTGCGGTGATCTCAAGAAGGTCTTCTTCAAGGCCCCTGTGTGGCTTCTTCCTCGTGTGGTGACTCCACAAAGACCTTGCAAAATTTGATGACCTTGCTGGGTGACTCGCTTGCCCTCGAGAATTCGGACGGTTTCTCCTTGTAAGTCGATCACCGCTGTCAAGCTGTATGGCCTCTAGGGGCACCGTGTCTCTCAACGGAACATCGCCATGTCGGCATGACACTTCTTCACCGAGAAACATGGAAGACATCATGAACTCCGGACAATCCTTCCGCAATTCCAACTTGTAAGCAACCTCTCCACGACGCTTGAGGATTTTGTAGGGCCAATGAATCGGGTGCTAACTTTCCTTGACACCAAACCTCTTGATTCCACGGTGGAGACACACGAAGGTATGCTCGATCTCCCACTTCGTAAGTTACTTCCTTGCGCCATCGTCGGCATAACTCTTCCGTCTCGATCGTGCTATCTTGAGCCTGTCTCGAATCAGCTTGACTTTCTTCGAATCCTTGATAAGATCGGAACCAAAAGTGATCGATCTCCAACACTATCCCACAAAGAATGGTGTCCTCGCACCTCCTTCCGTGATAGAGCTTCGAAGGGCCATCTTCGATCGGATTGATAACGTTGTTGTATGAGAATTCGCGACGGCAAATTATCATCCCAGCTAGACCCATAGTCTAGTACACAAGCTTTCAACATGTCCTCCGTAATCTAATTGACTCTCTCGGTCCGTCCATCTGCTCATGGATGAAAAGTCAGATCAACTCCAGCCTCATACCCAAAGTTTCATGCAATCGATTCCAAAACTTTGAGGTAAACTGTGTTCCTCTATCTCGACACGATTTTCCTCGAACTCCATGCGCATATACGATCCTGGTCATGTATATCTTGGCCAACTTAGCACCGGTATAGGTAGTCTTCATGGGAATGAAGTGAGCTACCTTGGTCAAACGATCAACCACTACCCAGATGGAATCATAACCTGAACGGGTCCCGGTAATCCTGTGATAAAATCCATTCCAAGTTTTTCCCATTTCCAATCGGAATCGCAAAGGTTGAAGTAACCCTGCTGGCTTCGATGTTCTCGCTTTACTCGCTGACAAACATCGATATCGCTACGCACTCGCAATATCCTTCTTCATACCGCCCACCGTAAACTTTCCTTCAAATCCAGTACATCTTGGTGTTACCGGGTGAATCGAGTACGGTGAATCATGAGCCTCAAGAATTAGCTTCCTGAGTTCGGGATCATTGGGCACATAAATACGATCCTCGAACCATATAGTTCCGTGTTCATCCTTACGGAATCCTTTAGCTTTTCCTTCATTCATCTTTTGCTTAATCTCATCAATTTCCTTGTCCGACTTCCGGCTTCACGAATCCTTTCGCCAAAGTGGACTGAACTTCCAGAGTTGCAACATATCCTTTCGAACTATCTCCACCGGAGATCTCGAGGTCATCGACTAACTCCTGGGTAATCCTCCCGTCAGAAGAGTATTCACATAACTCTTACGGCTCAAAGCATCTGCTACAACATTAGCTTTACCGGGTGGTAATGCAATCTCATGTCATAGTCCTTTATCAACTCTAGCCATCTCCTCCGCTCGAGGTTCAATTCCTTCGCGTGAAAATATACTTCAAGCTCTTGTGATCTGTAAACATCGCAACGGTTTCCGATGAGGAAATGTCTCTGTGTTTTGAGTGCATGCACTACGGCCGCTAACTCCAAATCATGTGTGGCATAATTCATCTCATGAGGTCGAGCTGTCCGGAGGCATAAGCTACAACTTTTCCTTCCTGCATGAGTACTCCTCCGAGTCCTTGACGAGAAGCGCCACAATAGACCCGGTATTCCTTGTGTATGTCCGCAAAATCAGCACTGGGCTGTAACCAACCGCTTTCTTCAATTCCTGAAAACTGGCTTCACATTCCTCGTCCAAACATACTTGGCTTCCTTCTTCAACAGCTCACCATGGGCTTGGCAATCTTCGAGAAGTTCTCAATAAACCTCCGATAATATCCTCGCGAGTCCGAGAAAACTGCGGATCTCCTTGATCGAGGTGGGTGATCGCCAATCGGTGATCGATTCAACCTTGGCGGATCAATCGCTATTCCTTCTCCTGAAATAACATGTCCGAGGAATCCAACTTCCTTCACCAAAATTCACATTTGCTAAACTTGGCATACAACCGATGTTCTCAAGTTTCTCCGTAACTAGACGCAAATGTTCCTTATGCTCTTCCTCGCTCTTGGAGAAAATCAATATATCATCGATGAACACCACGACAAACTTGTCCAGATATTCCATAAATACCTTGTTCATCAAATTCATGAAGTACGCAGGAGCATTAGTCAATCCAAATGACATGACGGTATACTCATATAAACCATACCGTAGTGAATGCTGTTTTGGGTATATCCTTTTCACGGATCTTCAATCGATGATACCCTCGATCAAGATCGATCTTAGAGAATACCTTGGCTCCAACTAGCTGATCAAACAAATCGTTAATCATCGGCAGAGGGTACTTGTTCTTGATGGTTACTTCGTTCAATGCACGATAATCCACAACCATCCTCAAGCTTCCATCCTTCTTCTCTACCAAAAGAACTGGGGCTCCCCAAGGTGAAGAGCTTGGACGAATGTATCCTTTCTCCAATAACTCATTAATTTGATCCTTGATCTCTTTCAACTCATTTGGTGGCATCCGATAAGGTCTTTTGGATATTGGGGCTGTGCCGCAATAACTCGATCAGAAATTCAATGTCCCCGTCCGGTGGCATTCTCGTAATTCCTCCGAAACACATCGGAAAATCTTGCACCATCGGCACTTCCTCCCTAACAACTCCCGTGAGGGAATGCACCGATTCTTCATTTGGCTGTGCTCGCTACATACTTGATCCTCTTCTCGCCCGGTGGTGAGCGAATAGACTTGCGGCACGCCTATGTTTCCTTCAAACTTCGTCAACCAATCCATGCCTAGGATTACATCCAAGGTCCGGGTTTCAACACTATGAGGTCTCAAGGGAAATTTATGGTTCCCGATGTTGAGGGTTGCGGACGCCTCACGCCGCCATCATTTCTCCTCCTCGCGAACCGACGCTAAGGGGGCTTCTAAGGGTTTTAGTGGGTAACCCGCATTTTTCCACAACTACCCTTGATATGAATGAATGCGCTGCACCGTAATCAAAGAGTACCAAACTGAACGTGAATTCAATAAAACTTACCAACCACAAGTTGTCCGGCTGATCATAGACGCCCTCCACGCCAATGTGGTTCACCCGAGCACGAGGGAACGGATTGGGCTTCTTCACGAGCCTCCATTGCCATTTCCATTCCTCCGCTTGGCCTCCGGCAGTCGGTGGCGAGTGCCCCGCCTTCCGCACTTGAAGCGTGATGTGGCTCAGATCCTTCGAGCCGGGCAGAACGGTGTTGATTGCCATTACCGTTTCGCTGCCATTGCCATGGCCTCGACTTGTTATCCTGGCTGCGGTTGTTCCCATTTCCTCCATGGTTATGACCTCCATGGTTATGATGGGTGTGCCTCCCGAGTATGGTGCATAACGGGCTTCATGAGCTCCCGAGTTGTGCTTCCCCGGCTGTACTTCCGCTATGCTTTCTATCCGCTGCTGCTTGCCTTCAAGTATGGTGGCCTTGTCTACCAGCTCCGGTAGTTGTTGAAGGTAGCCACAATAAGCTGCATGCTCGCTCATCATTGAGTCCTCAAGGAACTTCTCCTCGCTTATGCATCTGTGGCCACATCATCCGGGGCATAGCGAGCGAGCTTGTTGAATTCATCCACGCATCGCGCCACAAGATGGTTCCTCGGGCGAAGTTGCGGAACTCACGCTTCTTCGCACTCATGGCTCCAAATGAGACATGAGCGTGCGGAAGGCTCGCTGAACTGATCCCTTGTGAAGGCACCAATGGGATAAGTGGCGTGTAGTTCTCCCACCACAAAGCTGCAGGTCCATCAAGTTGATGCGCCGCAAAGCGCACCTTTTCTGCATCGGCATCCGATGCTGATTAGCTCTTCCGACTTTGCGAGCCAATCATCAGCCACAATCGCTCAAGGTGCTAGAGAACACCGCGATTCAGCCTCGTAAATCGAGTCAAGTTGTCCACAGGGGGTGGTGGCGGGGGTTGTTGGCGTTGTTGTTCGATTCTCGATGAGAAGTTGCATGAGGCATTCTCGCTGCTGAAGCAGCCGGGTGAGCTCCGCGGAAAACCAAAGGTCACGCCCTGAGGCATCCGTGTTTTGGAGTGGACGAGAAAATTAGAATAGAACAATGGTCTATGAGAAATAACACTACCCATATGAATGCACACCAATCATTTATTCATTCCACTCAAACATGGTTCAAACGCGATTACAAAAGCTCATGACTAATCAAGAAATATCGCCTAACTGATCGATTTAAAAGAAAAATAACATGGTGGTCGACTAAAAGTCTTCATCAAGAATCCTTGCGCCCTCTGTTGTGGCGCCTCTCTGTGACTTCCTTCGGAACTCCTTCAAAATCCTGATCATTGCTCACGAGGGGTCCTTCATCTCCACTCGGATAAAGGTCCTCTCCCAAGTCCATCTTTTCCTCTATCGCTGCAAGCTTCATCTTCGTGTCGCCGATCGTCTCCATGAAGTCCGCGACTTCTTCCTCATGGTTAAGGAAGTCTCGCGCGTTTTCTCCTCCAGCCCAGCTTATGGAACAAAGCTTCCGTGTCTTCGAAGTTACGGCGAGTCCGAATCTCCCGCTTCTCGAGAAGACACTCCAAGTCCCGGATGTAAGAGAGTGGAATCGCCCTCGACGGCACGGATGATATCTCCGCTCGCTTCACGAGAAACCATGGCGAGGTCTCGAGGATCGAGCTCGCCCTCAGATTCTCTCGAGATGTCCAAGTGCTCGATAGATCGCCACGCCCTTCCGATGATCCAGCTTGAACTCGTGAACTCAAAGTCAATAGGCTCCGTGTGTCCTCCGAAGGTTCTCCTCGATATGCACTTCAACTCAGAGCGGTGTCCGCTTGAAGTGCGTTAGTTGGCTTCCCGTGATCGAGGGCGAGCAATCTTCAGCTTCTTCACCATCTCGACCAGCTTCCGCCAAGGGCATTGTCTCATCGGGCCGGCAAAACTCCGTAGCAAAACTGGGTGAACTCGACGCCATCTAGAATGTTGAAAATCGGAGAGGAGTTAGAAATGAACAGGGGAATTACGGAATGATAAGGGTAAAAGTAAATGGTCTCTTCCTATGGCTTTCCGATCCTAGGGGTTACGATCCACGGTCAGCGTGTGCTCGATACCATCTCTCAGAGCGACCTGACCCAAAATCGGTCAAATCTCCGTGGTTCTGTATTCATCCCAAGATCATGCCGGTACTCACAAGACATCGATAAAGTAATCAAAGTTCAATCACACCTGAATATTATTACACGCTTCTCATATAGAGTCTTTATTACAAGAGAATAAATTCGCTCAAGGCCAACTCATGAGAAATAACTACTAATGCTGCGGAAGCGTCAAGTAAAGCGAGTCCATCCGACTCAAAGGGCAATCGCTAAGCGCGAGCGTAGCCTCACTCCCGATCGAATATACCTCGCAACATAAGACGTTGCAGCCATGTAGGTCAGCTTTTTGAATAAGCTGGCAAGTCATGAAGAATAACAATAATAAAGTTACTATCACTATATGCATTTTGGCTGTGGAGCCCTAAGTTTCATCATTTTGCGAAAAGCAAATTTTTCCCCACTACAGTGGACTTGCTTGCAAATTACTACAATTGTTGGTAGTTATTGAGATGGTTCCGCCAACCAATATCTCATTCCCAAATTATTAAGCCATAAACCCCTCAAATTAATTCATTAGTTTTAGTGTTGAGATATCCAATACTTCCAAGTTCCAGAGGCTCAAATTGTCCGTAATCGGGACACGGCTAATCGATTAGATCTTTAACTCGCAGAGGTTTGCGACTTTCCCGCAAGAATCATTCCTCCTTTAAAGTCTTCGCACTTCATGGTGTTTGAAGACGGACGAATGAAACAGGTCTTCCAAAGAGTTCTTCCGCTACCGCCGTACCCATCCAATCCTACCGTTCTTCTACATCTCGTAGTACCGCCCAGCCAGCCAGCCACTACTAGGGTCAACCCAGCCAGAGCCCATAATGGCTTGCGGCTGCACGTAAGCTTCCGGTCATGGGGCATCCATCCTTCTCTTCGTGGCTGGGTGAAGCTTTCCGCAAGATGTCATGGCACTTCTCCATGCATCCCGCCAACCACTGGGTTCTCCAGGTGCCCGTCAACCGCCCTCCACCCAAGAGTGATTTTCAAGTCCATCTTGATCATTGTAGTTCATGGGGTTGTCATCATCATTGACTCTCACATCTTGCTTATGAATTTCACTCAACCAAAACCCGCTCACGAGCATAGCAAAGTAAACTACTTCATTCCGGGTCATGGTAACAAGGGATTGGTTCATCCTACCACATGATACTACTCAAGTTTAATAACTTCAAAATTTCAACTACTGCATGCATGGTGGGGGTGGTGACAATTTCTAATGCACAAAAACATAGGTATAGAAATAACATGATCAAAACTTGCCTTGTCGATGATCCTCGTAAGCTAAAGATTCAGAGTAGCAAGCTTCAGACTCGAAACTCTACCGAGACAAACAAATCACAATAAGCATATAGCAATGGGATCACATAACACAATAGCATAACAAGTAACACACAAAACCAACAAAGCAAAACCAAAAGGGAAAACTCAAAGAAAACCAACTCAAAGTTTTTCCCACTTCAAACAATAACTAAAAGTAGTTTTATATAATAAAATTTCCTAACATAACTTAATCATGGTTTTATGTTAACTTAATGAAAAAGAATTCACTAAGCAACTAGGAGCAAAAAGAATTAATTAAAATCTATTATGAAACTCCTATTAGGCCTAAACCAATTTCCATTAAGAAAATAAAATAAAACTTTTATTTATTATAAATAAAAGTTCATCTATTAGAGTGACAGAAACTATCCTAGAATAATCAATCACATGTTAAAAAAAATTTATTTACTAATTAAATTAATAGGAAAACAGAGCTAGTTAATTAATTAGGATTAATAAGATTCTGCTTAAAACTATTTTTTATTAATCCTAAAATACCCAAGTTAATTTTTATGGTTTGGCAATGTCAAAATAAAGTTGGGACAAAAGAATCATCCAAAATAATTTTTCTAACTCAAGTTATAGCAGATTTACTATTCTGGCTAAAACTAAAATAAAGCAATTTTAATTAATTTTAAAATAGCTAAATATATATTCTGTAGAAACTATAGAAAATTTGTAAACCAACAAAAAAAGAATCACCTAAAAATAATAAACAGAATAAAAGATATGAATTTTTCAAAACAGGAACTATTCTGTTAAAACAGAAAACAAAAATAAAAGAAAAAGGACCTAATGGGCCTAAACTACGCACTGTGCGTAAAATAACCTAAACGGGCCTAGGGTTAACCTAAAACGGGCCGGGCTAATAAATAAAAACCCTAACTAAATAAACCGTAAACGAACCGGCCGAACCGGGCGGTTTTTATAAAGAAATATTCTTCGGGTGTTCTAATCCGACCGTCAAGATGAATCGGACGGGAGGAGTTCTCCTGGCTTACCGAGCTCGGCGGCGGCGGCGGGCGGCGACGAGTGTGCCGAGGGCTCAAGGCCGGGAGGTCGGGGAGGGCTGGGGGTGCGGACGAGGTCGGGGAGGGGTCTGGTGGAGTCGGGGGTGACCGGGAGTGGCTAGGGCGGCGACGGCGACGAGAATGGCGGCGGCGGATGGTTCGGGCTCCGGCGAGCTCGTGCGAGAGAGAGAGGGGTCCGCGAGGGCTAGGGGGGATGGGGTGCGGAGGGGCCGGTTTATATAGGCGGGGTCCTCGGCCTGCAACGGGGGCGATCGAGGATCGGATCCCGGATCCTTCGATCCGCGATCATGGGCGGCGACGGCGTGGCGGGCGAGGGGTTGAAGATGGGGCGGTCCCACTGCTGAGAGAGAGAGGGGGTGCGGGCGAAGGGCGATCGAGCCCAAGGGTTTTCAAGCGAGGGGCGAGTGAGGTCGGCACTGGCCGGCCTCGGCCGGCCAGTGGGTGGGGTTTTGGCACTGGCCGGGCTGGGGCTCGGCCGGCGCTGGGGGTTTTCTATTTTGAATTTTTTAATAAAACAAAACATAAATAAAACAATAACTATAAATATTTTATATAGGGTATATATATACCAAAATGATCAGGGGAATATTCCCTTTCATTTGAACATTTTTCCAAAGGCAAAATCCAAACTTTATAAAAATCCATTTTTTTCAAATTCAAATAAAATTCAGATTTGAATCCAAAACTTTTGGCAATGTTTTCCTCTGATATTTTTGGAGTGTCATGTTTACTCCTCTCATACTTTTGATCAAGTATTTATCAGGCATAGTTTTTGAAATGTTTCCCACTTGCCAAAGTTTGAATTCAAATTCAAATACTCCAAATTCTCTGGAACTTCAAATGGCATTCAAATTCAAACAGGATGCATAGGATGCTTAGCTATAATTGTAAAACATTCCAAATAGGAAATTTGGGATGTTACATTGGCGCCCTTCCCGCTCAATATTTGGGAAGAGGCCCAGGGCCTCTTCCTATATAAGTAGAGCTAGCCACCATAGTAGAGGCATCTAATCAATAGCTGGAGGCACTTTGAATAGAGAGAGAGAGAGAGCGACTGAACTCCCCCTAGCAGTTCATCGCACCAGCCAAGAACAGACCCTCGCGAGGCTGTTCTTCCTTGTATTGTTCATCACCATCAGCCCAAGAGGCAATCCACCACACCACAAACTAGAGTAGGGTATTACACCACAATGGTGGCCCGAACTAGTATAAACCTTGTGTCTCTTGTGTTGTTCCTTTCGTAGTCTAGATCCTAGCGTGGCGGCGGGGTGCAGGTAGGTAGAGGGCGAGATCTCCGTGCGCACCCCAGTGTTCGAACCTCAAGGGTCCACCGGAACCCGAAATCCGACATATATTACTAGAGGGGGTCTCTTTGGCTTCCCCTATCGCGGCTTGTGCAACCTCAAGTTGGGCTTTGCACTCTTCAAGCTCCTAGGACAGTTGGTTATTCTTCTCTGTAAGATCCTGTACAATAAATGATCCTTAAATCAGTTATTCTAACTATTTCAAGTCTCGGGGCTACCGGCATATATAATCGTTAAATTTCTCACTGTATGTCTTTTACATACCGCCCGTGGCTCGCTAGACCATCTTGAGCGGCACGGAGGTGCGATCTCCCAATTGAAGGCGCTCAACGCCTCTTGGGAGAAACATGTGTCACGAAGAATTGTCCGGGCGCCTGTGATTCATGGCACTCTCCACCTCGAGTTGGTGGCGGTCAATCTGTCGGCATCCTCTGTTGGAGGAGCATCCGACGACGCCTCGTGTTCGCCGCTTCGGGCTCGGCTTTGAAGCCCGGGCTGGCGGAGGCTCGATTGGCAACCTCTCCGGATATAGTCCGGCGAGTGCTCTTCTTCCTGAAGAGAGCATGAGCGTTAGTATGCCTTCCAGAATACAACATGGGAATAAGGTGACACGCCATACCGTTGCACCGGCGCTTCAATCCGGACCGCACTCTTTTTAGCCTGCTGGGCCGTGCTGCCCCTTGTTGTCTAGCTGCCGCAGGCTCGGCCTTCCGCCTCAAGGGATCCCCCTGCTAAACACCGTTGGTATACGGTGATAAAAAATAAGCAAGGATGAATCATTCTCAAGGTATTGGGGCTTCGGTCTCGGTTACCTGCGAGGCTGGAAGTATTCCGGGGTAATCAGTCGTAATGGCAACCAGGGTATTATCAATGCTCAGCTGGTGAAATACCCCATCGATCAGCTCCACCGATATGTCCGGATCCTCTTGGGAGGCCGGATCGAGGAACCGTTCTAGATCTTCGGGTTGTGGAGGCAGGCTGTTTATATCCTTTACGGCCTGACGTAGTTCCTGCGTCGAAATCACAAAATGAGATACTTGACTATGGGAATATGGATCGGATGGACAAAAAGAAATGTCCGCTTACCCAGCTTGGAGGATTGTTCATAGAAAACCCGTCCCAAGGATTGACGCGAAGAAATTCTTCCGCTTCTCTCTTGTACAATGCGGATACAATCTTCATTAGATCGGCGACCGATCCCGGCCCCTTACGGACATGGCGGGTGGCATCATCCTCCCCGTTGAAATCCCACATGGGGTGGCCCCTATATTGGAGCGGCTGCACCCCCCGCATAATGCATGTGGCCATGACCCCGATCATGGTCATCCGAATGAGCCAACAACCTTATTCGCTCATCGTAAAGGAAGTCCCCGACATTTTCCTCCGAGGGCTCCGTGGACGCCAGCTTAGGCGCTTTTAAAGGAGCATTATCAACTCCGGAGGCCGATCCAACACGGTCCGCAGGGGACATCTTCTATATAAAACCATTCAAGGCCAGTCTTCGGACGCCTTCTTCGGGGTTCCGGATAGATATCCGGTCCCGGCGATGCGGCATAGCTCGGCTCCGCCCACTTGATATATCGACCCCTCCTGAGAATGGGGTACGAGGCAGAACAACTTCTTCCACAGCGCGAAATCAGCCTCGATGCCCAAAAACAGCTCGCAAAGGGCCACGGAGCCCGTAATATGCGTAATGGAGGCAGGCGTAAGGTTGTGCAACCGAGGCCATAGAACTCCGTAAGCCCCGGAGAAACAGATGAATTGAAACCGAGCCCCTTATCAAATAAGGGACAAGGCATACCCGCCTCCTCGGGGAACTGGGACGCCTTCGCTTGTTTTCCGCCATTATAGGTGGCGAGTCCGCCCAACCGAACCATGAAGGCTGGGGAAGAAACCCTTGGTTTGAGTGTCACTAACTCGCCAAAGGGACGGAGCATCTCTTCTAATCTCCAGTGCTGAGGACTAGGAGGGTGAGAGGAGGAGCCGATCGATCGGCCCATGATGGAATGGGTTTCACGATGCGCTCCCATGAAAGCTCATGAAGGGAAGATGGTGTGATTCGGATCTAGATCCTCGCTCTTATATAGGCAGCTCATTTGCGCAGCTAGTGGGGTAAATGTAAAATACCTGGCTTTTCGATTCGCTCAACACGTGGAAGATGGCCATTATTGGGCGTGGAAGCCAAGGAGCGATATTTACTTAGAAGCGGACACTATTCAAACAGTACACAGGATTTGGAGAAGAACCCGCCTTGCAATGCCAAGACAATCCACGCTACCGGACTCGCTGTCATTGAAGCCTGGTTCGGGGCTACCGAGGAGTCCTATATTAGGGGTGTCCGGATAGCGGACTATAGCCTTTGGCCGGACTCGGACTTTGAAGATACAAGATTGAAGACTTCGCCCCGTGTCCGGATGGGACTTTCCTTGGCATGGAAGGCAAGCTTACGATACGGATATGTAGATCTCCTACCATTGTAACCGACTGTGTAACCCTAACCTCTTCGGTGCCTATATAAACCGGAGGGTTTTAGTCCGTAGGACGAACAACAATCATACCATAGGCTAGCTTCTAGGGTTTAGCCTCTCTGATCTCGTGGTAGATCTACTCTTGTACTACCCACATCATCAATATTAATCAAGAAGGAGTAGGGTTTTACCTCCATCGAGAGGGCCCGAACCTGGGTAAAAACATCGTGTCCCTTGTCTCCTGTTACCATCCGCCTAGACGCACAGTTCGGGACCCCCTACCCGAGATCCACCGGTTTTGACACCGACAATGATCACGACACATTTGTCGAGAGGTTTCATGACGATGTAATCGGTCGGCGATGACATCAAGTCAAAGGAATGATGAAGCAAAAGGTTATTGGAACCATGGGTACGACACAAAATCGAAATCAATCTTGTTGTTTTAGGTCAAATGATATGACGAGGAAGATCGGCATAAGGTTATCTCATCGTCGAAAATTGTGCTCCTGGAAGAAGGACCAGGTAGCACAGTTAAAGTTTTGCACAAAATGATATAGCTGATCAGGCTAGGAATGACGTGATGGAGTATTAAACTTCTCAACCACAAAGTACTAGGAGTACTGAATCGCAGGGGTGATTCGATTCACTAACCGGAGTTCTCGGTTGATGACAACCCAGAACCCGTGGAGTGACTATGACGGGGAAAGGCACTACTTCATCAGAAATGATAAGATGTAGTGCAATCGGTTGATATCCTCGAGATACCAGGGGGGAATACTCGAAGGTAGATCAAAATAGAGGTTGGGATAGGGTATTGCTCTGAAGAAGTCAAGTGCTTAAACTTGCACGAGAAAAGGTATTTAAAGGAGAACATGGTCGGAACCACGATCGTAAAAGGCCGGATCCCAGATATAAGAACTTATACCAAGGGAATAATTAATTTAAGAGAAGCTTTAATGATAAGATCTACATCGTATCCATGGGCATGAACACAAAGTTCAAGGTCGACTCCCACTTCTTCAATGCATAACCTTTCATTCACTGCTCTAGATAAAAATGATTTCAGTGTTAAAACCTACCTGGTGAATTACCAGAGGAGTATGACCCGTGAAAACTTTCGAGTTCACACAGATTAAGGAAGGCATAGGTTCAACCCATCGGGGCTTCTTAGAACATATACCATGAACTTCAAGAGTAAATAACACAAGCTCAAAAGTAGAGCATGGTCGAAAAAGTAGATGATACAATTTACCAAAGGCATTATGTATCGGGTAAATAACTCATAAGAATTTTGGTTGTGAAGGACACTGTCGGATAATAATCCAACAATGGACCGGGCGATCCAAAACGGAGCTAATGTGAGTATCGTTACTCACTCAGAGGAAGAAATAATGCAAAGGCATCAGATTCAAGAATCACCTGATTAGTCTGATGCTTAAATAGAAAGAAATTATGTTTTCCAAAACGAAGGATCAGAAGCAGACACTCTGATCAAGGATGGATAAGTTGAAAACACTTAGTTGGACAATTAATAAAGGTTTGAATTGCCGAGAACCAACTCATGTCCGGAATGACGCCTGAGCCAGAAAGATAATTTTAAAAGGATAACTCGATGATCTGTAAAAGCGATGCACACATTGGATCAATAGGCTCAAAATGACTAAGACAAGGGATGTTAACGAGAACTACTAGTCATATGGAATTAACCATAATGCAAGTAGGCAAGAGTTTCAAGAGTAACAGGCTGCAGAGGATTTTCGAAAGATCGAAAAGTATTCCGAAGAATTATGTGAGACACATGAACAATTGAGAAGAACGGATCCTCGATAAATGTGAGGAAAAACCCGTAAGGGTTTTCATGCGAAATAAAACTGCAAGACAGTAAACTCAAAGGATTCTCTGGACAACGGTGAATATTTCGAGGCATCTTGTAACAACAAGAGCGACCAGGAATGATCAAGAGAATGACAAGTGCATACAGATATCCATAGGGATATAACGACGACAATGGACTGCAAAGGCCATGAACACAAGGGTCTCGGGAAATTATCGAGGGATATCCTCAGAATCTTCTGACGAAGCAGGTGATCTTTCGGAATGAGGGCTCTCCGGGAGAAATAGTTACGAGAACCTAGAGTTAGAGTTAGTAAATTCGTTTAACCCGAGTAGAAGAGAGTTCAGAGTCCCAGAGTAAAGGTCGAGGAGTAAAAGATCCTAATACCACCCAATGGCGATGTGGGCCCATGGGCCGCACAGCCATGTTAGTAAAATATTTTTCATCGACTAGACTCGACTTCGGGCAAGGAGTTTGGAAGGGGAATTCCTACAGGCAGTTGGCTCTGATACCAACTTGTGACGCCCCCGATTCAATCATACACTAATCATACACGCAAACATGTACGATCAAGATCAGGGACTCACGGGAAGATATCACAACACAACTCTAAAATAAAATAAGTCATACAAGCATCATAAAACAAGCCAGGGGCCTCGAGGGCTCGAATACAAGTGCTCGATCATAGAAGAGTCAGCGGAAGCAACAATATCTGAGTACAGACATAAGTTAAACAAGTTGCCATAAGATGGCTAGCACAAACTAGGATACAGATCGAAAGAGGCGCATGCCTCCTACCTGGGATCCTCCTAAACTACTCCTGGTCGTCGCCAGCGGCCTGCACGTAGTAGTAGGCACCTCCGGTGTAGTAGGAGTCATTGTCGACGGTGGCGTCTGGCTCCTGGGCTCCGACATCTGGTTGCGACAACCAGGTAGAAGGGAAAGGGGAAAAGAGGGAGAAAAGCAACCGTGAATACTCATCCAAAGAACTCGCAAGCAAGGAGCTACACTACATATGCATGGGTATCTGTGTAAAGGGGCAATATCGGTGGACTGAACTGCAGAATGCCAGAATAAGAGGGGGATAGCTAGTCCTGTCGAAGACTACACTTCTGGCAGCCTCCGTCTTGCAGCATGTAGAAGAGAGTAGATTGAAGTCCTCCAAGTAGCATCACATAGCATAATCCTACCCGGCAATCCCCTCCTCATTGCCCTGTTAGAGAGCGACCACCGGGTTGTATCTGGCACTTGGAAGGGTGTGTTTTACTAAGTATCCGGTTCTAGTTGTCATAAGGTCAAGGTACAACTCCAAGTCGTCCTGTTACCGAAGATCACGGCTATTCGAATAGATAAACTTCCCCGCAGGGGTGCACCATATAACCCAACACGCTCGATCCCATTTGGCCGGACACACTTTTCTGGGTCATGCCCGGCCGCGGAAGATCAACACGTCGCAACCCTACCTAGGCACAACAGAGAGGTCAGCACGCCGGTCTAAATCCTATGGCGCAGGGGTCTAGGCCCATCGCCCATTGCACACCTGCACGTTGCGAGGGCGGCCGGAAGCAGACCTAGCCTAGCAGGTGTTCCAGTCCAATCCGGCGTGCGCCGCTCAGTCGCTGATGTCACGAAGGCTTCGGCTGATACCACGACGTCGAGTGCCCATAACTGTTCCCATGTAGTTGGTTAGTGCATATAGGCCAGTGGCCAGACTCAGATCAAATACCAAGAACTCGTTAAGCGTGTTATTTTGAAGTAACCGCAGACGCCGACCAGGGCCAGGCCCACCTCTCTCCTTGGTGGTCTCGACCTGCCCTGTCGCTCCGCCACAAAGTAACAGTCGGGGTCCGTCGGAAACCCAGGCCCACCTCTACCGGGATGGAGCCACATGTCCTTTCAGCCCCCTCATCAGAATCACTTGCGGGTACTCAACGAGCTGACCCGACTTTAGTCACCACATGTGTCATGTATATAATATAGTATATACCCGTGATCACCTCCCGAGTGATCACGACCGATAGTATAGCATAGCGCACGGACAAGAATGTAGGGCCACCGATGGAATAATAGCATCCTATACTAAGCAAGAGGATAGCGGTAAGGGTAACAATCAGAGTAACAATGACAAAGGCTATGCATCGTAATAGGATTAACCAAAAGCAAGAATATGCTACACTACTCTAATGCAAGCAGATAAGAGAAGGAATAGGCGATATATGGTGATCTAGGGGGGCTTGCCTGGTTGCTCGGCAAGAAGGAGGGTCGCAACACCGTAGTTGTACCGGGTAGCAGCAAGGCCGGTCTCAAAGGTTCAGCGAGAGAAGAGGGGGGAAGAAACAATAAATACAATGCAAACAAATGCATGACGATGCATGACATGACAAGTAACGGTGCTAGGTGTGCCCTAACGCGGTAGTAGGTGATACCGGCGAAGGGGGGAAACATCCGAGAAAGTATCCCCGGTGTTTCGCGTTTTCGGACAGATGAACCGGAGGGGAAAGTTGCGTGTTTGCTATGCCAGGGATGTGTGGCGGACGAACGGGCTGTGTATCCGGATTCGTCTCATCGTTCTGAGCAACTTTCATGTATAAAGTATTTTCATCCGAGTTACGGATTATTTTATATGATTTTTCAAAGTTTTAAATGATTTTAAAAAATTCTGGATTTACTTGTAATTTGAAAATAAAAGGGAAAAATGCTACGTGCACCTGGTGTTGTGCACCCAGCAGCGCACCAAAGGCTGACATGTGGGCACAGTCAACTGCCCAGTCAGCAGTTGACTAGGTCAATGTTGACCGGTCAATGGATGAATAGTGATGGTGTGGCCCAGGTGTCATGTGCAGTAGCAAAAATGATTTTGGTTAGTTATTATAATCTCTAGGGGACCCACATGTCATCTATGCATAGACTAACCTAACCACTAATCATTTGCTAATCTAAACAGGGGACTAGCCCCAGTGGCCATGGCCAAAGCCGACTACTAGTGTGCTTGGGCACGCACATGCAAGAGTGCATGACGCTCCGGCAGCTGCACTAGCATTCTAGCAAGCAGCGGCTGCCCTAGCAAGCAGAGCATAGCGCGCGGCAGCTAGCAAGAGGCAGCAGCCTAGAGTAGTAGCAGAGTAGCAAGCAACAGTAGTAGAGCATCAGCGGTAGCAAAGCAGGAAGAGCAGTAGCAGCGCCGGTAGCAGGCAGTAGCAGCAACAGCGCACGAGCAGCAACAAGCACGCGGGAAGGGGCGCGGGCCTGGCTGCTGGCACGCGGACATGCGCTGGACCACAACCTGAGGCCAGGCCGGAACGCGACGGGAGCGCGACAACGGTGCGGCGCGCACGGGGCGGCTACGGCGTGCTGTGAGGAGCGGAGGTGCACGGACGCGGACATGGCGGTGGGGCAGCAACATGCGTTGTGGATCAAGGTCGATGCAAGGCGGAAACGGAGGGGACGCTCACCAAAGGAGCTCACTGAGGCTCGTTGGATGGGTTAGTAGCAACAGAGGCGACCGATTCGCCGGGGAGGCGCCGGCGACTGAGGAAGAAGACGGGATCGATCCCGGAGCTTGGCCGCATCCCAGCTTGAGCTCGATGGTGCAGACGAAGTAGGCAAGCACGGAGGTTCTCCTGGACAGCAACTCGGGCGTCGGGGAGTTCGGTGTGCGTGCAGGCGAGGTTGGCCATGGCGAAGGCGGCGACGAGGGTTCTCGGGAGGCTACTGTAGCGAGCAGAGCGAGGTGAGGAGGAGAGATGTGAGTGGGGGCTAGGGTTTGGGGCGTCGAGGACGACAAGTAGGTGCCGGGGGAAGGCCGGATGTACGGCGCGTGGTCCTGACTTCCATGGATGGCCGCCACGATCCCCCTGCTCCTGTAGCGAGGAGGGGGTGAGTTAGCTAGGCTGCGCCTTTGCCCAGCTGGGCTGGCCAGCTAGGCCACGGTTGGCCCAGTGGGGGGGCGGGGGGTTCTGTTTTTCTTTTCTTTTACTTTACTTCTTTGTTTAGCCATTTCCTTTTTATTATTTTTCTTTTCTATTTTAATTTCATTTTCCAAATTGTTTTAGTTTTGTAAAACATTCAAATAGCACCTAAAATAATATCATTAATTATACCACTGCCACAATAACTTTGGCACCTAGCTAAAATAGTTTAGTATTTTATAAAATATAATAGGAGTATAATTAATTGTTTTTGCTGTTGTTTTAATCACTTTAGGGTATTTAATTATTTCATAAAGATGTTTTTCCTCCACCAATATTATCCATGATTTATTTGTCACATTAAGAACATTTTAGTTTTGACTTTTGAAAACTTTAATTGTTTGACTTGATTTTGAATTTGAAATTTGAATCGGTTTTGAACTAACCCAAGATTAACTACAGTGACAGAGGTGACGTGGCATCATTAGCAGGGAATTACTGTAGTCTAATTATCCGGGCGTCACAGGTGTACCCAACAATTTCGTTTGGGTATCCTATGAAGACACATTTCTCCGATTTTGGTTCGAGCTTATCAGGTTGAAGCTTTTTCACATAAGCATCGCAGCCCCTAACTTTAAGAAACGATAACTTTGGTTTCTTGCCAAACCACAGTTCATAAGGCGTCGTCTCAACGGATTTTGATGGTGCCCTATTTAACGTGAATGCAGCCGTCTCTAAAGTATAACCCTAAAACGATAGTGGTAAATCAGTAAGAGACATCATAGATCGCACCATATCTAGTAAAGTACGACTACGATGTTCGGACACACCATTACGCTGTGGTGTTCCGGTGGCGGAGTTGTGAAACTATTCTGCATTGTTTCAAATGTAGACCAAACTCGTAACTCAAATATTCTCCTCCACGATCAGATCGTAGAAACTTTATTTTCTTGTTACGATGACTTTCCACTTCACTCTGAAATTCTTTGAAATTTTCAAATGTTTCAGACTTATGTTTCATTAAGTAGATATACCCATATCTGCTCAAATTATCTGTGAAGGTGAGAAAATAACGATACCCGCCGTGAGCCTCAATGTTCATTGGACCACATACATCAGTATGTATGATCTCCAACAAATCAGTTGCTCGCTCCATAGTTCCGGAGAACAGCGTTTTAGTCATCTTGCCCATGAGGCATGGTTCACAAGCACCAAGTGATTCATAATCAAGTGATTCCAAAATTCCATCAGTATGGAGTTTCTTCATGCGCTTTACACCAATATGACCCAAACGGCAGTGCCACAATTAAGTCGCACTATCATTATCAACTCTGCATCTTTTGGCTTCAACATTATGAATATGTGTATCACTACTATCCAGATTCAACAAAAATAGACCACTCTTCAAGGGTGCATGACCATAAAAGATATTACTCATATAAATAGAACAACCATTATTCTCAGATTTAAATGAATAACCGTCTCGCATCAAACAAGATCCGGATTTAATGTTCATGCTCAACGTTGGCACCAAATAACAATTATTCAGGTCTAAAACTAATCCCGAAGGTAGATGTAGAGGTAGCGTGCCGACGGCGATCACATCGACTTTGGAACCATTTCCCACGCGCATCGTCACCTCGTCCTTAGCTAGTCTTCACTTAATCCGTAGTCCCTGTTTCGATTTGCAAATATTAGCAACACAACCAATATCAAATACCCAGGTGCTACTGCGAGCTCTAGTAAGGTACACATCAATAATATGTATATCACATATATCTTTGTTCACCTTGCCATCCTTCTTGTCCGCCAAATACTTGGGGCAGTTCAGCTTCTAGTGTCCAGTTTGCTTGCAGTAGAAGCACTCAGTCTCAGGCTTAGGTACATACTTGGGTTTCTTTTCTTGAGCAGCAACTTGTTTGTTGTTCTTCTTGAAAGTCTCCTTCTTCTTCCCTTTGCCCTTTTTCTTGACTTGATGCTCCTTTTTGATTTCTACCTCCGCAGCCTTTAGCATTGCGAAGAGCTCGAGAATTGTCTTATCCATCCCTTGCATATTATAGTTCATCATGAAGCTCTTGTAGCTTGGTGGCGTGATTGAAGAATTACATCAATGACACTATCATCCGAAGATTAACTCCCGTTGAATCAAGTGATTGTTATACCTGCACATTCCGAGTATATGCTCACCGATGTAACTATTCTCCTCCATCTTGCAGCTGTAGAACTTATTGAAGACTTCATATCTCTCAATCCGGCATTTGCTTGAAATATTAACTTCGACTCGGAACATCTCATATGCTCCATGACGCTCAAAACGTCGTTGAAGTCTTGGTTCTAAGCCGTAAAGCATGGCACATCGAACTATCGAGTAGTCATCAACTTTGCTCGCCAGACGCTCATAACATCCGGTGTTGCTCCTACAAGAGGTCCGGCACCTAGCGGTGCTTCCAGACGTAATTCTTCCGTGCAGCAATGAGGATAATCTCAAATTCGGACCCAGTCCGTGTAATTGCTACCATCATCTTTCAACTTTGCTTTCTCAAGGAACGAATTAAAATTCAACGGAACAACATTACGGGCCATCTATCTATAATCAACATAGACAAGCAAAATACTATCAGGTACTAAGTTCATGATAAATTTAAGTTCAATTAATCATATTACTTAAGGACTCCCACTTAGACAGACATCCCTCTAATCATCTAAGTGATCACGTGATCCAAATCAACTAAACCATGTCCGATCATCGCGTGAGATGGAGTAGTTTTCAATGGTGAACATCACTATGTTGATCATATATGCTATATGATTCACGCTCGACCTTTCGGTCTCAGTGTTCCGAGGCCATATCTGCATATGCTAGGCTCGTCAAGTTTAACCCGAGTTTTCTGCGTGTGCAAAACTGGCTTGCACCCATTGTAGATGAACGTAGAGCTTATCACACCCGATCATCACGTGGTGTCTCGGCACGACGAACTTTGGCAACGGTGCATACTCAGGTAGAACACTTTTATCTTGAAATTTAGAGAGAGATTATCTTATAATGCTACCGTCAATCAAAGCAAAATCAGATGCATAAAGGATAAACATCACATGCAATCAATATAAGTGATATGATATGGCCATCATCATCTTGTGCTTGTGATCTCCATCTCCGAAGCACCATCATGATCACCATCATCACCGGCGCGACACCTTGATCTCCATCGTAGCATCTTTTTCATCTCACCAACTATTGCTTCTACGACTATCGCTACTGCATAGTGATAAAGTAAAGCAATTACAGGGCGTTTGCATTGCATACAATAAAGCGACAACCATATGGCTCCTGCCAGTTGCCGATAACTCGGTTACAAAACATGATCATCTCATACAATAAAATATAGCATCATGCCTTAACCATATCACATCACAGCATGCCCTGCAGAAACAAGTTAGACGTCTTCTACTTTGTTGTTGCAAGTTTTACGTGGCTGCTACGGGCTGAGCAATAACCGTTCTTACCTACGCATCAAAACCACAATGATAGTTCATCAAGTTAGTGTTGTTTTAACCTTCTCAACGACCGGGCGTAGCCACACTCGGTTCAACTAAAGTTGGAGAAACTGACACCCGCCAGCCACCTGTGTGCAAAGCACGCCGGTAGAACCGGTCTCGCGTAAGCGTCTGGCGTAATGTCGGTCCGACCGCTTCATCCAACAATACCGCCGAACCAAAGTGTGACATGCTGGTAAGCAGTATGACTTGTATCGCCCACAACTCACTTGTGTTCTACTCGTGCATATAACATCTACGCATAAAACCTGGCTCGGATGCCACTGTTGGGGAACCTAGTAATTTCAAAAAAATTCCTACGCACACACAGGATCATGGTGATGCATAGCAACGAGAGGGGAGAGTGTTGTCCACGTACCCTCGTAGACCGAAAGCGGAAGTGTTAGCCCAACGCGGTTGATGTAGTTGTACGTCTTCACGATCCGACCGATCAAGTACCGAACGTACGGCACCTCCGAGTTCAGCACACGTTCAGCTCGATGACGTCCCTGATGTCTACTATGCAACCTTCTTCTTGTAGATGTTGTTGGGCCTCCAAGTGCAGAGGTTTGTAGGACAGTAGCAAATTTCCCTCAAGTGGATGACCTAAGGTTTATCAATCCGTGGGAGGCATAGGATGAAGATGGTCTCTCTCAAACAACCCTGCAACCAAATAACAAAGAGTCTCTTGTGTCCCCAACACACCCAATACAATGGTAAATTGTATAGGTGCACTAGTTCGGCGAAGAGATGGTGATACAAGTGCAATATGGATGGTAGATAAAGGTATTTGTAATCTGAAAATATAAAAACAGCAAGGTAACTAATGATAAAAGTGAGCGTAAACGGTATTGCAATGATAGGAAACAAGGCCTAGGGTTCATACTTTCACTAGTGCAAGTTCTCTCAACAATAATAACGTAATTGGATCATATAACTATCCCTCAACGTGCAACAAAGAGTCACTCCAAAGCCACTAATAGCGGAGAACAAACATAGAGATTATGGTAGGGTACGAAACCACCTCAAAGTTATTCTTTCCAATCAATCCGGTGGGCTATTCCTATAAGTGTCACAAACAGCCCTAGAGTTCGTACTAGAATAACACCTTAAGACACAAATCAACCAAAACCCTAATGTCACCTAGATACTCCATTGTCACCTCAAGTATCCGTGGGCATGATTATACGATATGCATCACACAATCTCAGATTCATCCAACCAACATAAAAGTACTTCAAAGAGTGCCCCAAAGTTTCTACCGGAGAGTCAAGAACGTGTGCCAACCCCTATGCATAGGTTCATGGGGGGAACCCGCAAGTTGGTCACCAAAACATACATCAAGTGGCACATGATATCCCATTGTCACCACAGATAAACACGGCACGACATACATCAAGTGTTCTCATAAAAGACTCAATCTGATAAGATAACTTCAAAGGGGAAACTCAATTCATCACAAGAGAGTAGAGGGGGAGAAACATCATAAGATCCAACTACAATA
The DNA here is from genome assembly GCA_021605205.1 of Aegilops longissima. Classification (NCBI taxonomy): domain Eukaryota; kingdom Viridiplantae; phylum Streptophyta; class Magnoliopsida; order Poales; family Poaceae; genus Aegilops; species Aegilops longissima. The sequence continues at coordinate 231,223,829 of CM038682.1, forward strand.
GCAAAGCTTGGGATACATCAAGATCGTGCCATAGAGGGAATACGAGAGAGAACACGAGAGAGAGAGATCAAACACATAGCTACTGGTACATACCCTCAGCCCCGAGGGTGAAGTACTCCCTCCTCGTCATGGAGAGCGCCGAGATGATGAAGATGGCCACCGGTGATGGGTTCCCCCCCCCTCCGGCAAGGTGCCGGAACAGGGTCCCGATTGGTTTTTGGTGGCTACAGAGGCTTGCGGCGGCGGAACTCCCGATCTATCTTCTGTTCTGGAAGTTTTACTATACGTAGGTATATATGGGTGCAGGGGGTACGTCGGTGGAGCTACGGGGCCCCACGAGGCTGGGGCGCGCCTAGGGGTGGGCGCGCCCCACCCTCGTGAGCACCTCCGTATCTCCCGACGAGAGTCCAAGTCTATCCGTGGCTTTCCTTCCAAAAATAACTTCTCCAGCTTGATTTCGTTCCGTTTCGACTCCGCTTGATATTCCTTTTCTTCAAACACCAAATAGGCATAAAACAAAAATCGGGCTAGGCCTCCGGTTAATAGGTTAGTCCCAAAATAATATAGAAGTGGATAATAAAGCCCAATATTGCCCAAAACAGTATATAACATAGCATGGAGCAATCAAAATTATAGATACGTTGGAGACGATCAAGCATCCCTAAGCTTAATTCCTGCTCGTCCTCGAGTAGGTAAATGATAAAAGATAATTTTTGATGCGGAGTGCTACTTGGCATAATTTCAATGTAATTCTTCTTAATTGTGGTATGAATATTCAGATCCGAAAGATTCAAGACAAAAGTTCATGTTGACATAAAAATAATAATACTTCAAGCATACTAACTAAGCAATTATGTCTTCTCAAAATAACATGGCCAAAGAAAGTTATCCCTACAAAATCATATAGTCTGGCTATGCTCCATCTTCCCCACACAAAATATTTAAATCATGCACACCCCGATGACAAGCCAAGCAATTGTTTCATACTTTAACATTTTCAAAACTTTTCCAATCTTCACGCAATACATGAGCGTGAGCCATGGATATAGAACTATAGGTGGAATAGAATGGTGGTTGTGGAGAAGACAAAAAGGGAGAAGATAGTCTCACATCAACTAGGCATATCAACGGGCTATGGACATGCCCATCAATAGATATCAATGTGTGTGAGTAGGGATTGCCATGCAACGGATGCACTAGAGCTATAAGTATATGAAAGCTCAACAAAAGAAACTAAGTGGGTGTGCATCCAACTCGCTTGCTCACGAAGACCTAGGGAATTTTGAGGAAGCCCATCATTGGAATACACAAGCCAAGTTCTATAATGAAAGATTCCCACTAGTATATGAAAGTGATATCATAGGAGACTCTCTATCATGAAGATCACGGTGCTACTTTGAAGCACAAGTGTGGTAAAAGGATAGTAGCATTGCCCCTTCTCTCTTTTTCTCTCATTTTTTTATCTTTTTATTTGGGCCTTTTCTCTTTTTTTATGGCCTCTTTTTTCCCCTTTTTTTATTTTTCGTCCGGAGTCTCATCCCGACTTATGGGGGAATCATAGTCTCCATCATCCTTTCCTCACTGGGACAATGCTCTAATAATGATGATCATCACACTTTTATTTTTCTTACAACTCAACAATTACAACTCGATACTTAGAACAAAATATGACTCTATATGAATGCCTCCGGCGGTGTACCGGGATGTGCAATGACTCATGAGCGACATGTATGAAAGAATTATGAACGGTGGCTTTGCCACAAATACGATGTGAACTACATGATCATGCAAAGCAATATGACAATGATGAAGCGTGTCATAAGAACGGAACGGTGGAAAGTTACATGGAAATATATCTCGGAATGGCTATGGAAATGCCATGATAGGTTGGTATGGTGGTTGTTTTGAGGAAGGTATATGGTGGGTGTATGATACCGGCGAAAGGTGCACGGTATTAGAGAGGCTAGCAATGATGGAAGGAAGGAAAAGTGCATATAATCCATGGACTCAACATTAGTCATAAAGAACTCATATACTTATTGCAAAAATCTACAAGTTATCAAAGCAAAGTATTATGCGCATGCTCCTAGGGGGATAGATTGGTAGGAAAAGACCATCGCTCGTCCCCGAACACCACTCATAAGGAAGACAATCAATAAATAAATCATGCTCCGACTTCATCACATAACGGTTCACCATACGTGCATGCTACGGGAATCACAAACTTTAACACAAGTATTTGTCAAATTCACAACTACTCAACTAGCATGACTCTAATATCACCATCTTCATATCTCAAAACAATTATCAAGCATCAAACTTTTCTTAGTATTCAACACACTCATAAGAATTCTTGCAAATCTTGTATGCTTAGCATATTAGGATTTTAAGAAAATTACCATGCTATTTAAGACTCTCAAAATAATATAAGTGAAGCATGAGAGTTCATGTATTTCTTCAAAATAAATCCACTGCCGTGCTCTAAAAGATATAAGTGAAGCACTAGAGCAAATGACAAACTACTCCGAAAGATATAAGTGAAGATCAATGAGTAGTCAGATAATTATGCAACTATGTGAAGACTCTCTAACATTTAATAATTTCAGATCTTGATACTTTATTCAAACAGCAAGCAAAACAAAATAAAATGACAATGCAAGGATAGCACAACTCATGTGAAGAAGCAAAAACTTAGGCTCAACCAATACTAACCGATAGTTGTTGAAGAAGAAAGGTGGGATGCCTACCGGGGAATCCCCAAGCTTAGATGCTTGAGACTTCTTGAAATATTATCTTGGGGTGCCTTGGGCATCCCCAAGCTTTAAATTTTGTGTCTCCTTAATTCTTCTCATATCATGGTTTCTCTTTTTCATAAAAGCTTCATCCACACCAAACTCAACAAGAACTCGTGAGATAGGTTAGTATAAACCAATGCAAAACCTTATCATTTTCTACTGTAAAAAATCACTAACATTATTATTCAACATTGCATACTAAATGCCTCTGCATATTTAATAGTCCAATCCTTAAATAGAATCATTAAACAAGCAAACATATGCAAACAATGTAAACATAACAGCAATCTGCAAAAACAGTACAGTCTGTAAAGAATGCAAGAGTATCAATACTTCCCTAACTCCAAAAATTATGAACTAAAATTCCCACTGTAATAAATTTATCAGAGCTCAGTATGCAAAAATATTCAAAATTATACCACTCTCTGACTTTTCTAGGGAATTTTTTGCAAAAGCGGTAAACTTTCTGCTTTCAAACAACAACATGTATACTTGCAAAATAAGCATAATAGAGGCTATCCTTGACATTTTTATTGAAAATAAAGATGCAAAACATTATTATAGATAACAGCAAGCAAATACTAACAAAAGAAAAGGACACTCCAAGAAAAACACATATCATGTGGTGAATAAAAATATAGCTCCAAGTAAAGTTACCGATGAACGAAGACGAAAGAGGGGATGCCTTCTGGGGCATCCCCAAGCTTAGAAGCTTGGTTATCCTTGAATATTACCTTGGGGTGCCTTGGGAATCCCCAAGCTTGGGCTCTTGCCACTCCTTATTCCATAGTCCATCGAATCTTTACCCAAAACTTGAAAACTTCACAACACAAAACTTAACAGAAAACTCGTAAGCTCCGTTAGCGAAAGAAAACAAAACACCACTTCAAGGTACTATAATGAACTCTTTATTTATTTATATTGGTGTTAAACCTACTGTATTCCAACTTCTATATGATTTATAAACTATTTTACTAGCCATAGAGTCATCAAAATAAGCAAACAACACAATGAAAACAGAATCGGTTAAAAACAGAATAGTCTGTAGTAATCTGTAACTAACACAAACTTCTGGAACTCCAAAAATTCTAAAATAAATTGGTGGACCTGAGTAATTTGACTACTGATCATCTTAAAAAATAATCAACTAAATAGCACTCTCAAGTAAAAAGTTGAAGCAAATCTCGTGAGCGCTAAAGTTTCTGTTTTTTACAGCATGATCATAAAGACTTCACCCAAGTCTTCCCAAAGGTTCTACCTGGCACAAACACTAATTAAAACACAAAACCACATCTAAACATAAGATAGATGGATTATTTATTCCTAAACAAAACCAAAAATTGAGAAACTAAAATAAAATTGGGTTGCGTCCCAACAAGCGCTATCGTTTAACGCCCCTAGCTAGGCATTATGATTTCAATGATGCTCACATAAAAGATAAGAATTGAAACATAAAGAGAGCATCATGAAGAATATGACTAGCATATTTAAGTCTAACCCACTTCCTATGCATAGGGAATTTGTAAGCAAACAACTTATGGGAACAAGAATCAACTTGCATAGGAAGGTAAAACAAGCATAACTTCAAAACTTTAAGCACATAGAGAGGAAACTTGATATTATTGCAATTCCTACAAGCATATGTTCCTCCCTCATAATAATTTTCAGTAGCATCATGAATGAATTCAACAATATAACCAGCACCTAAATCATTCTTTTCATGATCTACTTGCATAGAAATTTTACTATTCTCCACATAAGCAAATTTCTTCTCATGAATAGTAGTGGGAGCAAACTCAATAAAATAACTATCATGTGATTGAAAATTAAGATAAAGATGACAAGTTTCATGGTTATCATTATTCTTTAAAGCATACGTGTCATCACAATAATCATCATAGATAGGAGACATGATTTCATCATAGTAAATTTGCTCATGAAAGCTTGGGGGACAAAAAATATCATCTTCATCAAACATAGCTTCCCCAAGCTTGTGGCTTTGCATATCATTAGCATCATGGATATTCAAGGAATTAATACTAATAACATTGCAATAATGATCATCATTCACATATTGTATTCCAAGCATTCTATGTAATTCTTCTTCTAGTACTTGAGCACAATTTTCCTTCCCATCCTTTTCACGAAAGATATTAAAAAGGTGAAGCGTATGAGACAAACTCAATTCCATTTTTTTGTAGTTTTCTTTGATAAACTAAACTAGTGCTAAAACAAGAAACAAAAAGATTCGATTGCAAGATCTAAAGATATACCTTCAAGCACTAACCTCCCCGACAACGGCGCCAGAAAAGAGCTTGATGTCTACAACGCAACCTTCTTCTTGTAGACGTTGTTGGGCCTCCAAGTGCAGAGGTTTGTAGGACAGTAGCAAATTTCCCTCAAGTGGATGACCTAAGGTTTATCAATCTGTGGGAGGCGTAGGATGAAGATGGTCTCTCTCAAACAACCCTGCAACCAAATAACAAAGAGTCTCTTGTGTCCCCAACACACCCAATACAATGGTAAATTGTATAGGTGCACTAGTTCGGCGAAGAGATGGTGATACAAGTGCAATATGGATGGTAGATAAAGGTATTTGTAATCTGAAAATATAAAAACAGCAAGGTAACTAATGATAAAAGTGAGCGTAAACGGTATTGCAATGATAGGAAACAAGGCCTAGGGTTCATACTTTCACTAGTGCAAGTTCTCTCAACAATAATAACGTAATTGGATCATATAACTATCCCTCAACGTGCAACAAAGAGTCACTCCAAAGCCACTAATAGCGGAGAACAAACGTAGAGATTATGGTAGGGTAAGAAACCACCTCAAAGTTATTCTTTCCAATCAATCCGGTGGGCTATTCCTATAAGTGTCACAAACAGCCCTAGAGTTCGTACTAGAATAACACCTTAAGACACAAATCAACCAAAACTCTAATGTCACCTAGATACTCCATTGTCACCTCAAGTATTCGTGGGCATGATTATACGATATGCATCACACAATCTCAGATTCATCCAACCAACATAAAAGTACTTCAAAGAGTGCCCCAAAGTTTCTACCGGAGAGTCAAGAACGTGTGCCAACCCCTATGCATAGGTTCATGGGTGGAACCCGCAAGTTGGTCACCAAAACATACATCAAGTGGCATATGATATCCCATTGTCACCACAGATAAACACGGCAAGACATACATCAAGTGTTCTCATAAAAGACTCAATCCGATAAGATAACTTCAAAGGGGAAACTAAATTCATCACAAGAGAGTAGAGGGGGAGAAACATCATAAGATCCAACTACAATTGCAAAGCTCGGGATACATCAAGATCGTGCCATAGAGGGAACACGAGAGAGAACACCAGACAGAGAGAGAGAGATCAAACAGATAGCTATTGGTACATACCCTCAGCCCCGAGAGTGAACTACTCCCTCCTCGTCATGGAGAGCGCCGGGATGATGAAGATGGCCACCGGTGATGGGTTCCCCCCCCTCCGGCAGGGTGCCGGAACAGGGTCCCGATTGGATTTTGGTGGCTACAGAGGCTTGCGGCGGCAGAACTCGCGATCTATCTTCTGTTCTGGAAGTTTTACAATACGTAGGTATATATGGGTGCAGGGGGTACGTCGGTGGAGCTACAGGGGCCCCATGAGGCAGGGGGGCGCGCCCTAGGGGGGTGGGCGCTCCCCCCACCCTCGTGAGCACCTCCCATATCTCCTGACGTAGAGTCCAATTCTATCCGGTGGCTTTCCTTCCAAAAATAACTTCTCCAGTTGATTTCGTTTCGTTTCGACTCCGTTTGATATTCCTTTTCTTCGAAACACTAAAATAGGCATAAAACAGCAAATCTGGGCTGGGCCTCCGGTTAATAGGTTAGTCCCAAAAATAATATAAAAGTGGATAATAAAGCCCAATATTGCCCAAAACAGCAGATAATATAACATGGAGCAATCAAAAATTATAGATACGTTGGAGACGTATCGGTCCCTGGAACTCCGATCCAGCCGAGCTTTGGGGGAGAGTTCCGTCAGCACGACGGCGTGGTGACGGTGATGATGATGCTACCGACGCAGGGCTTCGCCTAAGCACCGCTACGATATGATCGAGGTGGAATATGGTGGAGGGGGGCACCGCACACGGCTAAGAGATCAAGAGATCAATTGTTGTGTCTCCAAGGGGTGCCTCCCTCCCCGTATATAAAGGAGTGGAGGAGGGGGAGGGGCCCGGCCTCCCTAGGCACGCCCCATGAGGAGTCCTACTCCCACCTGGAGTAGTACTCCCCCCTTCCAAGTGGGAGTAGGAGAGGAGAGGGAAGGAGAGAGAGGGGGAAAGGAAAGGGGGGCGCCACCCCCTCCTTGTCCAATTCGGACTGGGGGGGGGGGCGGGCGGCTGCCCTTGGCCGCCCCTCCTCTTCTCCACTAGGGCCCAATAGGCCCATTAGTCTCCCCGGGGGGTTCCGGTAACCCCCCGGTACTCCGGTGTATGTCTGAAACTCTCCGAAACCATTCCGGTGTCCGAACATAGTCGTCCAATATATCGATCTTTATGTCTCGACCATTTTGAGACTCCTCGTCATGTCCGTGATCATATCCGGGACTCCGAACAACCTTCAGTACATCAAAACACAAAACTCATAATACCGATCGTCATCTAACTTTAAGCGTGCGGACCCTACAGGTTCGAGAACTATGTAGACATGACCGAGACACTTCTCTGGTCAATAACCAATAGCGGAACCTGGATGCTCATATTGGCTCCTACATATTCTACGAAGATCTTTATCGGTCAAACCGCATAACAACATACGTTGTTCCTTTGTCATCGAGATGTTACTTTCCCGAGATTCGATCGTCGGTATCTCAATACCTAGTTCAATCTCGTTACCGGCAAGTCTCTTTACTCGTTTCGTAATACATCATCTCGCAACTAACTCATTAGTCACAATGCTTGCAAGGTTTATAGTGATGTGCATTACCGAGAGGGCCTAGAGATACCTCTCTGACAATCGGAGTGACAAATCCTAATCTCGAAATACGCCAACCCAACAAGTACCTTCGGAGACACCTGTAGAGCACCTTTATAATCACACAGTTACGTTTTGACGTTTGGTAGCACACAAAGTGTTCCTCCGGTAAACGATGGTTGCATAATCTCATAGTCATAGGAACATGTATAAGTCATGAAGAAAGCAATAGCAACATACTAAATGATCAAGTGCTAAGCTAACGGAATGGGTCAAGTTAATCACATCATTCTCCTAATGATGTGATCTTGTTAATCAAATGACAACTCATGTCTATGGCTAGGAAACATAACCATCTTTGATCAACGAGCTAGTCAAGTAGAGGCATACTAGTGACACTGTGTTTGTCTATGTATTCACACAAGTATTATGTTTCCGATTAATACAATTCTAGCATGAATAATAAAAATTTATCGTGATATAAGGAAATAAATAATAACTTTATTATTGCCTCTAGGGAACATTTCCTTCAAAAGATAGGCCTAATCATTTCAGCAAAGCGCTCAAAATCCTCATCATCCTTTTTCTTGGATGGTTTAGGAGGAAAAAGGCATGGGTTTCAGAACCCATGGTTCTCTTTCTTTACCGTGCTTCCTAGCAACGAAGTCTCTCTTATCATAACGTTGATTCTTTGATTGTGGGTTATCAATAACAGCAGGTTCAATCTCTACAACATTGTTATTGCTAGGTTGAGCATCAATATGAACATCATCATTAACATTATCACTAGGTTCGTGTTCATTACCAGATTGTGTTTCAGCATCAGAAATAGAAATACCATTGGGATTCTCAGGTGTGTCAACAATAGGTCCACTAGAAGCATGCAAAGTCCTATCGTTTTTTCTTTTTCTTCTTCTTAGAAGGACTAGGTGCATCAACATTAGTTCTCTAAGAATCTTGCTCAACTCTCTTAGGGTGGCCCTCATGATACAAAGGTTCCTGAGTCATTTTACCCCCTCTAGTCATAACTCTAACAACATTATCATTTTTCTTATTATTTAATTGTTGAGCAAATCATCCTGAGCTTTAACCACTTGTTCTACCTAAGTGGTAACCATAGAAGCATGCTTACTAATAAGTTTAAGGTCATATTTAACTCTATACATATAATCACTCAAGTGTTCAACCATATAAGCATTATGTTTCAACTGTCTACCAACATAAGCATTGAAGTTTTCTTGCTTAACAATAAAATTATCAAACTCATCCAAGCATTGGCTAGCAGAATTATTATGAGGAATATCACCTTCATCAAATCTATATAGAGAATTTATCTTTACTACCCGTGTTGGGTTATTAAGACCATGTATTTCTTCAATAGGTGGTAAATTCTTAACATCTTCAGCTTTTATACCCTTTTCTTTCATAGATTTCTTTGCCTCTTGCATATCTTCAAGACTGAGAAATAGAATACCCCTTTTCTTCGGGGTTGGCTTAGGAGTTGGTTCAGGAAGTGTCCAATCATTATCATTACTCAATATGTTATTCAATGGCAATTCAGCTTGTTCAACAGTTCTTTCCCTGATAACACAACCAGCACAACTATCCAGGTGGTCCCTAGAAGCATCAGTTAGTCCATTATAAAAGATATCAAGAATTTCATTTTTCATGAGAGGATGATCAGGCAAAGCATTAAGTAATCGGAGAAGCCTCCCCCAAGCTTGTGGGAGACTCTCTTCTTCAATTTGCACAAAATTATATATTTCCCTTAAGGCAGCTTGTTTCTTATGAGCGGGGACATATTTAGTAGAGAAGTAATAAATCATATCCTGGGGACTACGCACACAACCAGGAGCAAGAGAATTAAACCATGTTTTAGCATCACCCTTTAATGAGAACGGAAATAACTTAAGGATATAGTACTAACGAATTTTTTCCTCATGAGTGAATAGGGTGGCTATATCATTTAATTTAGTAAGATGTGCCACAATAGTTTCAGATTCATAGCCATAAAAAGGATCAGATTCAACCAAAGTAATTAACTCAGGATCAACAGAGAAATCATAATCCTTATCATAAATACAGATAGGTGAAGTAGCAAAAGTAGGGTCATATTTCATTCTAGCATTCAAAGACTTTTCTTTCAGCTTAGCTAACAGTTTCTTAAGATCATATCTATCTTTGCAAGCAAAAATGTCTCTAGCAGTTTCTTCATCCATAACATAACCCTCAGGCAGATCAGGCAATTCATATCTAGGGGGAGAATCGTCATCATCACTTTCATCAATATTATCTGTTTCAATAATTTCATTCTCTCTAACCCTAGCAAGTTGTTCATCAAGAAATTCACCTAATGGCATAGTATTATCAAGCATAGAAGTAGTTTCATCAATAGCATCATGCATAGCAGAAGTGGCATCATCGATAACATGCAACATATCAGAATCAATAACAGGTGTAGGTGTCGAAAATTTACTCATAACAGAAGGTGAATCAGGTGCAGAGCTAGATGGCAGTTCCTTACCTCCACTCGTAGTTGAGGAAAAAATCTTGGTTCTTTCGTCTTTCAAGTTCCTCATAGTGATCAACAGATATAAATCCAAAGTGACTCAAAGAATAGAGCTATGCTCCCCGACAACGGCGCCAGAAAATAGTCTTGATAACCCACAAGTATAGGGGCTCGCAACAGTTCTCGAGGGTAGAGTATTCAACCCAAATTTATTGATTTGACACAAGGGGAGCCAAAGAATATTCTCAAGTATTAGCAGTTGAGTTGTCATCAACCACACCTGAAAGACTTAATATCTGCAGCAAAATATTTAGTAGCAAAGTAGTATGGAAGTAATGGTAATAGTGGCAAAAGTAACAATAGCAGTTTTTTGTAGCAATCGTAACAGTGGCAACGGAAAAGTAACTAAGCAAAGATCAATATGTGAAAAGTTCATAGGCAATGGATCAATGATGGATAATTATGTCGGATGCGGTTCCTCATGCAACAGTTATAACATAGGGTGACACAGAACTAGCTCTAGTTCATCAATGTAATGTAGGCATGTATTCCGGATATAGACATACGTGCTTATGAAAAAGAACTTGCATGACATCTTTTGTCCTACCCTCCCGTGGCAGCGGGGTCCTATTGGAAACTAAGGGATATTAAGGCCTCCTTTTAATAGAGTACCGGACCAAAGCATTAACACTTAGTGAATACATGAACTCCTCAAACTATGGTCATCACCGGGAGTGGTCCCGATTATTGTCACTTCGGGGTTGCCGGATCATAACACATAGTAGGTGACTATTGACTTGCAAGATAGGATCAAGAACTCACATATATTCATGAAAACATAATAGGTTCAGATCTGAAATCATGGCACTCGGGCCCTAGTGACAAGCATTAAGCATAGCAAAGTCATAGCAACATCAATCTTAGAACATAATGGATACTAGGGACCAAACCCTAACAAAACTAACTCGATTACATGGTAAATCTCATCCAACCCATCACCGTCCAGCAAGCCTACGATGGGATTACTCATGAAATTGGTGATGGAGGATGGTTGAAGATGACGACAGCGATGGATTCCCCTCTCCAGAGCCCTGGACGGACTCCAGATCAGCCCTCCCGGGGAAGATTAGGGCTTGGCGGCGGCTCCATATCGTAAAACATGATGAATCCTTCTTTTTTTATTTTTTTCTTCCCGAATGTGAATATATGGACTTAGGGTTGAGGTCGGTGGAGTCCCAGGGGGCCCACGAGGCAGGGGGCGCGCCCCAGGGGGCGCCCTGCACCCTCGTGGATAGGGTGTGGGCCCCCTGATGCTGATTCTTTCGCCAGTATTTTTTATTAATCCCAAAACGTGTCTCCGTGGATTTTCAGGTTATTCCGAGAACTTCTATTTCTACAAAAAAATAACACCATGGCAGTTCTGCTGAAAACAGCGTCAGTCCGAGTTAGTTTCATTCAAATCATGCAAGTTAGAGTCCAAAACAAGGGCAAAAGTGTTTGGAAAAGTAGATACGTTGGAGACGTATCAGGCCGCGCCCCCTCCCTAGTCCTATTTGGACTCCCCTTGGGGGGGACCTCTTGGTTGCGGCCCTCTCTCTCCCCTAAAGCCCACTAAGGCCCATAACTTCCCGGGGGTTCCGCTACCCACGAATGGATTGGATCGAAACGACATTCCTGCTTGAAAATAGGGGCCCCTCCGGCACTCCGGTTTTATCCGAAACTCTCCGGAACACTTCCGTGTCCGAACAACATGGTCTAGTATATCAATCTTTATGTCTCGGCCATTTTGAGACTCCTCGTCATGTCCGTGATCACATCCGGGACTCCGAACAACCTTCGGTACATCAAATCACATAAACTCATAATACCAATCGTCATTGAACATTAAGCGTGCGGACCCTACGGGTTCGAGAACTATGTAGACATGACCGAGACACCTCTCTGGTCAATAACCAATAGCGGAACCTGGATGATCATATTGGTTCCTACATATTCTACGAAGATCTTTATCGATCAAACCGCACAACAACATACTTTGTTCCCTTTGTCATCGGTATGTTACTTGCCCGAGATTCGATCGTCGGTATCACCATACCTAGTTCAATCTCGTTACCGACAAGTCTCTTTACTCGTTACGTAATGCATCATCCTGCAACTAACTCATTAGTCACATTGCTTGCAAGTCTTGTAGTGATGTGCATTACCGAGAGGGCTCAGATATACCTCTTCGACAATCAGAGTGACAAATCCTAATATCGATCTATGCCAACTCAACAAACACCGTCGGAGACACCTGTAGAGCACCTTTATAATCACCCAGTTATGTTGTCACGTTTGATAGCACACTAAGTGTTCCTTCGATATTCGTGAGTTGCATAATCTCATAGTCAGAGGAACATGTATTAGTCATGATGAAAGCAATAGCAACAAACTAAACGATCATAGTGTTAAGCTAAAGGATGGGTCTTGACCATCACATCATTCTCTAATGATGTGATCCCGTTCATCAAATGACAACACATGTCTATGGCTAGGAAACATAACCATCTTTGACAAACAAGCTAGTCAAGTAGAGGCATACTAGGGACACTCTGTTTGTCTATGTATTCACACATATACTAAGTTTCCGGCTAATACAATTCTATCATGAATAATAAACATTTATCATGATATAAGGAAATGTAAATAACAACTTTATTATTGCCTCAAGGGCAAATTTCCTTTAGTCTCCCACTTGCACTAGAGTCAATAATCTAGATTACATAGTAATGATTCTAACACCCATGGAGTCTTGGTGCTGATCATGTTTTGCTCGTGAGAGAGGCTTAGTCAACGGGTCTGCAACATTCAGATCCATATGTATCTTGCAAATCTCTGTGTCTACAATGCTCTGCACGAAGCTACTCTAGATAATTACTCCCACTTTCAATATGTATCTAGATCGAGACTTAGAGTCATCCAGATCGGTGTCAAAGCTTGCATCGACGTAACTCTTTACGACGAACTCTTTATCACCTCCATAACCGAGAAATATTTCCTTAGTCCTCTTAGGTAACTAAGGATAACTTTGACCGTTGTCCAGTGGTCCACCCCTGGATCACTATCGTACCCCCTTGCCAAAACCGTGGCAAGGTACACAATAGGTCTGGTACACAACATAGCATACTTTATAGAACCTATGACTGAGGCATAGGGAATGACTTCTCATTCTCTTTCTATTTTCTGCCGTGGTCGGGTTTTGAGTCTTTACTCAATTTCACACCTTGCAACACAGGCAAGAACTCCTTCTTTGACTGTTCCATTTTGAACTACTTCAAAATCTTGTCAAGGTATGTACTCATTGAAAAAACTTATAAAGCGTTTTGATCTAGCTCTATAGATCTTGATGCTCAATCTGTAAGTAGCTTCACCGAGGTCTTTCTTTGAAAAACTCCTTTCAAACACTCCTTTATGCTTTCCAGAAAATTCTACATCATTTCTGATCAACAATATGTCTTTCACATATACTAATCAGAAAGGTTGTAGTGCTCCCACTCACTTTCTTGTAAATACAGACTTCACCACAAGTCTGTATAAAACTATATGCTTTGATCAACTCATCAAAGCGTATATTCCAACTCCGAGATACTTGCACCAGTCCATAAATGGATCGCTGGAGCTTGCACACTTTGTTAGCACCCTCTGGATCGACAAAACCTTCTGGTTGCATCATATACAACTCTTCTTCCAGAAATCCATTAAGGAATGCAGTTTTGACGTTGATACGTCTCCAACGTATCTATATTTTTTGATTGTTCCATGCTATTATATTATCTGTTTTGGATATTTAATGGGCTTTATTATACACTTTTATATTATTTTTTTGACTAACCTACTAACTGGAGGCCCAGTCCAAATTGCTGTTTTTTTGCCTATTTCAGTGTTTCACAGAAAAGGAATATCAAACGGAATCCAAACAGAATGAAACCTTCGGGAGAGTGATTTTTGGAACAAACGCAATCCAGGAGACTTGGAGTGGACGTCAAGGAAGCAACAAGGCGGCCACGAGGTAGGGAGGCGCGCCCAGGGGGTAGGCGCGCTCCCACCCTCATGGGCCCCTCATGGCTCCCCCAACAGACTTCTTTCGCCTATATATACTCATATACCCCGTGAACATCCGAGAGCACCACAAAACCCTATTTCCACCACCACAACCTTCTGTACCCGTGAGATCCCATCTTGGGGCCTTTTTCGGCGCTCTGCCGGAGGGGGAATCGATTATGGAGGGCTTCTACATCAACACCATAGCCTCTCTGAGGATGTGTGAGTAGTTTACCTCAGACCTTCGGGTCCATAGTTATTAGCTAGATGGCTTCTTCTCTCTCTTTGGATCTCAATACAAAGTTCTCCTTGATCTTCTTGGAGATCTATTCGATGTAATTCTTTTTGCGGTGTGTTTGTCGAGATCCGATGAATTGTGGGTTTATGATCAAGATTATCTATGAACAATATTTGAATCTCCTCTGAATTCTTTTATGTATGATTTGTTATCTCTGCAAGTCTCTTCGAATTACCAGTTTGGTTTGGCCTACTAGATTGATCTGTCTTGCAATGGGAGAAGTGCTTAGCTTTGGGTTCAATCTTGTGGTGTTCGATCCCAGCGACAGAAAGGGAACCGACACGTATTGTATTGTTGCCATCGAGGATAAAAATATGGAGTTTATATCATATTGCTTGAGTTTATCCCTCTACATCATGTCATCTTGCCTAATGTGTTACTCTGTTCTTGTGAACTTAATACTCTAGATGCATGCTGGATAGTGGTCGATGTGTGGAGTAATAGTAGTAGATGCAGAATCGTTTCGATCTACTTGTCGCGGACGTGATGCCTATATACATGATCATGTCTAGATATTCTCATAACTATGCACTTTTCTATCAATTGCTCGACAGTAATTTGTTCACCCACCGTAATATTTATGCTATCTTGAGAGAAGCCACTAATGAAAGCTATGGCCCCCGGGTCTATTTTCCATCATATTAATCTCCCAACAACTAGCGATTTCTGGCGCCGTTTATTTTGCAATCTTTAATTTTCAATTTATACAACAAAAATACCAAAAATATTTATCTTATTATCTCTATAAGATCTCACTTTTGCAAGTGGCCATGAAGGGATTGACAACCCCTTTATCGCGTTGGTTGCAAGGTTCTTATTTGTTTGTGCAGGCACGAGGGATTTGCGTGTAGCCTCCTACTGGATTGATACCTTGGTTCTCAAAAAATGAGGGAAATACTTACACTACTTTGCTGCATCACCCTTTTCTCTTCAAGGGAAAACCAACGCAATGCTCAAGAGGTAGCAAGAAGGAAGTTTGTGTTTGATACAGATTACTACAGACTGTTCTGTTTTTGACAGATTCTGTTTTTCGTGTGTTGTTTGCTTATTTTGATGAATCTATGGCTAGTATCGGGGGGGGGGGGGTATGAACCATAGAGAAGTTGGAATACAGTAGGTTTAACACCAATATAAATAAAGAATGAGTTCATTATAGTACCTTAAAGTGGTGGTTTGTTTTATCTCGCTAACGGAGCTCATGAGATTTTCTGTTGAGTTTTGTGTTGTGAAGTTTTCAAGTTTTGGGTAAAGATTTGATGGATTATGGAATAAGGAGTGGCAAGAGCCTAAGCTTGGGGATGCCCAAGGCACCCAAGGTAAAATTCAAGGACAACCAAAAGCCTAAGCTTGGGGGTGCCCCGGAAGACATCCCCTCTTTCGTCTTCATCCATCGGTAACTTTACTTGATGCTATATTTTTATTCACCACATGATATGTGTTTTGCTTGGAGCATCTTGTATGATTTGAGTCTTTGCTTTTTAGTTTGCCACAATCATCCTTGTTGTACACACCTTTTGAGAGAAACACACATGAATCGGAATTTTATTAGAATACTCTATGTGCTTCACTTATATCTTTTGAGCTAGATAATTTTGCTCTAGTGCTTCACTTATATCTTTTTAGAGCACGGTGGTGGCTTTATTTTATAGAAATTATTGATCTCTCATGCTTCACTTAAATTATTTTGAGAGTCCTTTAGAACAGCATGGTAATTTGCTTTGGTTATGAAATTAGTCCTAATATGATAGGGCATCCAAGATGGATATAATAAAAACTTTCATATAGAGTGCATTGAATACTATGAGAAGTTTGATACTTGAGGATTGTTTTGAGATATGAAGATGGTGATATTAAAGTTGTGCTAGTTGAGTAATTGTGAATTTGAGAAATACTTGTGTTGAAGTTTGCAAGTCCCGTAGCATGCACATATGGTAACCGTTGTGTAACAAATTTGAAACATGAGGTGTTCTTTGAGTGTCATCCTTTGTGTGGAAGTCGGGATCGCGTGATGGTTAACTCCTACCAACCCTTCCCCTAGGAGCATGCGTGTAGTTCTTGGTTTTGATGACTTGTAGATTTTTGCAATAGGTATGTGAGTTCTTTATGACTAATGTTGAGTCCATGTATTATACGCACTCTTACCCTTCCATCATTGCTAGCCTCTTCGGTACCGTGCATTGCCCTTTCTCACCTTGAGAGTTGGTGCAAACTTCACCGGTGCATCCAAACCCCGTGATATGATACACTCTATCACACATAAACCTCCTTATATCTTCCTCAAAACAGCCACCATACCTACCTATTATGGCATTTCCATAGCCATTCCGAGATATATTGCCATGCAACTTTCCATTGTTTCATTTACCATGACAAGCTTCATCGTTGTCATATTGCCTTGCATTATCATGTAGTTGACATCGTATTTGTGGCAAAGCCACCATTCATAATTCTTTCATACATGTCACTCTTGAGTCTTTGCCCATCCCGGTACACCGCTGGAGGCATTCATATAGAGTCATATTTTGTTCTAGTATCGAGTTGTAATCATTGAGTTGTAGATAAATAGAAGTGTGATGATCATCATTCATAGAGCATTGATTCAAAAAAAAAGAAAAAGAGAAAGGCCAAAAAAAAAGAAGAGGCCCAAAAAAAGAGAAAAGAAATAAAAAGGGACAATGCTACTATCCTTTTTCCACACTTTTGCTTCAAAGTAGCACCATGATCTTTATGATAGAGAGTCTCTTGTTTGTCACTTTCATATAATAGTGGGAATTTTTCATTGTAGAACTTGGCTTGTATATTCCAACAATGGGCTTCCTCAAATGCCCTAGGTCCTCGTGAGCAAGCAAGTTGGATGCACACCCACTTAGTTTCTTTTATTGGGCTTTCATACATTTATAGCTCTAGTGCATTTGTTGCATGGGAATCCCTACTCCTTGCATTGACATCAATTGATGGGCATCTCCCTAGCCCGTTGATTAGCCGCGTCAATGTGAGACTTTCTCCTTTTTTTGTCTTCTCCACACAATCCCCATCATCATATTCTATTCCACCCATAGTGCTATGTCCATGGCTCATGCTCATATATTGCGTGAAAATTGAAAAAGTTTAAAAATTCTGAAGTATGAAACAATTGCTTGGCTGAAACTAGGGTTGTGCATGATTTGAATATTTTGTGTGACGAAGATGGAACATAGCCAAACTATATGATTTTGTAGGGATGAACTTTCTTTGGCCATGTTATTTTGAGAAGACATAATTGCTTAGTTAGTATGCCTGAAGTATTATTATTTTTATGTCAATATTAAACTTTTATCTTGAATCTTTCGGATCTGAATATTCATGCCACAATAAAGAAAATTACATTGAAGAATATGCTAGGTAGCATTCCACATCAAAAATTCTATTTTTATCATTTACCTACTCGAGGACGAGCAGGAATTAAGCTTGGGGATGCTTGATACGTCTCCAACGTATCTATAATTTTTGATTGTTCCATGCTATTATATTATCTGTTTTGGATGTTTAATGGGCTTTATTATACACTTCTATATTATTTTTAGGACTAACCTACTAACCAGAGGCCCAGTCCAAATTGCTATTTTTTTTCCTATTTAGTGTTTCGCAGAAAAGGAATATCAAATGGAATCCAAATGGAATGAAACCTTTAGGAGAGTGATTTTTGAATAAGTTCAATCCAGGAGACTTGGAGTGGACATCAAGGAAGCAACGAGGCGGCCACGAGGTAGGGAGGCGTGCCCAGGGGGGTAGGCGTGCCCCCACCCTCGTGGGCCCCTCGTGGCTCCCCAACCGACTTGTTTCGCCTATATATACTCATATACCCCGTGAACATCCGAGAGCACCACGAAACCCTATTTCCACCGCCGCAACCTTCTGTACCTGTGAGATCCCATCTTGGGGCCTTTTCCGGCGCTCACGAGGGGGAATGATCACGAGGGCTTCTACGTCAACACCATAGCCTCTCCGATGATGTGTGAGTAGTTTACCTCAGACCTTCGGGTCCATAGTTATTAGCTAGATGGCTTCTTCTCTCTCTTTGGATCTCAATACAAAGTTCTCCTTGATCTTCTTGGAAATCTATTCGATGTAATTCTTTTTGCGGTGTGTTTGTCGAGATCCGATGAATTGTGGGTTTATGATCAAGATTATCTATGAACAATTTTTGAATCTCCTATGTATTCTTTTATGTATGATTTGTTATCTTTGCAAGTCTCTTCGAATTATCAGTTTGGTTTGGCCTACTAGATCGATCTTTCTTGCAATGGGAGAAGTACTTAGCATTGGGTTCAATCTTGCGGTGTTTGATCCCAGTGACAGAAAGGGATCCGACACGTATTGTATTGTTGCCATCGAGGATAAATAGATGGGGTTTATATCATATTGCTTGAGTTTATCCCTCTACATCATGTCATCTTGCTAATGCGTTACTCTGTTCTTATGAACTTAATACTCTAGATGCATGCTGGATAGCAGTCGATTTGTGGAGTAATAGTAGTAGATGCAGAATCGTTTCGATCTACTTGTCGCGGACGTGATGCCTATATACATGATCATTCCTAGATATTCTCATAACTATGCACTTTTCTATCAATTGCTTGACAGTAATTTGTTCACCCACCGTATATTTATGCTATCTTGAGAGAAGCCACTAGTGAAACCTATGGCCCCCAGTTCTATTTTCCATCATATTAATCTCCCAACAACTAGCGATTTCTGGCGCCGTTTATTTTGCAATCTTTACTTTTCAATTTATACAACAAAAATACCAAAAATATTTATCTTATTATCTCTATCAGATCTCACTTTTGCAAGTGGCCGTGAAGGGATTGACAACCCCTTTATCGTGTTGGTTGCAAGGTTCTTATTTGTTTGTGCAGGTACGAGGGATTTGCGTGTAGCCTCCTACTGGTTTGATACCTTGGTTCTCAAAAACTGAGGGAAATACTTACACTACTTTGCTGCATCACCCTTTCCTCTTCAAGGGAAAACCAATGCAGTGCTAAAGAGGTAGGAGACGTCCAGTTGCCAAATTTCATAATCATAAAATGCGGCAATTGCTAACATGATTCGTACAGACTTAAGCATCGATACGAGTGAGAAAATCTCATCGTAGTCAACATCTTGAACTTGTTAAAAACCCTTTTCGACAAGTTGAGCTTTGAAGATAGTAACACTACTATCAGCGTCCATCTTCCTCTTGAAGATCCATTTTATTCTCTGTGGCTTGCCGATCATCGGGCAAGTCAACCAAAGTCCATACTTTGTTCTCATACATGGATCATATCTCAGATTTCATGGCCTCAAGCCATTTCGCGGAATCTGGGTTCATCATCGCTTCCTCATAGTTCGTAGGTTCATCATGGTCCAGTAACATGACTTCCAGAACAGGATTACCGTACCACTCTGGTGCGGACCGTACTCTGGTTGACCTACGAGGTTTAGTAGTAACTTGATCTGAAGTTTCATGATCATCATCATTAGCTTCCTCACTAATTGGTGTAGGAATCACTGGAACTGATTTCTGTGATGAACTACTTTCCAATTCGGGAGAAAGTGCAATTACCTCATCAAGTTCTACTTTCCTCCCACTCACTTCTTTCTAGAGAAACTCCTTCTCTAGGAAGGATCCATTCTTAGCAACAAAGATCTTGCTTTCGGATCTATGATAGAAGGTGTACACAACAATTTCTTTTGGGTATCCTATGAAGACGCACTTCTCCGGTTTGGGTTCGAGCTTATCAGGCTAAAGCTTTTTCACATAAGCATCGCAACCCCAAACTTTAAGAAACGACAGCTTAGGTTTCTTGCTAAACCACAGTTCATACCATGTCGTCTCAACGGATTTAGACGGTGCCCTATTTAACATGAATGCAGCTGTCTCTAATGCATAACCCCAAAATGATAGCGGTAAATCAGTAAGAGACATCATATATCGCACCATATCTAATAAAGTGCGGTTACGACGTTCGGACACACCATTATGCTGTGGTTTCTGGGTGGTGTGAGTTGCGAAACTATTCCGCATTGTTTCAAATGAAGACCAAACTATAACTCAAATATTCGTCTCCGCGACCAGATCATAGAAACTTTACTTTCTTGTTACGATGATTTTGCACTTCACTCTGAAATTCTTTGAACTTTTCAAATGTTTCAGACTTATGTTTCATCAAGTAGATACACCCATATCTGCTCAAATCATCTGTGAAGGTCAGAAAATAAAGATACCCGCCGCGAGCCTTAACACTCATTGGATCGCATACATCAGTATGTATTATTTCCAATAAGTCAGTTGCTCGCTCCATTGTTCCTGAGAACGGAGTCTTAGTCATCTTGCCCATGAGGCATGGTTCGCAAGCATCAAGTGATTCCAAAAGCTCATCAGCATGGAGTTTCGTCATGCGCTTTACACCAATATGACCTAAATGGCAGTGCCACAATTATGTTGCACTATTATTATCAACTTTGCATCTTTTGGCATCAATATTATGAATATGTGTATCATTACGATCGAGATTCAATAAACCATTCATCTTGTGTGTATGACCACAGAAGGTTTTATTCATGTAAACAGAACAGCAATTATTCTTTGACTTAAATGAATAGCCGTATTGCAATAAACATGATCCAATCATATTATGCTCAATGCAAACACCAAATAACATTTATTTTAGGTTCAACACTAATCCCGAAGGTAAAGGGAGTGTGCGATGGTGATCTCATCAACCTTGGAATCTCTTCCAACACACATCGTCACCTTGCCCTCAACTAGTCTTTGTTCATTTTGTAACTCCTATTTTGAGTTACTAATCCTAGCAACTGAACCAGTATCAAATACCCAGGGGCTACTATGAACACTAGTAAAGTACACATCAATAACATGTACTCCCTCCGTTCCTTGATATAGGGTGTATAGTTTTCTTGCACAAATATTAACACATGGGCTGGGAGGGGAGATTTCGTTGGTTTTGGACGTAAAAGCCCCTGGTGCAAACATGTGAGACTAGAGAGAAAAATAGGGAAATCACGATCCTCTCTATCCCGGGCAGTTTACTTCCTTATTTAGCCTAACAAATCCCACAATATCCTCTGTGACCATGTTTTCTCCATAAAACTAAAGCCCGGTGTGATATGCAGTAGTACATGCAATCTTCTCTTTCCAAACAAACCTACAGGGCATGCACAACATATAATACGAGATGGGGATTTGCCCTCTTATTTTCTAGGAAGGTCATGCGTGGGCTGTAGCTTTCGTAGGGGTAAAAGTGTCAACTAAATATATACACTTCATAATATGATCTTTTCCACAAAAAACTATACACCCTATATCAAGGAACGGAGGGAGTATATCATATATACTTTTGTTCCCTTTGCCATCCCTCTTATCCGCCAAGTATTTGGGGTAGTTCCGCTTCTAGTGACCATTTCCTCCACAGTAGAAGCACTCAGTTTCAGGCTTGGGTCTAGCTTTGGGCTTCTTCATGGGAGTGGAAACTTGCTTGCCATTCTTCTTGGAGTTCCCTTTCTTTCCCTTGCCATTTTACTTGAAACTAGTGGCCTTGTCAACCATCAACATTTGATGCTTTTCTTGATTTCTACCTTTGTCGATTTCAGCATCATGAAGAGCTCGAGAATCGTTTTAGTCATCCCTTGCATATTATAGTTCATCACGAAGTTCCAGTAACTTGGTGATAGTGACTAGAGAACTCTGTCAATCACTATTTTATCTGGAAGATTAACTCCCACTTAATTCAAGCGATTGTAGTACTCAGACAATCTGAGCACATGCTCACTGGTTGAGCTATTCTCCTCCAACTTGTAGGCAAAGTACTTGTTAGAGGTCTCATACCTCTCGACTCAGGCATGAGTCTGAAATACCAATTTCAGCTCTTGGAACATATTATATGCTCTGTGGCGTTCAAAATGTTTTTGAATTCGAGGTTCTAAGCCGTAAAGCCTGGCACACTAAACTATCAAGTAATTATCATACCAAGCTGGCCAAACGTTCATAACGTCTGTATCTGCTCCTGCAATAGGTCCGTCACCTAGCGGTGCATCAAGGACATAATCCTTCTGTGCAGCAATGAGGATAATCCTCAGATCACGGACCTACGCATCATTGCTACTATCATCTTTCAACATAGTTTTCTCTAGGAACATATCAAAAACAAACAGGGAGCTAAATCGCGAGCTATTGATCTACAACATAGTTATGCAAATACTATCAGGACTAAGTTCATGATAAATTAAAGTTCAATTAATCATATTACTTAAGAACTCCCGCTTAGGTAGACATCCCTCTAATCATCTAAGTGATCACGTGATCCATATCAACTAAACCATGTCCGATCATCACGTGAGATGGAGTAGTTTTCAATGGTGAACATCACTAGGTTGATCATATCTACTATATGATTCACACTCGACCATTCGGTCTCAGTGTTCCGAGGCCATATCTGCATATGCTAGGCAAGTCAAGTTTAACCTGAGTATTTTGCATGTGCAAAACTGGCTTGCACCCATTGTATGTGAACGTAGAGCTTATCACACCCGATCATCACGTGGTGTCTCGGCACGACGAACTGTAGCAACGGTGCATACTCAGGGAGAACACTTATACCTTGAAATTTAGTGAGAGATCATCTTATAATGCTCCCGCCGTACTAAGAAAAATAAGATGCATAAAGGATAAACATCACATGCAATCAATATAAGTGATATGATATGGCCATCATCATCTTGTGCCTTTGATCTCCATCTCCAAAGCACCGTCATGATCACCATCATCACCGGCTTGACACCTTGATCTCCATCGAAGCATTGTTGTCGTCTCGCCAACTATTGCTATCACGACTATCGCTACCACTTAGTGATAAAGTAAAGCAATTACATGGCGATTGCATTTCATACAATAAAGCAACAACCATAAGGCTCCTCCCAGTTGCCGATAACTGTTACAAAACATGATCATCTCATACAACAATTTATACATGATCACGTATTAAGCATATCACATCACAACATACCCTGCAAAAACAAGTTAGACGTCCTCTACTTGTTGTTGCAAATTTTACATGGCTGCTACGGGTTTAGCAAGAACCGTTCTTACCTACGCATCAAAAACCACAATGATTTTTCATCAAGTGTGTTGTTTTAACCTTCAACAAGGACCGGGCGTAGTCACACTCGATTCAACTAAAGTTGGAGAAACAGACACCCACTAGCCACCTGTGTGCGAAGTACGGCGGTAGAACCAGTCTCATGAACGTGGTCATTATAATGTCGGTCTGGGCCGCTTCATCCAACAATACCGCCGAATCAAAGTATGACATGCTCGTAAGCAGTATGACTATTATCGCTCACAACTATTTGTGTTCTACTCGTGCATATAACATCTATGCATAGACCTGGCTCTGATGCCACTGTTTGGAAACGCAGTATTTCAAAAATATTCCTACGATCACGCAAGATCTATCTAGGAGAAGCATAGCAACGAGCGGGGAGAGTATGTCTACATACCCTTGTAGACCGAAAGCGGAAGCGTTTGGTAACATGGTTGATGTAGTCGAACGTCTTCGCGATCCAACCGATCCAAGTACCGAATGCACGGCACCTCCACGATCTGCACACGTTCAGCTCGGTGACGTCCCTCGAACTCTTGATCCAGTTGAGGCCGAGGGATAGTTTCGTCAGCACGACGGCGTGGTGACGGTGATGATGAAGTTACCGGTGCAGGGCTTCACCTAAGCACTACGACGATAGGTGTGTAACTGTGGAGGGGGGCACTGCACATGGCTAAGACAAATCTTGAGTCCCTTTGGGGTGCTCCCCTTCCCCGTATATAAAGGAGGGACGGAGGAGGCGGCTGGCCTAGGGGGCGCGCCGAGCATAGGGAGTCCGACTAGGACTCCCAAGTCCTAGTAGGATTCCCTTTCCTATTCGGAGTAGGAGAGAAGGAAAGAGAGGGAGAGGGAGAAGGAAAGGGGGGCCGTGAGGGAGTCCTGGATTAGGGGGTCCTCGGACAGCCGGATTATATACTTTAGCCGGACTGTTGGACTATGAAGATACAAGATTGAAGACTTCGTCCCGTGTTCGGATGGGACTCTCCTTGGCGTGGAAGGCAAGCTTGGTAATACGCATATGTAGATCTCCTCCCTTGTAACCGACTCTGTGTAACCCTAGCCCAATCATACCATAGGCTAGCTTCTAGGGTTTAGCCTCTACGATCTCGTGGTAGATCAACTCTTGTAATACTCATATCATCAAGATCAATCAAGCAGGAAGTAGGGTATTACCTCCATCGAGAGGGCCCGAACCTGGGTAAACATCATGTCCCCCGCCTCCTGTTACCATCCGCCTTAGACGCACAGTTCGGGACCCCGTACCCGAGATCCGCCGGTTTTGACACCGACATTGGTGCTTTCATTGAGAGTTCCACTGTGCCGTCATCATAAGGAAGGATGGCTCGTCTCGTTGTCATGGACAACATCACCTCTGGGGGTGCCCTGGCTGTAGGCCAAACTCTTTGATTAGGCGGCCTCATCATGACCGCCCGTTCGGCCGCTGCACCGACGATGACTTCTTGGGTCATCGAAAACAGCCTCCACATTGGCTCGAAACTTACCGAGCAGATGAATCCAATGGAGCTCTCCTCTTTGAACGAGCTCTTGGATTGCATCGCCACTTTGGGAGTCGCTATGGACTATGATCGGATTGGGCTTAAACCCGACCAAAGGGAGATTAACTCTCGACCGGTCACCCATCAGATAGCGGTGGTGGAGGAGCAATGCGGCGATTCTTCCTCTATCTTGAGGACAAACTATGTCCGGATTCCCGAGCACTCCGAGCCGGATACCCGTCTACGGGAGGACATCGCCCAAACCCTGAACCTAGAATCAGGAAGCAGGCCAGACCCACTGGGCAACATCCCGAAGCCCGAACTTCCAAGATCGGAAACTCCTCCGCCCCTGGGTCTCAGATCGGGTCAAGGTCCGGACTTAAATCCACCCACCCACCCAGATATAAACGATCTTTCCCACTTTAGGCAAGAGCCCCAGGAGACAGTACATCACTATTGGGCCAGATTCCTCCTTGTAATGAACAAGGTCAAGAAAATGCAATTTCATTCTTTTGCAATAATTGCACGGACAAGGGAATCCTCAACGCCATAAGTCGCCGTGACATAGCACACTTCGCTTACTTGGCGGCCATAGTATGGAAGTACTGTGCGTTGGAAAGCATCCGGAAAGCCCAAACAAAATTTTGGGATAATCCGGCTCTAACAAAACCCCCAGTCCGAACTAAAAGGGTGCACTCTCATAAGTCGCCTGACTCAATTATAAAGAAGCAAAAGCCTACTACAGGGCGTGGAACCGTATTGGAAGGATGGCTTAATGGGCCATGAAAAATTCACAGTACATCGGATACCATACCAACACACAACCTTAGAGCATGTTGGGTACTCCGGCAGGTGGCCAAGAGCGGTGAGGATCTCCTCATTAAAAATACTGCAGAGTACCACCCCATGGATAAAAGCAATACAGTATTGACAGTCTTCGAGACCTTCGCCTCAAATAATAGGCGTAAGCGAGCACTACGCAGCCTTGCCGAAGTCTTCGACGTGGCAGCAATAAATCCATGGAGCGACACAGCTATCACCTTTAATGCCAGTGGCGAACCTAAATTCCGAACAGCCGGAGCACCAGCCGCCTTGGTCCTTAGTCCAATTGTGGACGGCTTTTGGCTTACTAAAGTGCTCATGGACGGCGGCAGCGGATTAAACCTCATTTATGAGGAGACTCTTCAAAAAATGGAAATAGACAGAAACTGCATTGAGCAAAGCAGCACGACCTTCAAAGGAATCATCCCTAGTCAGGAGGCACGATGCGCTGGGAAAATCACACTAGATGTTGTATTCGCATTTGGAGAATTATAGGTCGAAGAAATTACATTCCAAGTGGCCTGTTGATGGCGGATACCACGCCATTCTAGGGCGGGAGGCATTCACGATCTTCAAGCCATACCCCATTACAGGTACATGAAGCTCAAAATGCCCGGGCCCAATGGAATTGTCACTCTAGCTAGTGATCCGGACATAGAACTCCGCGCCGAAAACAAAACAGCCGCACTAGCCCTCGAGGCATTATCCGAAGCCTTCACGGCTGAGGAATTAACTGTGCTGCGCTCCACAGTGGACAGGGATGACGTGATACTCGACAAAAGATCCAAGTCCACCTCTTTTAAACCAGCGGATGAAATAGTCAAATTCCAAGTCCACCCAACGGACCCTACAAAAACAGCATCCATCGGGGCACAGTTAAACCCCGCTGTAGACACCGCACTACGGAAGTTCCTCGCGAGAATAGGGACATATTCACCTGGAATCCTTCAGACATGCCATGAATCCCACACAGGCTGGCCGAGCATAGCCTTAACATTCTAAAGGGATTCAAGCCGGTCAAGCAGACTCTTGAGTGTTTCTCTGAACCTAAGCGACAAGCCATGGGAGAGGAGCTAGCCAAGTTACTGGAGGCCGGATTCATTAGAGAAATAAAACATCCGTTCTGGCTAGCAAACCTGGTGATGGTACCAACAGTACAAAAAAAAGGAACATCCGCGACATTTTGGGCCGAACAATTTTTTGCTGTCATGCATATGACACTTCTATGACGATAATTGTGACAAAACCCGGTATCATCATAGATGTGGTGGGCTCCTACTTCTATGACAAAAATCATGACGAAAATGGGTTTTTCGTCACAAGGCGGGCGGAGACGCAGCTGCATGACATTCTTTGGGCCATCCATGACGGAAAATACCGTGGTAGAAGCGAGGGGAGGAAAATTTGGGGAGTTCCGGTTACGGTGGGAGGTCGGGGCGGCGATGCATTTTCTCGTACATGTGCGGCGTGTGTGTCGCGAGCATTGGCTCTAATCGAACCCGAAGCGGCGTTGGGCTCTAACGAACCCGCGATTGCCTTCAGAGGCTACGCGTTCATCGAACCCGGCGATCGATCGATGGTGTTAATCGAACCCGATCGGCGATTCCTTTGCTCTGCTGCTAATCAAGCCGATCGATTGGATGAGCAGATGGCGTTGCGGGGGGGGGCGGGGTTGGATGAACAGTGGCGGTGGCGTTGCCTCTGGATGAACAGGACCCGTGGCGTGGAGGGCTGGATGAGCGATGAGCGGTGAAGGGTGCCCGTGGAGGGTGGTTGAATAGGACCCGTGGTGTGGAGGGCTGGATGAGCATGAGCGGTGGAGGGGTGCCCGTGGAGGGTGGTTGAACAGGACCCGTGGTGTGGAGGGCTGGATGAGCAGTGAGCGGTGGAGGGTGGTTGAGCGATGGCGGTGGAGTAAGCGCGGTGGAGGCTGGATGAACATGAGCTGTGGAGGTGGAGGAGGTCGACAGTGCCCGTGGAGGCTGGAGGAGGTCGGCGGTGGAGATGAACAATATCCGTGGAGTCCGTTTTGCGATCGCCACACCCTTCGATATACATGACCCCGTTTGACCGTAGGAGGTCCGTTTAAATCCGTTTGTGATGCGCCACACCCTCCCGATCAACGGGACCCCGTTTGACCGTAGGAGGTCCGTTTCCTCCGTTTTGCGATGCGCCACACCCCTCTCGATCAACAGGACCCCGTTTCGAACGTAGGAGGTTTGTTTCCTCCATTTTGCGGTACGCCAAGCCTCGTTTCCATCGCCTGTTCTGTCCAAGCCCTCCCGATGAACACGACCACGCATTCCGTTCCGACCCAGCCGGTTGGCCCCCACGCGTTCCGTTGCCTCCCGATGAACACGACGCTTTCCGTTGCCTCCCCATGACCACGACGCATTCCGTTGCCTCCCCATGAACACGACGCATTCCGTTGCCTCCCCATGAACATGACGACGATGCTGTTTCTCCGTTCCAACCCAGCCATGTACATGAGCCCTGGCCATACGTATGCGCGATTAGGCGTTCGAGGCCCCGCCCGTATGTACACATATGTGGCCGTATTTTCTTTCTTGCACCCTGGCCGCTGTACGTACGTGTACATGCTATGTGCGCGCCTCTACTACGACACGTGCGTGCCTCTACTACGACACGTGCATGCCTCTACATCGACCAGTATGTACGTACACGTTCGCGACCAGAATGACAACGCTACGTACGCTTCGACCAGGTGGGTTCCGGTATCGGGCACTTCCTTGCTGCGAAGATGTAGCTGGTGGGTCCCAGCGATCGGGCGAATCGTTTTTTGCCAGCACGCACTTCCTTACGTGCGAAGATGTAGCGGTGGGTCCCGGCAATCGGGGGGCGAATCGTTTTTGCGGGCGCACTTCCTTGCGTGCGAAGGTGTAGCTGGTGGGTCCCAGCGGTCGGCGAATCAATTTTTTGCCGGACGCACTTCCTTGCGTGCGAAGATGAAGCTGGTGGGTCCCAGCGATCGGGAAACATTTTTCCATGAAATCGATGGCCCGTCCGGTGGGTCCCAGGTGTCGGTGGAGAATCATTATTTTCAGCGTAATAAGGAGGCACTTCCTTGCTGCGGCCGTGGACCCAGTGTCGGCCTCTCCACGTCGATCCACGTCCGATGGAAGTCGTTCCTTGACCATATTGACCAGGCAGCTGAGAGCACCACGGCGGTGGGCGGCAATGAGGCCTAGGAAGGGACAACGGGCCGGGGAAGGCAGCGGTGGAAGCCAGCGGAGAGGATACGAGGTTCACCGGTTTGGCTGTGGTGTGAGGCTGCCGTCGCCCGAGGCACTGGCCAGTGGTGGGAATAGTAGAGGCGATGAGGCCTCCAGCGGCAACCTGACCCGCCACGGGAGGCGGGAGCATCTTGACACGGCTGGCGCTGCTTTGGGCGGCCGGAGCAAGAAGACCAGAGGTTGAAGAAGCACTCGGCCATTGGATGGACATCGTGCGGTCCTTGGAGCTAGAATCGTTCATATTGACTAAGTTGACAAAGCCCTCCGTCCCGTCAACTTAGTTGGCCCTCAAGTCATCCTCCCACTATGGTGGGTCCCAGCCAGCAGGGGGGTATTCATTTTTTTGTGCGTAATAAGGAGGCACTTCCTTGTGTGCGAAGATATAGCTGGTCGGTCTGACATGTCAGCCGGGGGAACGTTTTTTTTCACGAAATACAGAGGCCCTTCCAATGGGTCCCAGCTGTCAGGTGGAGGAATCATTATTTTGCGCGTACAGTCCACGGCCGATGGATGTCGTTCGTTGACCACGTTGACCAGGCAGCCGAGAGCACCATGGCGGTGGACAACGGCGAGGCCTAGGAAGGAGCGACACGGGCCGGGAAGACTTCGGCAATGGTTTCCCGCGCGGTGGGGAGTCTGAGGTTTCTTGGTCGGCTGTCGTCGCGGAAAATAACGGGGAGGTGTGGGTGAGTAGAGGAATGGCACGGCCAGCAATGAAGTAGGGTGGGGTGGTGCGGCGTGCGGCAGCATAGCCGACCCAGGAGGCGGAGCGAGCAGTCCCACCAGAGCTGGTTTGGGCGGCCGAGCAAGAAGATCGATATTGAAGAAGCGACCACGGCCGTTGGATTAACATCCAACGGTCCTTGCTGCTAGAATCGTTAGGACTAAGTTGACAAAGCCAAAGTACCGTCAACCTAGTAGACCCACAAGTCAGCCTCCAAATCTGTCCCAAACAGCATACAGCCGAAATTTCTAGCGATTCAAATTAATTTTAAATCTAAATATACCTTAATTTAAATTCAATGAAATTTTACCGCACAAAAACAATGAAATTTAAAATATCAAAATCCGAAGAAAACAGTTTTTTGGAACTAATTGCTGTTTGCTATATTTTTTCATTTTACAGCCCATTTATTATTACTTATAGCCCATTTCTTATTACTTATAGCCCATTTTCTGGGCAAAATGCATCCTCCTCGTCTTGAAAGATTTCCGGCCCAGAGGCGTAGAAAACAAGTAGGCCTCGTTGGTTATTCGCAAAAACAAAATAGCTGGCTAGCCATTGTCGAAAAGGAAAAAAAACAAACCTGGGCTGGTCATGTGCTAAACATATGAAATAAAAGCACAGGCTAGGCAGACCCACGGGTCCCTTTAACCCTGTTGATACCCTTCTCCGTCCCGAAAAACAAAATTACTGCAGCTGCTGCTGGTCCCTCTTGTCATCCTCACCATGTACAGTCATCTCCTTATTCCTCTTGGTTGTTGACCATGTTGACAACACCGAGGGCGAGCGCCATGGGCGGCGAACCATGGCGGAGGGCGATGGTGAGGCCTCGGACAGAACGAATAGGAGCCGGGAAGATCACAGCCAGCCGTGGGAGGCGGGAGGCGGTCGGTCCCTTGGCGCTGGTTTAACTTTGGCGGCTCGAGGAAGAAGAGCGAAGAAACACGACAGACGTTGAATGTCAATCCAACGGTCAAGGTTGGCACAATTGTTTGTTGACTAAGCGGACACCAAGTAGCATACTTTTGTATATATAGGAAGAAAACTGCGAGGAAAATCGTTAAATCTGCCGTCCTCCTTGTCGATGTCAAAACCGCGGATCTCGGGTAGGGGTTCCGATCATGTGCGTCAAGGCTGATGGTAACAGGAAGCAAGGGACACGAGATGTTTACCCAGTGTTCGGGCCCTCTCGATGGAGGTAAAACCCTACTTCCTGCTTGATTAATATTGATGATATGGGTAGTACAAGAGTAGATCTACCACGAGATCATAGAGGCTAAACCCTAAGAGCTAGCCTATGATGGTATGATTGTAATTGTGATCGGACTTCTAAGGACCAACCTCTCTGGTTTAAATAGACACCGGAGAGGGCTAGGGTTTACATGGAGTCAGTTACAAAGGAAGGAAATATAATATCCGGATCGCCAAGCTTGCCTTCCACGCCAAGGAAAGTCCCATCCGGACACGGGCCGAAGTCTTGAGTCTTGTATCTTCACGCTTCAATAGTCCATACGTTGTACATAGTCCGGCTATCCGGATACTCCCTGATCCAGGACTCCCTCAGTAGCCCCTGAACCAGGCTTCAATGACGATGAGTCCGGCGCGCAGTCTTGTCTTCGGCATTGCAGGGCGGGTTCCTCCTCCGAATACTCCAAAGTGGTCATTGAACACGTAGACTGTGTCCGGATATGCAAGATGATCTCCGTATGGTATAGATCTGATTCGCTGGCAATCTTCGTGCATTGTGCCCTCGCATCTGGGCTTGGTCCAACGCGAACCAACGTTTCCTGCCCACAACGACTCGTCTTGCGAGGCGGTTTTATTGGTACGTCCCGTCGAGGCAGAGATTGTGTTCCTCTTATTACGTGATTTTCCATCAATATGAGCACGCGTGACCCCACGACGGCTGTTGGTATAACCCGTGTGTTTTTTAGATAAGCCTCAAACAGTCACACCGGGGACTCTTGATATTCACCCTCTTTATAAAGGGGTCGAGACCTACGCCTCTTTTTTCACCTTCATCGCGCCTTCTCGCACCTTGAGTTCTAACACCCAAAACCTAAGCTCCACCCCTCCGGAATCCTCCAACATGTCCGGATCTGACCCTCAAGGCCGGTGGGTGGCCTCCTCGATTGAAGAGAAGGACATTGCAAAGCTTAGGGAGGTCGGATACCTGACCGCAGATATCCAGCACAGGCTCCCTGCTCCAGGGCAGGTCGTCCCTACGCCGGAGCCCAATGATTGTGTCGTTTTCGTCCCACAATTCCTCCGCGGTCTGGGTTTCACCCTCGATCCCTTCGTGAGGGGGCTCATGTTCTATTATGGGTTGGATTTTCATGATCTGGCTCCTGACGCTATCCTCCATATCTCGTCGTTTATTATTGTGTGCGAGGCTTTTCTCCATATCACCCCACACTTCAGCTTATGGCTCAAGACCTTCAATGTGACGCCGAAGATGATCGAGGGGCGACATGTGGAGTGCGGAGGTGCCGTAATAAGCAGGAACGGCGATGCCCCGTGGCAAGAGGGTTCTTTCCCAGAAGTATCCGATGTATGGCAGCGGAGTTGGTTTTATGTCATGGCTCCTAGGGGCACAAAGTGGGTGGCTGCCCCCGAGTTTCGTTCGGGCCCTCCATCACAGTTGGCGTCTTGGACGGACGTAGGACGAAATTGGGGACACGCTGGTAACATACCCGTACTACAGAATCGCATCCGGGAACTTCTTGCAAGGGACGTTAATCTTGTCGGCATAATGCAAGTGATGTTGATCCGGCGGATGTTGCCATGCCAACGCCGGCCTCTCTAGATGTGGGAGTTCAATCCGGAGGGTCCGTGGACCGTCAAGCACTTCTTCGGCCTGAAGCTTGCAAATTATTCTTCGGATGGAAAGTAAAGTGTCCAGACACCACCAAGGATGCGGGCCTAAGCTGTAATCGCCTAGATACCCAAGTAAGTAAACTTGATACCAGACACCGTGTTTTGTATCTGTTATGATTGTTTATTCTGAAAATCATCTGCGTCCAGGAATGGCTCAGCAAGGCACCACCAAGGATGCGGGCCTAAGCTGTAATCGCCTAGATACCCAAGTAAGTAAACTTGATACCAGACACCACCAAGCAAGGCACCACCAAGGATGCGGGCCTAAGCTGTAATCGCCTAGATACCCAAGTAAGTAAACTTGATACCAGACACCGTGTTTTGTATCTATTATGATTGTTTATTCTGAAAATCATCTGCGTCCAGGAATGGCTCAGCAAGGCGGAGAGAATTAGGTGTCCGGCGCCACTTCCCGAAGGCTCGCCCGCCCCCACCATGGCCAAGATGCTTGACCCAGTACTCAGCAGGATGCCCTCGGGGAAAGACAAGGGGAAGGACGAAGAATCTGAACCCCACACGCTACGCATCCGAACCGGGGGAATTGTCACCTCCCCTAAGGAGGATAGTCGGGAGGGGGAGGCTAAGGCCTCCTCCCCGCGGGAAGAAGAGGGCCGCCTCAAGACCCGGAGGCGGAGATGCCCAAACCGGGAAAAAGATAACACCGGGGGCTCTCTGCCAGCGGGCACCCTCACCGCATCGTGCCCAACAGCGGGCCAGCCCTCCACCGAGATGTAAGTTAATTTTTAATTCGAAGATGTTGCGTTCCTCCTAGATCAATAACCAGGATTCGTCTTACGCAGTTCGGCTGCAGCCCTCTCACGAGTTAGTCTTGAGGGACCTTCCTCCGGAGATGATGGAGAGCGAGACCCCACCTACCTCTCCGGTTCGCGAAGCGGGCGACACCAAAGTGTCGTCACGGAGGAGTCCGGATCTGCCGAAGGCGGAGGCCAACGCGTCAGCCGCCCTGAGCTCGGAGCGTTTGGCTCCCACGAGGGGCGATGGGAAGGGTCCGACATAGTTTGATGCCCGGCCGAACATACTGACGGGCCTACTAGAGCGGGCTGCGCTCTCAGAGGAGCACCGCTCATTAATGAGCGCGGTGCTCCAGAAGATTTCGTCCGCTACAAGCAGTTTGAATGAAGCATTTGCAAGTCTGCTCAGAGGCTTTGAGGTATGTAGTGAAGAATACACTATTTTTGGCTGTGAGGCAAGCGTTAGGTGTGCTCCATATAGATAGTAGCCCCTGAGACACTGGTTGCCCGCCCTAGGGGGAAAACAGGGGATCATAAATCAAGGATTGCGCTATAAATATGTGCAGGTACCTGTGAGTCCGGCCGCCGACCAGTCCGTGGAAGTTTCCGAACTGACCAAGCAGATCCAAACGATTGATGCCGATATCACACTGGTGAACGAGCGGCTGGGCAAGTCACAAGGTATGTGCTTTGCCTTCCTTTGTATAGGAGAATATGGAGGCGGCATGATATTAATGTAATATGTTGGACTGCGAGATAGTCTTTGCTGCCGTGGAGGCCCTGAGGGCAGAACTTGTCCAAGCCAAGGAACAAGCTCGGAATAGCAATGCGGCTACCCTAAAGGCGATCGAGGAACTGAGAGCCGAACAGGTTGCTCATCGCCGAAGCGAAGAAAAGATGGCCGAAATGGCTATTGAGTTAAAAAAAATGCCGCTGACCGGTATGAGTTCCTTAAAAAGGAGCATAAAGATAGCTTGGCCGAGATGGACAAGGCACACAATGCCACCAAGGAAATACGGACCGAGCTCAGGGTGCGCGGGAGGAGCTTCAACAGGCCGGTAAAATCGTGGCTGGAGGTTCCTACTTGCTGCGGACAAAGTTTTTCGATCCGAAGTACGCTCCCCTGGATGGGTGCTGGAGTCCCGTGGACGCATATGCGGATTTGGCGAAGAGTGCGGCTGGCGCTGCCGAGTTCTTCGATGGTCAAGGTGATAAGGAGGTGGAGAAGCTTTTCTGGTTGCAATTCAATGCTCCCACTCGCCCGCTGCCATTAAATGACAAGATGGCTCTTGTGGCGAGCTTCACGAGCTGTCGGTCTTGCAATGCGATCTGTGATAGACCATATTCGGCCGGAAGGGCCTAAGTCGGACAGTTACTTTGGCTTGGTGCAGTGGTTCCTTGGGGCCGTGCCTCGGATCGACGCCATGAGGAGGTTGGCGTGCATAGAGGGTGCACGGATGGCTCTTGCCCGCGTTAAAGCCTCTTGGACGGATATGGAGGCCAACATTATAGCGACCCAAGATCCGGCGGGGGGCCAGTATCCGGCCGAGCACTACTTGGCGCAGGTCACAGAAGGTGCCCGCCTAATAGAGGTGCAGTGCTCAAAGAATGTCTTATTCGAGTGATGATTCGAATCATTGTAAAAAACAATGTTAGGTTGGTTATAAGGCTATATTTATACTTTTTGCCCGAAAGATAGCAGTCGTTGGCTTCATCCCCCACGCAGGAAATGCGGGGGTGTTCGCAAAAAATATGCTTAATCACACTTGATCCAACGTCTTGGTCCATGAAGGAGGTGATCGCACGTCGAACTAGGCAACCGGAGT
Organism: Aegilops longissima; assembly: GCA_021605205.1. Classification (NCBI taxonomy): domain Eukaryota; kingdom Viridiplantae; phylum Streptophyta; class Magnoliopsida; order Poales; family Poaceae; genus Aegilops; species Aegilops longissima. The sequence continues at coordinate 231,259,368 of CM038682.1, forward strand.
ATATAGCTGTAACACTTTCGGTTAGCCATGGGAGTCTAATGTTGGGGCTACTATGTAGCCCCTGGTACCTTCGCGTGCATCCGAATACGAACGCGTGTGTACATGACCGGAAAGCGGTCCTTCGTTATCTGGAGGATCCTAAAGATCCCGATAGGTCTTCAGTGGTTGAACAGTCTCTCGCTGTATCATGACGGTCAGTTTTGACTTTCTCTCTTGAGGTGCTCGTCCGGAATAACCAGGGCACAATTGCAGTAGTTCTCCTTTAGCCACCTTAGCCCGATAATGTGGAGCGTGGGTGGCAAACCTAGAGCCGGGCAAACCCAACATTTGACCAAAGACATGATTCAGAGCTGCTGCATATAAGGCCAAACTCGTGACGCCGAACACTCCCGAGGGTATTCAGAATTTATAATAGTCGATGGGCTCAAGAATGCCCATTCGTTATAAACCCTGTTTTTCCAGGTACGTGTGTTAATCTGTTGTGGCGAGATGCCAAAAACGGCAGTATCCTCTGTGGGTATGGAACCCATGGGATGGTTAAACAACAAGAGGAAATAAAAAAGGTTTACACAGGGGCTTAATCTAAAAAGAAACCTGTTGAACGAGGCCCTGCTGCACGTCTGTGCCGTATCCTAGAAGGGTATCGCCCGAACATTGTCTATGGAAAGAAGGAAAACTCGTAGAAGAGTGCAACGTAAGTATGCGATGGATAATAAAAGTTTGAGATGTTGGCCTGCCCATAAGGTTGAGCCAACTGTGGGACTGTGTTAAGTATTTATAGCCCCTGGTGTCCACTATGGGATTACATATACGGTGCCCTGGTTCAATTTTATCCGGGCGACCGGACTCGTCTAGCCGAGTCTGTGGTCTTTAAGGACCAGTCATGTTTTCTTATGTTGGAGGCCTCTTATAGTCTGGCCACGAGGGCTGTCGCGTGTTCCTCTGCGCGTGACGAGCGCTCTGTTAGTCCGCTAACGGTGATGACGCCACGTGGACCGGACATCTTAAGTGTAAGGTAGCCATAGTGCGGCAATGCGTTGAAGCGGGCGAAGGCCGTTCTTCCGAGCACTGCGTGATAGTCGCTTTGGAAGGGTGCAATGATGAAGAGTAGTTCTTCGCTTCTGGAGTTGCCTGGCGAGCCGAATGTTACCTCAAGTGCGACGGAGCCACTGCTGTGGGCTTCAACGCTTGGTATCACCCCTTCAAAGGTGGTGTTGATTTGGTTAATTCTGGATGGGTCTATCCCCATCCTGCGGACAGTGTCCTCATATATTAAATTGAGGCTGCTGCCGCCGTCCATAAGGACGCGGGTGAGACGGTATCCGTCGACTATCGGGTTGAGCACAAAGGCCTTTGATCCTCTGCGCCGAATACTAGTTCGGTCATCCAAGTTATCGAAAGTGATCGGATAAGGCATCCAGTGGTTAGGCGTGAATACGATGGGCTCTATATCGAGCGCGTCTCTATGCGCGCGTTCGTGCCTCCTCATGGATGTGTGAGTCGCGTGGATCATGTTCACTGTTTTAACCTCTCGCGGGAATTTTTTCTGTCCTTCAGTGTTCGGCCGGCGAGGTTCATCCTCGTCTTCACTTGGTGTTTCCCTTTCCTTGTGTTCGGCATTTAATTTGCCGGCCCAGGTATGTCGTTCCGTCGTATGCCTCTATGTTCACAGGTTTAAAGCCCTATGGAAATTCATGGTCCAGTACTTCTTTGGTGAAGCACAGGGGGTGAGCAGCCCCTCTGTATCTGGGCGTGCTGTGGCATGCCGTCGGCTATTGTTGTGTCCGGTGTTTATTCCGGACTGGTATGCGATTGGCATAATCGTTTTGGTGACCATAGTCCCTCGCCGGGGTGCGTCCTTTGGATCCATTGGTTGCGCCAGCTTTCTTATTCAGGTGTTCACGTGAGTCGTGTGTGGCGTCGGTAGCCGCTTTCTTGCGGCTACGAAGTGGCACGGCTTCGTCATCGAATTCTGGCAGTAGCTTGCGTTTTGGATAGCTCTTTCTACGGCGATCATAGCCGTATCTTTCTTCAGTGTCTAGCACTTTGTTCCATCTACGGTTGAGCGTTTCCTGTGCGGCTTTGAGCTGTTGCTTCTGCTTCCTTAGACTTCTTGCGGTGGCCATAAGCTTTCTGTGGAGGTTATCTCGTTCCGCATGTTTTTCCGGGATTGCATCATTATCCGGACTGTTTTCTTGTGCTGGTTCGGTTTGATGACCTCGCCCGTCGGGATCATTATCCTTGGGCGTCTGCTCCGAACTGTGTTCGGGGTGACCTGGTTCATCCTGCTCCACCGCTGGATCCATATGGTCGTTGTTGCCTTCAGAGTTGATTGTAGTATCGATCCTTCTGGTGCTCTTGTCACTATTTTTACTGTTGCTGGACTTAGAACAACGTCTGTGCCGTTGCTTTGGCTTTTGTCCGGGGGTTTTATCGTCCGGATTGTCGCCTTTGTCCTCTTTGGGCGTATCCACCATGTATATGTCATGTGACAAGGGGGAAGTCCGGTGCCCCATAGATTTTGCATCTTCTCCTGCATCGTCGTCCATACCGTTGATGTCTTCGGAGTCGAAGTTAGGCACGTTGGTTAAATCATCGATCGTGGCTATGAAGTGGGTGGTGGGTGGGCAGCGAATTTCTTAAATGCCTGCTTCCCTCGAACCGGACGTAGTTTGGCCCAGAAATTTCTGTCAAAGAGAGTTTTCAGCGAGTTCAGCATGTCGCCAAAGGGCGAGTGCTGAAAGATGTCATGGCGGTAAACTCCATTACGGGCCCAACCTGGCTCGACCAGCTCGGAGTGCACGGACGGACTCAACATCCGGATCTGATGCAGGGGTCGAAGTCGTGAGGCCACCACAGAGTAAGGCCGTGTTCGCTCCACCGCCGATAATTGTGCGACCTGCGGGGCGGGGTCCAGCCCTCCGTCCTCAGGCAACGCAGCCTGCTCTGGATTTAGGTCCGAGGCTACTACGGGGGTGATACCCCGAGCTTTGTCCGATAGCAGGTCTAAGCCGTGCTCGTCGGGACTGTCTGGTACCGTGTTATTGACGGTGATTGAAGGAGCCATCGAGCTCCGTAGCGACGACACAAGGGAACTCTCAATGAAAGCACCAACGTCGGTGTCAAAACCGGCGGATCTTGGGTAGGGGGTCCCGATCTGTGTGTCAAGGCTGATGGTAACAGGAAGCAAGGGACACAGATGTTTACCTAGGTTCGGGCCCTCTCGATGGAGGTAAAACCCTACTTCCTGCTTGATTAATATTGATGATATGGGTAGAGATCGTAGAGGCTAAACCCTAAGAGCTAGCCTATGATGGTATGATTGTAATTGTGATCGGCCTTCTAAGGACCTACCTCTCCGGTTTATATAGACACCGGAGAGGGCTAGGGTTTACATGGAGTAGGTTACAAGGAAGGAAATATAATATCCGGATCGCCAAGATTGCCTTCCACGCCAAGGAAAGTCCCATCCGGACACGGGCCGAAGTCTTGAGTCTTGTATCTTCACGCTTCAATAGTCCGGACGTTGTACACAGTCCGGCTGTCCGGATACCCCCTAATCCAGGACTCCCTCACTCCTCACAGGGAACGTTCGCCACATAAGTGACTAGCACCCTTGGTTTTCAACCGAGAGGTCTTGGGGTTCGAGTCCCAGGAACTCTCAATTTTGTCCTCCATCCTTCCTCGCAAAAAAGGGAAAGAAAATCAAAGACTTGGGAAGGCATACAGAACAAGGTACTGTACCAGTAAAGAGACGTTGCCGAGTTTTAGAAAAAAGAAAGACGTGCTCCTGTAGCTGGTTCAAATCCAATCCTAGACTATGACTATATATGGTGCTATGCTACTCTGCAAGTAATGAAACTGACATATCCAACATTTGCTTCTCCTCTTCTCTACTTACTCTGCCTAGCATCAGAAGCTCTGGTCGCAGCAACCATGTCCGCTGGCTGCTCGTCCACCTGCTCTTCAGCAGGCAACAACCAGATATGCGCCAAGTCGCCACCCGTACCATCGCCTGTGGGTCTCATCACACCCCCGCCGGCACACGCACCGCAGCCGATTGCTCATCGCAACCCGCTGCCGTTGGTGTGGTGCCACTGCTGCAAATCACGCAGAGTCATCCGTCGCGTCTCAACCACAATCCGCAACCCTGGCCGAGTCTTCTACAAATGCCCGAATCATGGGGTAATAATATGTTTAAGTGTTGTTCCGCTGCTTTTAGTTGCTGATTTTTTAATAGTTTGGTTGATGATCTTCCAATTTGATTCGCGCGGAAAAGGGAAGATTCGTGTGATTTGTATTTCGGGAAGTTCTTGATGTGGGGAATGCAACTACGCTGATTATTTGGTTAGCGAGGAATCCCAATACCAGCAGGTTGGGGTGTTGGACAAATGTAATCAAGGAGCGACGAAGAGGAAGATGCAGGTAGAAGGTTAAAGATGCAGTTCCTCGATAATGGCAAGCAACAGGCCGCTGAACGACCTTGATGACAATGAGGAGATGAAAGAGCTTGTGAAGATAATGGGCAAAATCGATGTGCTCTGAGGGATGATCGTCTCTTTATTTGCGGTGTATGTGGCACTTTCGTGGTGTATTCGATTAGCTCTGAAATGAACACTTTGCTGAAACTAGTAATGAATGAAATCTGTGTAGCAGGCTGGGCGTAGTGTTGTGAACATCTAATGATTTCTATTAACGGAAATCAGGGGTATCCCTTTGCTCATATAAATAAATAAATAGCAGAGGCCTGTCGGGTCAGCTTTGTTCTCATTCAAAGACGTCGAGCAAATTGTAGTCCAACAGCAAACCATGTCATCAAATTCAAGTTCCACAGCCAAATATGAGTACAACTAAACAACAATTTCATCATGTTTTAGTTTTCATACAATCACCAAACACAAATCAGCATACATAACAAGTGATGTCCTCACAGCAAAATACTAAACAACATGTTCATCAGGTTTCAGTTGTCATAGCAAACACAATTTCACATAGTAGATAAAAAACGTCTTCTGACAGGCAAATACGACAAAAGCAATGTAATCATCATCCGCAGCAGCAGCGTCAACATCTTCACCATGTGTATCAGTCTGAATCGTAATTCCCCACGGTGTCATCTTCATCTTCGTCCTCAAGTCCTCGAACGTTGGCTTCTTCTTGATCAACTCTTGTATGTCCATAGCACGACAGGCAATCTTTTCGCTAGCGTCATTGATGTGATGGTTCTCAAAGATATTAGGAACATCTGTGTTATCTTGTACATCAGGATCAGTGTAAGCATCATCTTGTTGTGCAAGTTCATTAAACGAATTCCTCTGCTCAAACCTTTGCAATACTCTCCAGTCATCGCTACGTGCAAATGTGTCTTCCAAGAAAAATATCTGTGTTGCTTGATTTGCCAAAATAAAAGGCTCATTGGTCTGGTACGCCGCCTTGACATTGATGGATTTGAAATAAACATCAGCTCTGGGTTTTGCGATCCTGGAAAATAGGTTATACCAACGACAGCACAACATAACCACACACCAATGATCCTCGAAACTGGAGATATACTGCAACTAAACAATGTCTGTTATGTTAGCATACATTTCAGTTGTCTCTTTGTCATACGTATCCGTGCTCATGATGGCACTGTTTTGTATCTTCCTGCCTTCGTCTCGTGCAAGGGTGTTGTAGCGCACATCTCCAACAACGCAAGATTCATAATGTCTTACCCGAGTATCAGGACCAATTGCTAGTGAGTAAAGGGCATCATCAACTGCCTGCGCATCTTCCCGCGTCTTCTTAACCTATGGTTAGAAAATAGACAAGCTGATCATCTTATGTACTCAATATATTAAAAAAACAGATAATGCACTTCAAAAGCTTACATGGTTCTTGAACCATTTCGCAAATCCTGCCATAACCAGTTTGCCAATGTTTCTTGGATTTTGCAGCAGTAACTTCTCTTTGTAGATGCTGCACAACATAGTGATCGCGTCAAACATCTAAATATATAAGAATGTGCTGCAAGTTTAGTAGATTACGATGTATAAGCTGCGATCTTGCACTTACTTGATATAAGGTAGTATCTCGGGACGTTATTCAACACATACCAAACCATTTTGTCCAAATCTTTAGGTTTGTCCTCTTGTCGACTCTTCCCTGTAACTTTCGAACAGAATAATTGAAAACATTGAGCCGGGATTGTCTTCACCCACCTCTTTGCTAAGCTGATTAGGTGTTTCAATGTATTTTGAGCGAATGTCAACGTTTACAGTAGCAATGTAGGCCTCTGCAATGGAACCCTGGGTCTAGCTCTATTCCTAACATAGCCCTTCAAAGTGCCTAGCCGCCTTTCAATAGGGTACATCCATCCATCTTTATCTTGGACCTCTAAGTAGTGCCTCATCGGTAGATGAACAGCCAAATGCACCATTACATCAAAGAAGGTTGGAGGATATATCTTCTCAAGGTCGCATAGGATAGTTGGTATCTTGTCTCTAAGGCGCTCCAAAGCATCTATCCTGATATTCCTCTGCAGAGTTCCTCAAGAATTGTCCCAACTCTTGCAACTGCTCTGTATAAGTCGTAGGCGGACCAATCCTCTAAGGATAACAGTAAAACCCTTTGAAGTAGGGCGTGGCAGTCATGAGTTTTCAACCCTTGTACCTTGTTTCCATCTGCACCGACTCTCCTTTCGGGGTTGGAAGCAAATCCATGTGGGAATCTCACGTGTGAGGACCTCGCAGAATTCTTTTCTTTTACCTTGTCCAAGGCATACAACCTGGTGCCATATCCCGTGGTTTACCTTCATCTTGCACCTGCAAATCCTTTACGATACCAGTGTGTCAAATCAATCCTAGATTTTAAGGTATCTTTCATCTTGCCTTCAATATTAAGAAGTGTGCCGATAATGCTGTCACATATATTTTCTCGATGTGCATCACATCAAGATTATGCCGAGAGATCCAAATCTTTCCAATACTCCAAGTCCCACAAAGTGGACCTGCGGGTAAACAATAATCTCTCTTCTACCCTGCCACGCTTCCTTTTCCGCTACCATTACCGGGATGGTTTCACTGTGTAATATGCTGACCTTCTCTAATTCCACTTGCAACTCATCGGAGGTGAGCCTCTTTGGCGCATCACGGTTTCATGCTTTGCATTGAACACATGTCTTGGTATTTTCTAGGATGCGGCTTGTCCTTGGCAAGGAAACAACAGTGTCCAATGTAACAGATCTTGCTAAGTATTGCATATGACAGCGGGTTCTGTCACAGCGAACACATGCATTGTAACCATGTGTCGTTAAGCCGACATAGTGCCCAAAGCGGATAATCATGGATGCACCAAATTATAACAAAGACGAGAAAGAAATCAGCCGGTGGGCTGCTATATAGGTCTCAGTGAGAACACCCTTCCATAGCTGTTGAAGTTCCTCCACAAGAGGCTCCATGAACAAATCAAAATCCTTTCCGGGACTTTTGGACCTGGGATGAGCAAGGCCATCATGTAGTTTGATTCTTTGGTGCGTACATTTGGAGGCATGTTGTAAGGATAACAAGCATTGGCCACATGCTATATGTGGCGCTCGTGGTGGCAAATGGGTTAAATCCATCCAAGCTAAGCCAAGTCTAATGTTTCTCGGTCACAACAAACTCTTTGTTTTATCATTGAAGCTTTCCACTCACTACCATGAGATGGATGGCTCATTACATTCGATCTCTGTACTCTGGTTCCTAGAATGCCACAAGACATCCTCTCTTGTTTCAGCATCATGAAACAACCTCTGCAATCTTGGTGTAATTGGAAAATGTCTCGAACATTATGAGGAATCCTCTTCACAGCATCGCCATCTTTCCATCTTGATGATTTGCATTTCGGGCATTCACTTAAGTTGGCATAATCCTTCCTAATGAACACAATTATTCTTACAAACATGGATCATATCATATCCAATTCCAACTACGAAGGAAATTCTTCATTTTACTATAGGTGTGTGGCAGCTCGAGGCGATCTGGGAAAGATTTGCGGAAAGCAGCCAACATCGCATCGAATGATTTGTTGGTCATCCGCTCAGATGTCTTCACACCAAGAAAGGTGACCATAGCTGAGAATCTTGACAGCTTATTTCCGGGGTGACAACAACGTTGCATTGTTCAACATGCGGGCCCACCGTTTTTCTTCTGCGGTGAAAGTTCACGGAATGCACGAGCATTTCGTAGCATTGTTTCAATGTTGGTCAAACTCACTGGCTCCGCCACCACCACCTCCTCCTCTTCCACCTGAGCATCAGGCAGATCAAGATGGTGATCTGCTGCTTCCACGTAGTCAATAACATTGACGTTCACAGCTTCACCATGATGAACCCACCTAGTATATGTGACCGACATCCCATACAAGTGTAGATGATTTTGCACAGTTGACTGGGGTCTTGTAACTGAATTCATACAACTGCCACACGGGCAGAGCACATCTGATTTCGGACCACCGTACTCAGCTCTGATAAAGTTCATGAAGTTTTCAACCCCCTCGACATATGCAGCGGAGAATCTTCGAGCAGAAGTTATCCAAGTCCTGTCCATATGTTAGACATAGAAATTAGTTCTTCTACTAGATATTACAGGAAAAACATATATGCTTTTTTATGAAGTCCAGAAAAAAAAAATACCTAGGTCGATTTCTAAAGCTATGGCAAGATATTTGGATGAGCAGATCTAAGTAACGAAATATATGTAAAGCTAATTCAGCAAACAGACTTGAGTGCCAAATTATGGCAGGCTGTTTCAGCAGTCAATGAGGCCGAGCACACAACCATCAAACTATCGAAGGCCATCGTAGCAACAAAGATCGAGTATAAAACGGTGTAGAGCTATTTCACCTAACAGATTGGCTACTAGACCATGGCAATCTACGTCAAAATAAATATATGGCAGGATACTTTAGCAACTAATCGGCCTTGGCATGCCATCTCAGCTAAGCAGATTGAGTGCAGAACAGGGCAAGGAAGCTTCTTAAGCAGAGCATATTGACAGGAAACTACTTCGGCAAACAGTGAGATTAACAGCGTCTATCAGCTAACATTCAACGCTACACCGACATGAACGTGGCCTCAGTCTAGAATGCGCGTACCGTGGGAGAAGCTAACCGCTGTGCATCTCCGCACGAACTTCGCCAACAGTGGCAGCGCTGACCGCCGTGCGCCTCCACAAGAACGTAGCCAGAGGTGGCGGCGTGGCTAGACGGCGGCAGTCTACGAGAGCGTATTGTGGGAGCGAGAGGATCGCCGAACTGCAGCACCGATGTATCGGTGTGGCGAGGAGGGCGACTTTGGCGGAGCGAATGGAGTGGAGGGGACAGGGGAGGGGTTTGGGGAATATTATTGGCTAGTTGGCGAAGGGCGGTTGAATCAGATTTGGGGAATTTTTGGGTGTGTGGGGGAGGATTTTTGCCGGTGGGCGGGGAGTTTAGTGCATGGTCGGTTTCTCCAAGTGCAGTCCCACGTGTCGGTGAAGAGGCAAGCGGTCGTTCCATTTCGTGAGCCGTGTCCAGTGTCATCTTTCATCTTCGCCCTCAAGTCCTCAACGCTGGCTTCTTCTGATCAACTCTTGTATGTCCATAGCACGACAGCAATCTTTTCGCTAGCGCCATTGATGTGATGGTTCTCAAAGATATTAGGAACATCCGTGTTATCTTGTACATCGGATCAGCATAAGCATCATCTTGTTGTGCAACTTCATTAAACGAATTCTCCTCGCTTCAAACTTGCAATACTCTCCACCATCGCTACGCAAATGTGTCTTCCAAGAAAATATCTGTGTTGCTTGATTTGCCAAAATAAAAGGCTCATTGGTCCGTACGCCTTGACATTGATGGATTTGAAATAACATCACCTCGGTTTTGCGATCCCGAAAATAGGTTATACCAACGACAAGACAACATAACCACACACCAATGATCCTCGAAACGAGATATAATGAACTAAACAATGTCTGTTATGTTAGCATACATTTCAGCTTGTCTCTTTGTCATACGATCCGGCTCATGATGGCACTGTTTTGTTCTTCCCTCGCCTTCGCCGGTAAGGGTGTTGTAGCCAATCTCCAACAACGCAAGATTCATAATGTCTTACCCGAGTATCGGACCATTGCTAGTGAGTAAAGGGCATCATCAACTGCCCGCATCTTCCCGCCTTCTTAACCTATGGTTAGAAAATAGACAAGCTGATCATCTTATGTACTCAATATATTAAAAACGATAATGCACTTCAAAAGCTTAATGGTTCTTGAACCATTTCGCAAATCCGCCATAACCAGTTTGCAATGTTTTTGGATTTTGCGCAAGAATTCTCTTTGTAGATGCTGCACAACATAGTGATCGGCCAAACATCTAAATATATAAGAATGTGCTGAAGTTTAGTAGATTACGATGTATAAGCTGCGATCGCACTTACTTGATATAAGGTAGTATCTCGTGACGTTATTCAACACATACCAAACCATTTTGTCCAAATCTTTAGGTTTGTCCTCTTGTCGACTCTTCCCTGAATCTCAATGTAATAATTGAAAACATTGAGCCTGGATTGTCTTCACCCACCTTTTGCTAAGTCGATTAGGTGTTTCAATGTATTTTGAGCGAATGTCAACGCTTCAGTAGAATGTAGGCTCGCAATGGAACCCCGGGTCTAGCTCTATTCCTAACATAGCCCTTGAAAGTGCCTAGCCGCTTTCAATAGGGTACATCCACCATACCGCATCGACCTCTAAGTAGTGCCTCATCGTAGATGAACAGCCAAATGCACCATCACATCAAAGAAGGTCGGAGGATATATCTTCTCAAGGTCGCATAGGATAGTTGGTATCTTGTCTCTAAGACGCCCAAAGCATCTATCCTGATATTCCTACTGCAGAGTTCCTCAAGAATTGTCCCAACTCCAAATCGCTCAGATAAGTCGTAGCCAATCCTTAAGGATAACAGTAAAACCCTTTAAGTAGGACGGGAGTCATGAGTTTTCAACCCTTGTACCTTGTTTCCATCTGACCGACTTCCTTTCGTGGTTGGAAGCAAATCCATGGGGAATCTCACACGGATGGACCTCGAGAATTTTTTCTTTTACCTTGTCCAAGACGCATACAACCGGTGCCATATCCCGTGGTTTACCTTCATCTTGCACCGCAAATTTCCTCGATACCTGTGTGTCAAATCAATCCTAGATTTTAAGGTATCTTTCATCTTGCCTTCAATATTAAGAAGTGTGCCGATAATGTTGTCACATATATTTTCTCGATGTGCATCACATCAAGATTATGCCGAGATCCAAATCTTTCCAATACTCCAAGTCCCACAAAGTGGACCCTGGGTAAACAATAATCTCTTTCACCCTGCCACGCCTTTTCCTCTACCATTACTGTGATGGTTTCTGTAATATGCCCGACCTTCTAATTCCACTTGCAACTCATCGGGGTGAGCCTCTTTACGATCACGGTTTTCATGCTTTGCATTGAACACATGTCTTCGGTATTTTCTAGGATGGCTTGTCCTTGGCAAGGAAACAAGGTGTCCAATGTAATGATCTTGCTAAGTATTGCATATGACATGGTTCTCCACTAACACATGCATTGTAAACCATGTGTCGCTCGCCTCGAATAGTGCCCAAAGCCGGATAATCATGGATGCACCAAATTATAACAAAGACGCAGAAAGAAATCAGCCTGGGCTGCTATATAGGTCTCGGGAGAACACCCTTCCATAGGTTGAAGTTCCTCCACAAGAGGCTCCATGAACAAATCAAAATCCTTTCCGTGACTTTTTGGACCTGGATGAGCAAGGCCATCATGTAGTTTGATTCTTTGCGTAATTTGGAGGCAGTTGTAAGGATAAGCAATCGCCACATGCTATATGTGGCCCGTACCAAATGGGTTAAATCCATCCAAGCAAGCCAAGTCTAATGTTTCTGGTCAGCAACAAACTCTTTGTTTTATCATTGAAGCTTTTCCACTCACTACCATGAGATGGATGGCTCATTACATTCGATCTCCATTCTGGTTCCTAGAATGCCACAAGACATCCTCTCTTGTTTCAAAGATCATGAAACAACCTCCGCAATCTTGGTGTAATTGGAAAATGTCTCGTAACATTATGAGGAACTTCACAGATCGCCATCTTTCCATCTTGATGATTTGCATTTCGGCATTCACTTGTTGGCATAATCCTTCCAATGTAACACAATTATTCTTACAAACATGGATCATATCATATCCAATTCCAACCACGAAGGAAATTCTTCATTTTACTATAGGTGTGTGGCAGTCGACGATCGGGAAAGATTTTGGAAAGCAGCCAACATCGCATCGAATGATTTGTTGGTCATCCGCCGATGTCTTCACACCAAGAAAGGTGACCATAGCTGAGAATACCGACAGCTTATTTCCTGGGGTGACAGAACATTGCATTGTTCCAAATGCGGCCCACCGCTTTTTCTTCTCGCAGTAAAGTTCACGGAATGCACGAGCATTTCGTAGCATTGTTTCAATGTTGGTCAAACTCACGCCCGCCACCACCACCACCTCCTCCTCTTCCACCGAGCATCAAGTCAAGATGGTGATCGCTGTTCCACGTAGTCAATAACATTGACGCTCAAGCTTCACCATGATGAACCCACCTAGTATATGTGACCGACATCCCATACAAGTGTAGATGATTTTGCACAGCTGATGGGTCTTGTAACTGAATTCATACAATGCCACGGGCAGAGCACATCTGATTTCGACCACCGCATTCAGCTCGATAAAGTTCATGAAGTTTTCAACCCCAATATGCAGCGGAGAATCTTCGAGAAGTTATCCAAGTCCTGTCCATATGTTAGACATACAAATTAGTTCTTCTACTAGATATTACAGGAAAACATATATGCTTTTTATGAAGTCCAGAAAAAAATACCTAGGTCGATTTCTAAAGCTATGGCAAGATATTTGGATGAGCAGATCTAAGTAACAAATATATGTAAAGCTAATTCAAAATGATTTGAGTGCCAAATTATGGCAGGCTGTTTCAGAATAATGAGGCCAGCCACAACCATCAAACTATCAAGGCCATCGAGCAACAAAGATCGAGTATAAACGTGTAGAGCTATTTCACCCAAAGGCTACTAGACCATGGCAATCCACGCCAAATAAATATATGGCAGGATATTTTAGCAACTAATCGGCCTTGGCATGCCATCTCAGCTAAGCGATTGAGTGCGAACAGGCAAGGAAGCTTCTAAGCAGCATATTGACAGAAACTACTTCGCAAACAGTGAGATTAACGCTCTATCACCTAACATTCAACGCTACACCGACATGAACGTGGCCTCGCCTAGAATGCGGCATCGGGAGAAGCTAACCTGCAGATCTCCGCATCAACTCGCTCAACAGTGGCAGCGCCGATCCCGCAGGCGCCCACAAGAACGTAGCGAGGTGGCGGGGCTAGAGGACGGCGTCTACGAGACGACAGGAGCGAGAGGATCGCTGAACTGCAGCACCGGCGTATCGGTGTGGCGAGGAGGGCGACTTTGGCGGAGCGAATGGAGTGGAGGGGACAGGGGAGGGGGTTTGGGGAATATTATTGGCTAGTTGGTCAAGGGCGTTGAATCAGATTTGGGGAATTTTTGGGTGTGGGGAGGATTTTCGCCGTGGGCGGGGAGTTTGGTGCATGGTCGGTTTCTCCAAGTGCAGTCCCACGTGTCGTGAAGAGGCAAGCCGGGCGCTCCATTTGCGTGAGCCGTGTGCAGGACCGAACGGTGTGGGGTGCAATGCATCCGACATGAGTGCTGTGAGTGTACCGCTTTTTCCTTTTAAACTAGGTGCTTCGCCTCAAAATTTTTTGTTGCTTCACGATCCATCGATACTACTACTAGTAATCCGTAATCCCAACTAAAACGGTGGGCCGGGTCTTTTCCCGCGCGATATGCTGGGAGGTTGGCTTAGTTGGTTTTTTTAGGACGAGTAATGCTACACCTACGTAATCCCAGTAATGTAATTAACGTAATGTGAAACGTGTGAGCTGTTGATTGTTGATTGGGGGGAGGGAGGGGCCCCCCACCATGAAAATCAGGGGAGGAGAGAGGGAGGCAATTTACGTTAACCCTTTCATAGGTTCCCGTAGATGTAGAAAGATGTGAAATGCGTGAATGTGTAGTGGACGTACTATTGGAGTGCCTAAGATAATTTGTGTATGTATAGACCCTATGTGTTTATTTTACTTCGCATGTTAGATTTGTCTCGGTTCAATTAGAAGCAGAGTTGGTGATGATGGTGTACCTGTCATCCTGCAATATAGGCCGCCCGATCTATATCTAACGGATAGGAAGGAAACTATGACAATTTACCCGCACTCCTCTCCACATTTGCAGATAAGGCCTTCCCTCATTCATCCTTTTGTCCCACAAGATCTTGATCTTCCGCAACGCATGGGCATCTTGCTAGTACTCCTACAATATATATATTATTGTGAAAGCTCATATACACCGCCGAGATTAATGCAAACACGGAAGATTTTCATTACATTTCAAACTTTATAGGAGAAAAATAAAAGAAACCCGACCTAAACCTATTCTACCAGCGACCGACGCCTCCATCTCGATCTCTATTACCGGGCAGGGTTCAAGACCCGGAAGTGAAGGTGGGTTCCAGGAAGAGGAACACAAGATACGGGCCATTGGCACACCATGCCCCGCCCCCCCATGCCCTACCATCCTCGGAGGAGTCCTCACCAGCGGTGCCGGATTGACGGGGCAAGTAGGACGGGGACGGGCCCTGCTATCGGCCGCCAGGACCACCGCCAGCGGTCGCTTCTGTCCGGGCCACCTTATAGCGCTGGGGGAATTTCCGGACAATTCCCAAAATTTTTTGTGCTCATCAGCCCCGGATAACGAGGAGAGGCACCAACTTGATGAAATTCCAAGCAAATACAAAATATGGTACAAGACCATTCTAGTTTTGGAGTACAACAAATGGTTTTAGTGGTTGATGGCGGAAGGGTTGTGAAACATCGTTCCATGGAACTCCATTTCCCACGGAACAGCCGACCAGGTTAACTCCATCTTCCAGGCTGCACACCCTGCTTAGGTTCGGGTCACACCCCTTCCTCTTCCCAAGAAAATTGCCAAGACAATAGCCGGACAAGCCGTGAGTACTTTAATGTACTCGCAAACATTATGAACACAGGAATAATATTGCAATGATGTGCATAATATGATATGCCATGATGTCACACAAAAGGTAAATAAATTTGGCGAAGGGTTATTTTGGAATGCAATATAATAATAATAAAAGGCACCAATCGGGTGTCCGCAACGCCACATAAAGTGCTCCTTAAAAGAAATGACTGGGCCCGGACACCACATAAAGGGCTTTAAATAAATGCCACTGGCCTGAAAGGACACCACAACGGGCTTTAAAAGAAATGCCACCAAGGCCCGAGTGACACCACATTAAGGGCTTTAAAAGAAATGCCGAAGGCCGAGGGAAAAACAGGGCTTTAAAGAAATGACACGGGCCCCAGCGACACCACATACATGGTTTAAAAGAAATGCCAACAAGGCCCGAGGACACCACATTGTGGTTTAAAAGAAATGCCCCAAGGCCCGAAAGACACCAACGTTTTAAAAGAAAAAACATAGTGAATATCCCAGGTAGAACCATCCTGTGATATTTGATAATACCACTAATTCATGGGTTAGTCCCAACAAAATAATAATCATCATCATCACATGTCACAAGTCGTGATACCGTTCTGATTTCAGCCACCCAAGACCGACACTAAGACCACACTGACCCATCCCATCAATCTTAACCATGGACACGGCTATTCAATAGGTTAATCTCCAGAGGGTGTACTTTTACCCACAGTAACGGATTTTTTAGTCCATCCTAATTGCCACGGTCTTTTTGAAAACACACCTAACTTGCAACACCATTTAACTCACCGGGTCCAAACCCACCCCTGGGCAAACCTAAGGGGAGGCTACCTCGTAATGGGATCAAATTTATATTGCGGCCTAAGGGCGGCCTCCTCGGCTCAACGAAACACCCATGCCCTCGGACCGTGGGCCCCACCACTACAACCGTATCCTCCACCCCGGCCTCTCTCGAAGGAAGAGGTTGAAACATGAACTGTATTTACTTGTTGTAGAACGAGTTTTACGAAACAAGTATGGGGGTTATCGGAACAAGACTGATCTATGGTCACTCAGAGGTTTAGGTATTCCCTATGATTAGCATAACAATATATTTCAACCAAGAGTCACCAATATTACCTTTCCATGCCATACCGTAATAACCATCCCGACGGAGACCCGGGACAAACTCATGCCACCCAAGGCAGAGTTTTCCCGGTTCCTGGATGCATGCAAGGCAAATGAGGATGATCATCTTCACAAGTGTGATCCTTTCCAACAGCATGGAAATCACAAATATGCATCCATGCACATAATCATCTCACATGAAATAACAATTTCCAAAAGGAGGTAGTGTGATAAATGTTCAACAACACCAAAATATCATGCGGGTTCGAATGCTTGCCTTCAGGTCAAGGGAAGGAAGTTTTCAAACTCTTGAAATACTTTCCCTCTCTTCAAAAAATCCTATTTTAGAAATATAAATGAATTAACACACAAAAATAAAAACAGCACAAAAGTTGTTCTAAATTTTTTTAAATTTAAAAAAACTAGACAATATTTGAGAGGGTAGGAAAAAATTAATTATTTGGAGTTATATTTGAAAAGATACAAAGGGTCAAAGTTTGGTCAAAATCTGTTATTTAGAATAAACAGAAAAGAAAAACGTTCAAATAAACACGCAACATCGAAAACGATGTGCGCCCACTTAACCCACGGGATCGGGGGTCCCGACAAGGTCCAGTGGTCCCACCGGTCGTTTGACCCCCCACCCTCCCTTCTCCCCTGAGCAGAGGGGGGTCCGCATAGTCGCCGGGAACGAGTTTTTCGAGGGCATCTAAGAGCAGGAGGGGGGCCTACAAAGTTTTTGGGTCGGTGGTCCCCCAAAAGTGGGGAAAGGGAGGGGGGTTCTGGGGAAAATTGAGAAGGAACCGTTCTCGAGGGGCTTGGGGGCCGGGGCGGACCGGGAAGAAGGCCCCCGGGGGGTTTCGGAGGCCCTTGCGGGGATGGAGCCCCCGGCTTTCCCGGGTGGGGGAAAGGTAAGCCCCCGGGTGGGGGCTGGCAAATAAACCGGGATTCCCGCGGGCCCGGTAAGGGGGTTTTGGCCCCGGGGGAGGCGGTGGGATGCCCCAAAGCTCGGCGCCGTTGGCTGGGCCGGGTCGGAGGAGGTTAGTGGGGGGGGCGCTGCGAGCGGGCCAAAACCGGGGGGCCGGGTCGGGCGCGTTTCC
Source organism: Aegilops longissima (assembly GCA_021605205.1). NCBI lineage: Eukaryota > Viridiplantae > Streptophyta > Magnoliopsida > Poales > Poaceae > Aegilops > Aegilops longissima. The sequence goes on from CM038682.1 coordinate 231,276,735, forward strand.
AGGAAACGCTGCTGGCCCAGCGCACGACGGGGTGTTCCACAATGCCGGGCACGCCACAGGTCAGGGTGAGGTTGGCAACAAAGAGGGTGATAGAGGGAAGCCAAGGGACAAGGTGGTTTGGTCAAGAAAAGTTCACTATGTCAACAAAATTCATGTCAAACGATCATGCCCTCCGGTGTTTGAAAAATGCCACAGCACTTAGGCTTTTTTTGAGTGCCCAAATCTTCCACGGTCTCCTTGATGCACAAGAGGGTGGTGAGGTTAGGGTGGCGCAAACTTCTAGTGGTTTTGCGAATCAAATCTGACAGATTGAATGGCATTATTTCATGAACCAAAAATATGCCAATGGTTCATGCCCTGACTTAGGGGTTTAGTATGGAGGACTACAAGTAGGAGAAGGAATCAAGGGCCAAAGAGCAAGCAATAATATGGTTCGACAAACCATCATGATGGACCGAATGAAGATTAGGTTGATTCACTCAAAATTTTCAAAGAACATCCTTGGATCTTTGCATATAATGGAATATATGCTGTTTACATCGCATAATTTTGGTGGAAGCAGAAACAAATATTTAAAAGGGTTGTAGTGCAAAATGCTCATACGAGAAGAAAAAATGTGTAGACTCCAAATATGCAATGGATGAACTATATTATTGCATAAAAGTGATTTAGAGGCATCACATGACATCTCCAAATTTTGGTGGAATTTTAGTTAATTTTATCAAATGGTTGAGTACAAAAAGAGCTCCAAACTTAAAACAAGTCATTTTAATGAATATAGCTGTAGAAAATATAATAAATAAATCCACCGATTAGGAAATTGTTTTAATGAGAATAGAAGTCCAATATATTTTGAGGGATCCACTTGGGAAAATTCCTTAATATTAAAGGAAAAGTTTTGAAACAAAGAGATATTCTTGCAGAAAAATTTTTAAACCTTGGCAAAATTTTAATAACTAAAACCGGTTAATTTTTTTTGGTGTTACAATAGAGGCGATTGAGCAAGGGCGGCAACCCAGCCATCCCCAAGAAGTTTTCCGCAGAGCGCTTCACTTGGCGGTCATGGCGGATGTGGGCTAGGTGGAGGACGGCGCCATGGTGGAGGTTACCGGGCATGCCGCTTGAGCGATTCGGAGGCAAGGTCGGTGCGCATTAAGTCGCCGGAGTTGGTTTCGGCACCGGTCTTAACGAACATACAAACGGACGGCATGAATGCGGTAGTAGCCGGGAACGCACCCTGGAGGGACGAGGGTTTTGGTGGCGGGTAGTCACCGCTGGCAACGTTGATATGCCTTTGCTCCATGCGATCCCCGCATGTCATTGAAAAAGCAAGACGACCGCATGGTTCAGGTCCAGAGGATGAAGTGCTACACCACCTCCGGAGCCAGGGCCGCATCCCCGAAAGCCGTGTTGGGGTGTGTTTGGAAGGCCAAAGTGCACCTTACCAAAATTTTGGTCATGACCCAAAGATTGGTTTTGTTTGATGGTTGCCATTTTTTTGGCATGCCAATGAACTCTAGCCAACTCTAGTTCATTTTTCTTGCCAACCCAAATCAGGGCAACCAATACCTCAACCAAAATTTTGGTCATGACCCAAAGATTGTCTTTGTTTGATGGTTGCCATTTTTTGGCATGCCAATGAACCTAGCCAACTCTAGTTCATTTTTCTTAAAGTCGGCCAAATCATGGGCAACCAATACCTCAACCAAAATTTTGGCTACCCAATGCTTTGATGGGGCAACCTTTGGGCACAAACCAAACATACCTTGGTCGTGACAACACTAACGCCACCCCACACTAAACCGACGGTCAGTGATGATATGAGCGTGTCGCCACCCTCCTTCATGTCAAGAGGCGGTGCTGGAGCTGGCCTTTTGGCCCCAACGACCCACATGAATGGTTGTCTGGGAGGAGGTCGGGGCCAGCTCCTCCATTGGACTAGTTCACACGTCGTTCCGACGGGTGTGCCCCACATGTCGGCTTTTCCCAGCCATATTCGAAAGGCCGTCCATGTTTGCATTAGGCCTTTCACTATGTAGGCCAAGCGAGACAACTTATTGTTTATTTGAGCCGCTCAAGTATAATCATGTTGCTTGTTATTTCTCATTCCTCCAACCCTCTTCTCCATCGATCATGTCGCCTCCAAAGAGTCCATCCTCCCACATGCCTCATTTGAACATTCCCGAGTATCATTCGATGTACCCACCCTAGTCCTCTTCAATAGATCTCCGACCCCGAGATGAAACGAGGGAACGATGGGGCACGTGATACCTAAGGCGGATTCAAAATTTTGAACCGTGATCATAGAATCCCAAATTATATATAAAGGTATTCAATGTTCGCTTCTTTTGAACGCATAATATACCCCCCTTCCTTTCTAGTTACATATGTTTTATTGTAGTCAAAGTTTCTACTTTGATCAAAAGGTATCAACATTCAACAACGCCCAATCAATATTGTTAGATTCGTACGATTCTAGATTTGTACTTAGATGGTTTCCAATTTGACTATTGACAAGATTAATAGTACATGAGATGTATAATGGAAAATTATATCATTGAAACTCCTTTCACATACGAATTTGACCGTATGCTTTGTGTGTTTGCGGTCATATATTATTACTCTAACATTTGGTCAAAGTTAGCCTCAAGAACGATTAGACCCTCATGCTTTGTGTAAGTTGCATGTCATATTATTACTCTAACATTTGTTAAGTTGCATGTCATATATTATTATTCTAACATTTGGTCAAAGTAGTATAGTGGAAGTGGAACCCGACGAGGTATCCTCGCCTTACCCTCCCTTTCGTCACTTTATCGGCGGACTATGCTTGCTAGGCCCCGCATGTCGCTTACTCAATGGGTTCGCCACGCGGGATCCTCATCGAGTATACCCTCTGTTTTTATTTACTCCGCATAAAATGGAGGAGTGGTGGTATAATAAATGAAGCGGCGGGGAGGGGAGGGACGCCGGTTTGCTTCAACCGTGGTCCCAAAGCAGCAAAAACACAAGACGGCGCATACCATTTGGTGAGCGACGGGAGGGTCCAGCGTGCCGGGCTGCAACGCGAACGCGACAAGAGCGATGTACAACAAACCGATTGACCGGTCGCCACCGAACCACTATTCACACCGTAACCTCGCGCCGCCTACACCAGCCACCGCCTAAAACCACACCAAATTCTAGCCCATTCCCCACCTTTCGACCCTAGCCCGTCAAGCCGCCCCTAGTTCACCGGAAAGCTGTGTGCCGCAAGATCACTTACTACAAGATGCCGACCGAGGCCGCACGAAATTGGGGCAGCGGCGGCGCCATGCACTCGCTTCAAGCTCCATGGCGGCGGCCAATCCTCGAAGTTCTTCGGAGCCAAGCTACGGAGGAGGAAGCAGATCCAATGTTCATCGCGGAGGTCGCGTACGTAAGGCCCCCGATGGGTATGAGACGATGGACGCGACTGGCGGCCCAGTCCCCATGGTGCAAGGACCAGCGTTCAACATGGCGATACTAAAGGAGGACCGGAGGCGAGGTCAACTCGACGCAGAGCGCCGCATGCCGCGCCATCGAGGCTCTCCGCAGCGGAACCGGATGTCGTGGATTGAACCGGCGGCGGAGGCTCAACTTGAGGCGAGCGCGGGATGCCGCTGCCATCGAGGCCCCCGCAGCGGAACCGGACGCCCGGACTTGAACCGGGCGGCAGAGGCTCGACTCGACGCAGAGCACGCAGATGCCACTCATCGACGCCTCCGCAGCGGAACCGGGCGCCTTGGACTTAAACCGGGCGGCGGAGGCTCGACTCGACGTGGAGCGCGGATGCCGCTGCCATCGGGCCCTCCGCAGGGCGGAACCAACATCCTCGATTGAACGGCTGTGCTCTCCGCAGAGCGCCCAAACGCCGCTTGAACGAGTAGCCGAGGAACTCAAGGTCCCACCAAGGACTCCGATATTGAAACACTTTGCAAGGTGGATATCATTACATCAACATTACATAATAGTGATATATACATAAGGCACAAATGCCACAAGAATACAACAAATACAACATACAAGATCAACATCCGACTACGGATGAAACATAAACAAACTCAAACAATATCCACCTGCTAGCCTGTGTCAGCCGACCGAACCTATCCCCGATCAAGAAGAAGCGAAGAAGAACTCAATGCAAGCAAGCATCGCCTCGTGATCATGATCATCGTGATAACCTGTACTGTGAATCGTTGTTGTAGTAACTGTGAGCCACGAGGACTCAAAGAATCCCATTTACTATGGGTATCAAGACTCAGCAAAGCTTAATGGGTAAGGAAGAGGTAAAGTGGTGAGGTTGCAGCACGATTACATATATGGTGGCTAACATACTTAAAATGAGAGCGAAGAGAAACAAAGGAACGGTCGTCAACTAGTAATGATCAAGAAGTGATCCCGAACTCCTACTTACTCGACATAACCTAAGAACTGCAGTTCACTGACTCCGCCGAGAAGAGACCATCATGGCTACACACGCTGATGCTTTAATCGGATCGTGTCAAGTTATCTACAACCGACATTAACAAATTCTATCCGCCACATAACCGCTGGCACGGCTCTCGAAAAGTTTATACCCAGTAGGGTGTCCCAACTTAGCCCATGATAAGCTTCGCGATCAACGAAGGATATTCCTTCTCCCGGAAGACCTCGACAAGTCTCGAATCTCGCTACAAGACATTTCGACAGAATAAACAAGACCAGAAGCTCTGATGTAATCGACAAGCCCGGAGAGCTGCACATATCTCGCTCAGTGGCAACACCGGATGAGACATCCTACGAGTAAAACCAACCCTCAAGTTTCAAGGTGGCCCGCAATCGCTTGCTGCTTTGAACCAGCACTTAGAGAAGCACCGCCCGGGGCTAATAAGATGACCGAGAGAGCGACTCCAAGGGAAAAGTAGGTGGTAGTGAGGCAAAAAAACCAAGGTTGGGCTTTTGCCGGAGGAGTCTTATTCAAAGCGAACCGTCAAGGGGGTCCCATAAATCACCCGACCAATGCGAGGACACAAAACTGGGAACATAATACCCATATGACGAAACTAGCGGCAAGAGGAACAAAACACTGGCATAAGGTCAGCCTTCACCCTTTACCAAGTATATAGATGCATTAATTAAATAAGATATATTGTGATATCTCAAAAGCAAACATGTTCCAACAAGGAACAAACTTCATCTTCACCTGCAACTAACAACGCTATAAGAGGGGCTGAGCAAAGCGTAACATAGCCAAACAACGGTTTGCTGGGAAGGTGACAACGATTAGAGGTTCATGGCACTTGGGAGGCTTGAGCAGAAGTGATAGGTAGCGCAGCATAGGATAGAACGTAAACAACTAGCATAGCAATGATAGTAGTGAGATCCAGGTAGCGTCATCTGCCTGAAATCCCGCTTAGGAAGAAGAACCAGTCCATGAAGAAGACTAACGGATGAAGTCAAGCGAGATTTAACGGTCAACGATCGCAACGTAAACAGAACTAACAAGAAGCACACAACATAGTAAATGCACCACACATGAACAAGACATGATGCTCAACCAAGCATGATGCATGACAAATCTAGATGAGGCTACCATGGCAAGAGATGATGCAAACAAGAGCAACACATCAAAGCAAGTTTAAATGAGGCCGAAGCAATATAACAATTCCTGAAGTCCTCATATGCAAATTTCGAAATTGGTCCAGATCTGAATAACTTTATGTTCAAGTTAAACAGCAATTTAAATGCACCAAGATGATCTACACTAAATTCTAGTCAAGTTACATATAAAGTTCATTAGATTCGAGCTAGCGCCTAGAAGATATGAGCAAAACAAGATAAGCATGGCATTGATGCAAAATGCATACAAACATCAAGCAAACACCTCAAAACAAGGATGCAACATGATATTATGAAACTATATGCAATTCTAAGCAAATTTCATAGAGCACACTAAACGGAGCAACGGTGCAACACATACACCCTATACAAGTCATGACAACAATCTGCTCCAAACAGAATAGGCATATTGCAAGCTTCAAAACACTATGCTACAACATCTCAACGAAGAACAAAAGGCATGGGCATGATTTACATGTAAAGCATTACAAAACATGAACACTGAGCTATTCCAGAAATCACTAGAACATGCTAAAAACACATGGCAAGATTAAATAATAACAATAGCCAGACTTATCAGAAATAACATCAAAGTTAAATGTTTAGAGCTATCAAACAACATGCTATGGAACTTATCATGGCAACCAAAGGCATTGCATGATACTACTAAATGCATAGAACAAAAGTCCTTACTGACCATGAGCCAAAAAGGATCAGAAGATATGATGGCACCCATGTAAACATGGCAAGTTATATGACAGATTCATACAAGGCAGAAAATAACAATAAGTAGGTATGTTAGTGAGCTTGAACCACTCACCACAGAGCAATACATGACATGTTAATCAACAGTAAGAAGACATGTTATAGAAGCTACATGGCAAGAAAAACATCATAGCATACATGGATCAACTACAACAACCTTGGCAAAATTGAATAACATGTAAACAACCCGCCAGAAACATTTTATAGCAAAAGTAGAGCCTCATTGACTCAATCTATGGCACTCCATAATGCAAACAAGGGCATGGATGGATAGAGAATAACCATATGTTCAAAACATCCACTGAAGTATCTCAACTAAGCATGGATCTCTCTCTGTAGCATCAAGTTTACATGGCATAAAAATATCAAATAAAATGTAATAAATCAGCAACATCATGAAGCCTAGTTTGCATGCTTGTGCTATTCACCACATAGATCAAAAAAATACATGGCATACACCCCTGTAAATATGGTGGCATAGTACAAAACACATGTAGGACTCAAGTTCATAGGATGCACACATCAATCATGGCAAAAATGACAAATCACCAAGTTATACTTAAAGAGATTAACATCACATAGCACTTTGCGATGATTCAGGCATCACGATGAGCTCAAATGAACAGGATGCAATGGAATGAAATGATGTACTCATGAGACGAATAACTGACATATTACACGCACAAAATGGAGCTACGGTGCAAGTAGATAATGATAGTCAAACATGGCATGATAATAACAAAATACGCGACAGCGATTTTCACCCGGAAAAGTCAATCGCGCACGGAGATCGAGGATGGCCGAGATCTCGCCGATCTGAGGCGCCGCGCCGGAGAAGAGGGAGATGGCGGTCGGCCAGGAGAGGTCCGGCGGCCGAGGGCGGATCCGCCGCCCCGGCCGGATTCGCCGAGAAGAGGCCGGCGACCGCGCGTCACGGGACGGGCGGCGCCGAGAGGAGGCGGCGGCGCGCGCTGGCCGGGCGGCCGGAGCGCTGGGAGGCGAGGCGGCGAGGGCGGCGGCGGCGGCCCAGCCGGCGCTGGCGCGAGGCGCGCGGCGGGTCGCCGCGGCAGCGGGCGGCGGCGAGCGGCCTCAATGGCCAAGGGTTGCTGCGGCGGGAGGCCGAGGTGTCACGCGGCCGGGCGGCCATCGCCGCGGGCGGCGGTTTTGTCCTACCGACGGACACGTCCGGGCGGGCGCAGAGGGAGAAGAAATTATGGTTGGACCGGGAATTTTCGGGAGGCACATATTTATAGGTAGAGGGAGCTAGAGACTCCAAATGGAGGCGAGCCACGCGATCGTGATCGAACGATCGAGAGCATAGGGTGTTTGCGGGTTTTGGGCCACTTTAGAAGGTGTTGGGCTGCAAGAGAAGGAGGCTTTACTTACTCCGTTAACTGTTGAGTACTAAACGACCTCCAAATGATCCGAAACTTGACAGCGGTCTAACGGTACTATACCAAGGCCGCTTTGACAAACCTCGTCCATTCCGAGAAAGTTTAATACCTGCACACTAAAAGAGGCAAAAGCCGAGACATAGGAGTGCCGGATTGCAAACGGACAACGGGAAAATGCTCGATGCATGAGACGTAACACGTATGCAAAAGCGATGCACATGATGACATGATATGAAATGCAGATGATGACATGGCAAAGTGCAACACGCAAGCAAATGACATGGCAACACCGATTTAATAATCAAGGACACCGGTGCATCAATCGGGGCGCATTACACCCCCTAATCAAGAGATCTCGGCCCAGATCTTAGGACCGTGACGAAGGGAAAAGGGATGAGGTGGAGCAAGAACTCAAGAGAAGAAGCAAAGAATCGAGAGCACACGAAGAAGAGAGAAACGACGATAATGACGTAGAATTGAAAGCTCACGGAATCAGATAGACTATGAAACCACTCCTAGAACGAGATAAGAAACCCAATAAGGCTGAAGGATTTAGGCAGCACTCCGGCTAAAACATGTAGGAATTGAACACGAAGCTTCACAAGATGGGATGACACTTGACGAGATAAGCAATGCAAAGCTCCTAAGAATTGAAGAATGGAATGAAAAGAATTTAGAAGGAAGGTTTGAACTGAAGTTGTTGAGAAAATCAACAACGAAAAGAATAAGCTTGTTGTGGACTTATCAAAACAACTCAAACTTGAGGTGAAATTATACCACAACCAAATGCTTGAATATCTGAGAAGAACGAAGAAATGCAAAACTCCACTCAAAGGAATACAGAATTAATTGCACTTCGAGACGTGAGAAGAAAAGATACTTGAACTCCTTGAACAAGAATCTTGATGAACTCTTGAAGAATGAATTAAATCATGAAGAACCACCATGAAGAACTCCGTGACAAAAGGATGATGAGATAAAATGAAGGGTGAAAGAATAAGATGAGCCTTATGGATGATTTAGATGGAGTTTCACGAAATGGCCGAGGAAATTTGAACCCGAAAAGAAAAGATTAAAACACTTGAACTAGAATTTATTCATTACTTAACAAACTCCAAGTAAGGGATTAATCACTTGGATGAAATAAGATTTATTGTATGCTTATCCTTCATCAAATTAAATTGATGACAAACAATGGATTTTGCAAACTACTTATTCTTCTTGAAAAGAATTGAGAAGACATATCACAAACTTGAGAAGGTCTCATGAACCACCGTAGGATTGAAAAGAACTAATGGATTAATATGATAAACAAGGAAAATAATCTTGAACGAACCACCGTAAGAATTCGGAAATGACCGCTAAAGAGAATGAATCACCGGAAGAATTAGAAGAACAAATATGCTAGAGGGGATTTAGATGCAAAAGAACAAGGAGATCATAATCATTAAAGAACACTTGAACGGTTAATCGGATAAATAGAGAACGATGACTAGAATGATGGCCTCCGTGAAAAGAAATGGAAAAACAAATCTTGACATACTCCGGATGGGTAAGAAAAGAATATCCGACAAACTGAAATAATTCGAGAGGATGATATGAAGCTAGAACCACTAATCTTCGAGAACGGGCAAGATTTAGAGGGAAACTCTTCTTCGTCTTCGATATCGACGGAAACACCACAAAATTGCTGAGATATCCGGGAGAATGAAAAGCAACGAGGTAGAGCCAACAATGAAAAGAATTTGAAAGAGATCTTGGGAAGGCCTGACCGATGAAATTCATTCTACACAAACTTCAAAAGAACTTGAGAATAACTCCGAATAATTAGAAGAGTCGTAAGATCCGAATAGACCTCGGTTAGGGCCCACTAAAAGAAAAACACCGCTGGAAAGGATTGTGAGGCTGAGCCATCCGCATTCGAGCCGCTTCAACCACGCCGCCCTGCGCTTCATCGCTGCCGCCCCAACTTCGCCACCTCCACCGCAGACCGAGCTGCCTTGCCACGCCGCCCTTCGCCTCGGATCTGCTTCCTCCGCCGACATACTTACCACGGCAACACAGCCAATAATTTGTCCATGGGCTCGCCCAAGCCTGCACCTCCGTAACATCGTTTTCGGTAAAAGAAGAAGATCGGCGACATGTGGAGGTGACCACACCGCAACCAAAATGGTACTCCTCTTCCTTATTCGTGCAAATCTTACGCCTCGCTTGCACGGTATTCATCCCATAGAAGACACTAGTTGACCGCTTTATTGATACTAGATGTTCCTAGTAACTCACGATGCACAAGGTTTATCCTCATATACTATTTCACCTTAGCTAGAGGTCCGCCGCCTCAATTTCAATTTCGCCGCTTGATTCTAATTAACTAAGCATTCTCGCATAACGGGCGCTTAGTACGCCTATTACGCCGAGGAAGCAACGCCTTGGTGTTTATCTTAGGGGCATGTGCGCCTAGATCCACCGGGCGCCCGATCCGGAGGTGGCCGGGATTAAAGGGATGGCCTGGGCGCCGCCAAGCACGGCGGTGGTGTGAGGTCGATGGGAGGGCGGGCGGCGGAGGCAGGGGTCTGGGCCGGTGGTCACAAGTGTTCGAGAAAGATCACAACAAGGATCGGCAGGAGGTAGACGAAGGCCATCCGCCTGCTCCTTATAGATCGACGGTTCATTAAAAAATCGATCGACCTATTTATTTTCAACGATCGTTATCTTAGATATGACCACATGTGGTGGTGTGCCGAGGAGTACCTGCATTTCTGTGCTCATAAATTACAAAATCATATGGAGTAGGATCTAATTTTGTTTGGCATGCAATGTTGTAGAGCTATCATATGTCTCCGCCATTTATTTTTCAGCCACCGCTATCTCGCTACTTTTACAAAGGACTAGTTCTCGCACACACTTCACCCTTACTCACTATTGTGTTTTTATGCAAGGGTATTTCTAGACTCGCTGCCATGAGAGAAGCCAAAAAGAAAAGAGAGAAGTCGCCCAGCTTCATACGCTGGTAGGCAAGACACGTTACATCGCTATAAAGGGTGCAAGCAATCACAGATGGAGACGGTAAACGTAGCTCGAGTTGATGACCTCTCTCGCAATGAACCACCATCCTGTGTGCTTGCTTTTAACTTCACGTGTCATATGTGGTTGCATGTTCCATATGGTGTCTAGCTTGTATTCAAAGGTCAAGTCGGTAAGATAAGGAAAGATATTTTTTACATGAACCACCATCCGTGAGCACCTGAAGACAAATAGCTAGTCGTGGCATCGCCGAGCTAGTGACAAGCCCAGCAAAGATAGGCATCACCGAAGCCAACTAAAAGCTGCGATGGTGGCGGCAGCCTGCCTCCCACCAGCTCTCGTGTCCTAGATGATCATGCTCACCACTCCACCGGATGTCTAGCTTGTATTGCTTCCAATTTGGTTAAATTGCATCCGCTTAGCTTACACATTATACCTTTGAATATGACATGCCTTTCTGCTTTTGGTACATACTAGTACATCTGCGTATTAACCATGTTCTTACATCAAATTAATGTTCTTGTGTATCCTCATCAATCACTTATGACGAGGCAGCAGGCAAGGGGACTACTCCTCATTTAAAGAATGCAGCGTGAGCCTCCGACATGATTCTCAAGAAACATAAATGCTAGATGAAGATAGTGAACGAGCTCAGAGTTGATTACAACATTTCTACACTAGCATCGCAGTGCTTGCTCTAACTTGGCAGCGTGATATGTGGTTGCATGTTGCATATGGTGTCTAGATTGTAATTCTTCCAATCTGTTAAACTGCATGTGCTAGTCTACTTAGCTTATACATTATACCTGTTAATGTGACATGCCTTCTTGTATTTAGTACATAGTACATCTGTCTATTAAGCATGTCCTTACATAAAACTATTGTTTTTTGGTATCCCGCATCAATCAACATGACGAGACACCTTTAGTATATGCAGCAGTGATATTAGTTGCATCTTTCATATGATTTATAGCATGCGCTGCTTCTAATTTGTTGAAATTCCATTTATGATGGGACGCTTTTAACTTGGCAGTAGTCATATTGGTTGCATTTTTCATGTGGTGTGTAGCTTGCATTGCTTCTTATTTGCTGGAATGGTTTCGCTTAGTTTACACAAACAGCCAGAACATGCCATGCAGCCTGCTTTTTCATACATATTCCATCCTGGTATCATGTGTTTGCCTTACATCAAAGTAGTGATTGTCAAGATCATGCATGAATGAGTTCTGAAGAGAGAATTTTATTGCTTTTTCTTGTCGGTTTTACTTGACAATTCAAAATCAATAAAGCGGAAGGAAGTTAGCAAGGCATGGATAAAGGTGCTCCTTCCAACGGAGGGCCTACAGCTTTCTACCCTCCACACCGCCAAGATGATTTCCAAGACAACACATGCATAGACACTCAACAAAGCTGTGTTTATGATGAGCATGTCTCCTTAGTGCAGCATCACCGGTGCTCCCTCTAACTTGGCAATGTTATATGTGGTTGCATGTTATGTGTGATGTCTAGCTTGTATTGCTTCTAATTTTGTTGAATTCCATCCGCTTACTTTACACATTATACTTGAATAAGACACGTGTTCCTGTTTCTAGAACATACAATATCTGTCTATCATACCATGTTCTTACATCAAATTACTACTGCTAGTAACCTGCAACAATCACTTATCATAAGACACGTTTGACTTCTGAGTGTGATATAGGTTACATCTCACATTCTTTTCTAGCTTGTACTACTAATTTGTTGAAATGGCACTTATGACGAGACAATTTTAACTTGGTAGAGTGATATTCGCTGCATCTTTCATATGGTGTCCAGCTTTCATTGCTTCTAATTTGTTGAAATGCCTTCTCCTTAGTTTACATCATAAGCGTGAATATGCAATGCTGTGAATATGCAATGGCACTAATGACGAGAGACCTCTAACATGGTAGTGTGATGTTGTTTGCATCTTCATATGATTTATTTCTTGTACTGCTTCACATTTGTTTAAACGCCATTTATGATGAGACACTCGTTAACTTGGCAGAGCGATATTTGTAGCATCTTTCATATGGTGTCTACCTTCCATTGCATTGCTTCTAATTTGGTGAAATGTCTTCTTCTTAGTTTACACATCATAGTTTTGGTTATCTCTTCCGTCCCCTGTTTTTCATACATATTACATCCTCCTATCATGTGGTTGTCTAACATCAAAGTTCGCCTCGTCTCAGATCACGCATCAATTTGTTCAAGAACTAAATTGTTATTCGCTTTTCTTTTGTCGGCTTGACTTAACATGGCATGTAGAAAGAGGAAGAAACACGAATGGCAGGAATGAGAAGAGGATGAATCTCGCAGATTCTGGCTGGTACCGATGGTGCAATAGAAGGTCAAAGTCCAGCAGAAAATTCTACAAACACGGCATCCCATGCTACATGAGTTGCAAAAAGCCAAACAGAAAAAAATAGCTGCCACCAAACAAGCAGAGACAACCCTAGTTCTTGCAACACCTACCACAAGATTACTACCACTGACGACTTACTCAAGGCCAATCGAGCTAGCAAAGACGCTCCCAAGCTCCCTTGCCACCGACACTACTTCCCAAGCACTCTTGACACAAGACGAGTTGGCAATATTAGATGAACTTTGTGAGATTCAACAACAAGAAGGTAGTTGCTGGAGTCAAGTTACAGTTGCATGCTTCTTTATATGTAGTCTCACAGTTTGATGTACACTAACACTTCCTATGTTCGTTGTTGGACTAGCACCTAGGCGCAAGAGGAAACAAACATCAGGGATAATGCTTGATAGGTTAACTAAATCTAGAGGAGGAAGAATGGAGATCCATTTTGAGGCAGGTTTAAAAAGGCAACGTGATGCTACAGAGTCAGCCAAGTTAGTATCGAGGCAGAGGTTGCCGTTAGGTGTCATGTACATATCCTCCCAACATGGATTCAAGACAGAATGGCAAAGACGAAACCCGCTTCAACACCTTCCTCGACCATTTATCTCAAGTATGGTTATGTATGGAAACTAGTAATATCGCTCTTGCTCTATCCCATACTTTCTAGGTTGCCGATAATGAGACTCTATAATTTTCAATGATGAGGTTCAAGTTGATAGCCAAGATGATGCAACTGCACAAGCTTGCACCCATGTTTTCAAGTCCGCCTCACACAAGATTTCCAGATAACTTGAGGAAAACTCACTTTGAAGGCAAGGCTAATAAAGGAACTTTCCCAAACATCTCAAGTGAAAAATAATTGATGAAGACCGAGGGGCCTTGTTAAACACCGTCCGATCCAAGTATCGCTACATTATATATATGTGATCGATCACATTTTGAAGTCCTATTTACGCATGTGCCACACAAATCTATCTTCTTGTAGGTGAACTGTTCAAAGAACAAGGCCAACCGCATTTAAAATGAAATTCCAATGCATTTACAAGATCTCGTAGCTATATTGCACAATCGTGAGGCTCTTGTAATTAGTGCTGTTTCACTCTTTTTGCTGTACCATATTATCGATCTATATTTACTTGTTCGAAATGCAGAGGAAAGCCCGTAAGGACCAAAAAGTACCTGAACCAAATGTGTGGAAATCTTCAAGGACTCACACACCAAGAAGAAGAAGGGCATGACTACACCACCAAAGCCGATGTTGTAAGTCCTTAATCCTCATTCCTTTTAACTACTACTTACTCGACTTGTGCCTTGAACTACATGGTTTGCAGCCAATGTCTATTACTATTTTCAATTTTATACACAATTGTCTTAGCGTATCATTGCACCTTACAAGGTTTAAAAGAGAGGAGTGATGTTCCTTTGATCTTGACCCGTAATCTAGTTCCGTGTCGGACTTGCCCACACAATGTTACAATTGCCTCGCTTGTCTCGTTTCCTCGCTTGTTTTGTGATATGAATGATGTCATACTATGCTTACAGTATTATAAACTTCGCCTCTTTATCCTTAGCCCTCGATACAATGTGAAGAAATAGACAATACATTAGCGATGGTACATGGTCATATGTTTGGAACCTGGTTTTACTATGTACTTTGCAATAAAATACAACTAATATTTCACATGGGTTCACCGTAATAAGTTCAGATATAGACCAAAGCTATTTTGTTTGGTTTTGCTGCCTCCTTAATATCTTCCGCTCTCGTACTACTAATGTAAAACCTCAACTTTTCAAATGAGCTATGGAAAAATGGTGGAACCGCCCCTCAAGGTGGTGAGGCAACTATAACCGCAATGTCACTTCTTGCTGCAAAGGGGTCAAGACTGCCCACTAGCAAAGGCTAAATGCACGCTCCTCTGTAATACCGGGTTGGTTGTTCGCAATATCGCCCAAACCGCCTCATGATCAAGATATGCAAGCTCAAAGCAATGTTGTATCTGCGCCTGCACACAAGTCCATTACCTAACAGAGACCCTTTTTGAAACAAGGAGAAACATTGCTCAATGTCGCCAAGATATGCATGGTTTTGAAACCATACTATCGACATTTGCTATGTTGTTCGTGAGCCTAGGGGAAATGAAGGTGAGGGTTATGGTGCTCCATCGACA
Source organism: Aegilops longissima (assembly GCA_021605205.1). NCBI lineage: Eukaryota > Viridiplantae > Streptophyta > Magnoliopsida > Poales > Poaceae > Aegilops > Aegilops longissima. The sequence continues at coordinate 231,292,091 of CM038682.1, forward strand.
ATACAACATGAAAACATAACAGCCAGTCAAATGAACTCGAGCTTCAACTTCGTGGTGCATTTATCTGCTAGATGTTAGGTTTTATGCCAACCTTCCTTTTGTTATATAGTTGTAATTTGTTTTGGTGCGATACAAAATTTATTCTTAACGTGCAGCCACCGCTAAAGAAAACAGCAAACCATTTTTGTATAGTGTAGGTTTTCCTATATTTGCACCGGTGGCGCTTTTGATGCCGAGTGGATGTAATCTGTAATCGCTTTAATAGCCTAGCGTTAGTTCCGCTTTATTTATTTCCTAGTCTTTTTTTCCTCGTTTGCTAGTGGCGCGAATTCACTATGGGCTATATACGGCCGAGGATCCATGGGTCTCCTATGGGCCGCTGATAAATGGGCTCAGAATCGGTGGGCCTGGCCGTTGGATAAATGGGTCTATGGGTCGTGAATCGCGAATTGGTATCGCCCAAAGACGGTAATCAGTCGTTAATGTGTCTGTAGGACAAAGAAAGGCTTAATTTCACACTGCATAACGGGTCGTTAATGGGCCGTAATATAGGACGGGCGGAAACGGCGAACGGGTTAACAGCCGTAAACGGGCCGACTTCGCCATGGGGTTTAATTTGGCCCATTAGGGTAACAGCCAAGAACGGGTCGATTTCGCCATGGGCCGAATTTGGCCCATTGGGGAAAGCAGTAACGGTCGACTTTTGCCATGGGCCGATTTGGCCCATTTGGGAACATGCCAAGAACGGGCCGAAGTAATCGAGGGCCAAAAGGAGCCCAAGAACTATGGGCCAATAGGCCGAAGCTAACACGGCAGAAACGCCCATGTAAATCACGCCGTTAACGGGTATAAAGAAAATTATCGTTCATTATGGGCTAGAGTCACCGTGGGCCAGAAGGGCCGAAGATAATGGGCCTCATATGGGCCGAAGACGCCGTGGGCCATACATGGGCCGAAGTGAAATGGGCTGGTGTTATATTCGACGCCCACATGACGTTGTTAACGATTTTTAGGACCTAACGGCCGTGAGTTAACGGGCCGTAAATGGGCTATTTGCAAAGAGACCGCAATGATTTTTATGGGCCAGCCCGCTAACTTTCGACCAAGTCAAACGGGCCGGCTTTGTAAGTTAAATGGGCCAGCAGGCCATGGCACGGTCGACATATCATAGGCGCCTTATCTCGACCCATCGACGAGTCGACACGGTTTCGGTCCGCCAATAAGAATTGTACACGGAAATTTCCCATTGGTCGGGCTGTTAACGGGTTATCGGATCCAAACCCGACCCGATAGCTTAACGACGCTCCATTATGGTGGATGCCACGGTCGGTCACCCTTGACGTAAAGCACTTCGGACGCGATTTATCGTCATGGAAGTGGACACTCGATGATAATTTTGGTAATGTCATGGAACACTTCACGACAAACACGTATGACTATCTTGATTCTGGCATAAAAATCGCCATGGATGTACATGCATGACAAAAACAAGACCCATCAGGACAAACATGTATCATCACGGAAGTGTATTTTTTGTAGTGCAAAGAAGGGCAACCTGACGCCTATGCTTCACTTCAAGGACCTTAATAAGGCTTGCCCAAAGGATCCTTCCTCCCTCGTGATCGATCAAATTATCGACGCTACCGCAGACATGACTCATTGTGCTTCCTCGATGCATACTCCGTTACCACCAAATTACGATGGCGGAGTCCGATCAAGCCAAGAACGGCATTTATCACTCTATACAGCCCTTCTGTTTTAACACAATGACCTTCGCTCAAAAACACCAAAGGTAATGTATCAACGCATGATAGACATGTCTAGAAAACAGATCGGCAAAACAGCTGAGGCATACGAGACGATGTGGTCGCTAAAACCGACACGCCGAATCCTTAATAGACGATTTGAGGCTCACGCTTGACAATCTCTCAACATACGACATCAAGCTCAATCCAAAATGCATTTTCGGGCGTTCGCCGGAAAGCTCCCGGCTTCATCGCTCCAGAGAGGAATTGAAGCAACCGCTTAAAATCCGAAGCTCGCCAGCTTGGCTATCCCAATCGACCTCAAGCAAATCCGTGGTTAATCGATGCGTGGCGTTTAAGCCGCTTTATCTCCGATTAGGAGAAAAGGCACTACCCTTTATCGCTTTCTTCGGCGCACCAAACACTTCGAGTGGATGGACGCGGCCACGGCCGGATTGGAAGAAATAAAAGCCATCCTGGCCACCAACCCAATCTTGGCCATGCCAAATGTCGGCAAACCAATGCTGCTATATATAGCGGCAACTCACCAAGTTGTAAGCACAGTGCTCGTCGTCGAACGAGAAACGGATGGACATAAATTCCAACTTCAAAAGCCGGTATATTATGTATCCACTGTCCTCACTCCATGCAAATCACGGTACCCACATTATCAAAAGATAGCATATGCGGTATTTATGGCATCCCGAAAATTACGACACTACTTTCAAGAGTGTTCAATTACGGTGGCCTCGGAAGTACCACTCAATGACATAATAAACAACCGCGATGCCACAGGCCGGATTGCCAAATTGGCTATCGAGCTCCTCCCGTTGGACATAGCATACAGACCACGGCGAGCCATTAAGTCGCAAGTACTGGCCGATTTTTACGCCGAGTGGACAGGTTTAACTCCCTAATGAATACGGGCGTACCCAATTGATCATGCACTCGACGACTCTAAAATGCTGGCTAGTCTGGGGTCAAGGCCGCCTCGACATCCCCCACCGGAGATACAGTCCAATATGTACTCCAAATACTGTACACGACTCCAACAAGGCAGCCAACACGAGGCCCTGTTACATGGTCTCCGGATGGCAGTTTCATGGGCATTCAACGCCGGAGGTGCGTGGGGACTCAACCGCAATATCTCAAATAAATGGAGACTTCGACACCAAGGATCCAAAATGGCGGCTTATCGCAACGCCGCCCTCAAAATGTCACCGGTTTGAGGGGCTTAAATTCCACCTTGTGGCTCGGGAAAATAATCAAAGCATGGATATCTCGCTCAGAGGCGCTAAGCGCACCTCCTGTCCCACCTAACATCTTCTTGAAAGGCTGTTTAAGCCATCCGTGGTAAGGGAAGGGGACACCGTAACAATAGTCCGACCCGCCACAACACCGTATACCAAACACTTCGACACAATCGGAGGCTCGCCACCGAAATAACACCTTCAAATTTACGCGGATAATGGCCGCCATCGCCTGCGGATGTAATCCATACCGCCTACCTAACCAGCAGCAGAACTACCCGAGGACCAAAATGAGGCACGCTGCATAGTGCGTGGTCTAAAGCCTACAAGGTCCACGAGGGAGAGCTTTATAAGAAAAGCACCACCGGAGTCCTTCAAAGGTGCATCTCTGAAAAGGAAGGGCGGAAGCTTTTGGCATAAACGCAGCCGACTCGGGCGGCCACCACGCCGCAGCCCGGGTCCTTGTAAGCAAGGCCTTCCATACATGTTTCTATTGGCCGACGCACCCGAGCAGCGATGCACGTGATCCGGTTCAACGCTATGAGGTTGCCAGCTTTGCAAACCAAAGCCATATGCCGCCACCGCCTCCAAACAATATGCATTACTTGGCCTTTTGTGTCTCGGGGCTTGATATGGTCGGACCCCACAAAGGGGAAGCCATAAGAAAAAATACTTACTGGTCATGGTCGATAAATTCACCAAATGGATAGAAGCCAAACTCATTAAACGGCCAATCCGGACCAGTGATAGACTTCATATCCGGTGGTACACCGCTACGGTGTCCCCACAACATCATCACCGATAACGGCTCGAACTTCACAGCCGGCGAGGTAAAACTTTGTGCAGCAACATGGGCATCAAGCTCGATTATGCTTCCGCCTATCACCCACAAACTAACGCCAAGTCGACGAGCAAATGATGTTATCATAAGCGCATTAAACCCAGATTAGTGCGGTCCTTAAAGGAATCAAACACGACCGGGTAGAGGAGCTCGACCAGACTACGGGGCTTTGGACCACGCGAATCGCACTACCGTGATACACACCGCTTTTTATGGTGTACGACGCAGAGGCGGTATCGCCTCGGACATAATTCATGATTCACCTCGAAAAGCGCATGTATGAAGAAAAGAGGCCGAGCCGATCGGCAACTCGATCTTTTTCCTTTTCTTCAAGGCCTTAAAAGGCTAAATTGTGTCTTGACTACACAATCTTGACGCGCTAACCGCTACCATTATACTCCGTGGGCTTTTATACGTAAGTTTAATATAACTATTTTCCAAGCTTTATAAACACGCCTAATATGCGACCCTATCCAAAAGGAACTCAAGGTCCCACCAAGGATAGACCCGATATTGAAACACTTTTGCAAGGTGGATATCATTACATCAACATTACATAATAGTGGGATATATACATAAGGCACAAATGCCACAAGAATACAACAATACAACATATAAGATCAACATCCGACTACGGATGAAACATAAACAGTAAACTCAAACAATATCCACCTCTGCTAGCCCAGCTGCCGACCGAACCTATCCTCGATCAAGAAGAAGCGTAAGAAGAACTCAATGCAAGCAAGCATCGCCTCGTGATCATGATCATCGTGATAACCTGTACCGTGAATCTGTTGTAGTAATCTGTGAGCCACGAGGACTCAAAGAATCCCATTACCATGGGTATCAAGACTAGCAAAGCTTAATGGGTAAGGAAGAGGTAAAGTGGTGAGGTTGCAGCAGACTAAGCATATATGGTGGCTAACATACGCAAATGAGAGCGAGAAGAGAAACAAAGGAACGGTCGTCAACTAGTAATGATCAAGAAGTGATCCTGAACTCCTACTTACTCGTGACATAACCTAAGAACTCGTGTTCACTCCTCCTCGACCATGCCGAGAAGAGACCATCATGGCTACACACGCGTTGATGCGCTTTAATTCGGATCAGTGTCAAGTTATCTACAACCGACATTAACAAATTCCCATCTGCCACATAACCGCTGGCACGGCTCTCGAAAAGTTTATACCCAGCAGGGTGTCCCAACTTAGCCCATGATAAGCTCTCGCGATCAACGAAGGATATTCCTTCTCCCGGAAGACCCGATAAGTCTCGAATCTCGCTACAAGACATTTCGACAAAGAATAAAACAAGACCAAAGAAAGCCGCCGATGTAATCGACAAGCCCGATAGGAGCTGCACATATCTCGCTCGTGGCAACACCGGATGAGACATCCTACGAGTAAAACCAACCTCAAGTTTCCCTAAGGTGGCCCTGCAGTCGCTGCTTTGAACCAGCACTTAGAGAAGCACCGCCCGGGGCTAATAAAGATGACCTCGAGAGAGCGACTCCCAAGGGAAAAGTAGGTGGTAGTGAGGCAAATGGTAAAACCAAGGTTGGGCCTTGCCGGAGGAGTCTTATTCAAAGCGAACTGTCAAGGGGTCCCATAAATCACCCACCACGTTAGGGACACAAAATCCGGGAACATAATACCGATATGACGGAAACTAGGGCGGCAAGAGGAACAAAACACTGTGCATAAGGTCGAGCCTTCACCCTTTACCAAGTATATAGATGCATTAATTAAATAAGATATATTGTGATATCCCAACAAGTAAACATGTTCCAACAAGGAACAAACTTCATCTTCACCTGCAACTAACAACGCTATAAGAGGGGCTGAGCAAAGCGGTAACATAGCCAAACAACGGTTTGCTGGGAAGGTGACAACGATTAGAGGTTCATGGCAATTTGGGAGGCTTGAGCAGCAAGTGATAGGTAGCGCAGCATAGGGATAGAACGAAACAACTAGCATAGCAATGATAGTAGTGAGATCCAGGGTAGCGGTCATCTTGCCTGAAATCCCGCTAGGAAGAAGAACGAGTCCATGAAGAAGACGAACGGATGAAGCCGAACCAAGCGTAGACGAACGAATCCTCACGATCGCAACGAAACAGGAACTAACAAGAAGAAGCACACAACATAGTAAATGCACTACACATGAACAAGACATGATGCTCAACCAAGCATGATGCATGACAAATCTAGATGAGGCTACTCATGGCAAGAGATGATGCAAACAAGAGCAACACATCAAAGCAAGTTTAAATGAGGCCGGAAGCAACATATAACAATTCCGGTAAGTCCTCATATGCAAATTTCGAAATTGGTCCAGATCTGAATAACTTTATGTTCAAGTTGTTAAACAGCAATTTAAAATGCACCAAGATGATCTACACGAAATTCTAGTCAAGTTACATATAAAGTTCATTAGATTCGGAGCTACGGCCTAGAAGATATGAGCAAAACAAGATAAGCATGGCATTGATGCAAAATGCATACAAACATCAAGCAAACACCTCAAAACAAGGATGCAACATGATAATATGAAACTATATGCAATTCTAAGCAAATTTCATATAGAGCACACTCAAAACGGAGCAACGGTGCAACACATACACCCTATACAAGTCATGACAACAATCTGTCCAAAACAGCAAATAGGCATATTGCAAGCTTCAAAACACTATGCTACAACATCTCAACGTAAGAACAAAAGGCATGGGCATGATTTACATGTAAAGCATTACAAAACATGAACACTGAGCTATCTCCAGAAATCACTAGAACATGCTCAAAAACACATGGCAAGATTGCAAATAATAACAGCCAGACTTATCAGAAATAACATCAAAGTTGCAATGTTTAGAGCTATCAAACAACATGCTACAGGAACTTATCATGGCAACCAAAGGCATTGCATGATACTACTAAATGCATAGAACAAAAGTCCCTTACTGACCATGAGCCAAAAAGGATCAAGATATGATGGCACCCATGTAAACATGGCAAGTTATATGACAGATTCATACAAGGCAGGAACAACAATAAGTAGGCATGTTAGTGAGCTTGAACCACTCACCACAGAGCAATACATGACATGTAAAGTTAACTAACAGTAAGAAGACATGTTATAGAAGCTACACATGGCAAGAAAAACATCATAGCATACATGGATCAACTACAACAACCTTGGCAAAATTGAATAACATGTAAACAACCTGCCAGGAAACATTTTATAGCAAAAGTAGAGCTCGATTGACTCAATCTATGGCACTCCATAATTGCAAACAAGGGCATGGATGGATAGAGAATAACCATATGTTCAAAACATCCTTACTGAAGTATCTCAAACTAAGCATGGATCTCTCTGTAGCATCAAGTTTACATGGCATAAAAATATCAGCAGAACAGGGGCTGAAATCAGCAACATCATGAAGCCTAGTTTGCATGCTTGTGCTATTCACCACATAGATCAAAAAAATACATGGCATACACCCCTGTAAATATGGCATGGCATAGTACAAAACACATGTAGGACTCAAGTTCATAGGATGCACACATCAATCATGGCAAAAATGACAAATCACCAAGTTATACCAGTTTCAGCAGATTAACATCACATAGCACTCTTGCAACGATGATTCAGGCATCACGATGAGCTCAAATGAACAGGATGCAATGGAATGAAATGATGTACTCGTTGAGACGAACAATCTGACATATTACACGCACAAAATGGAGCTACGGGTGCAGAGATACGACAGGTCAAACATGGCATGATAATAACAAAATACTGCGGGACAGCAGATTTCTCACCCCGGGAAAAAAGTCAATCGCGGCACGGAGATCGAGGATGGCCGAGATCTCGCCGGATCTGAGGCGCCGGCGGCCGGAGAAGAGGGAGATGGCGGTCGGCGTCGAGGGAGAGGTCCGGGCGGCCGGGGGAGGGCGGATCCGGCCGGCCCCTGGCCGGATCTGGCCGGAGAAGAGGCCGGCGACCGGCGCGTTACGGACGGGCGGCGCTACGAGAGGAGGCGGGGCGGCGCGCGGGCCGGGCGGCCGGAGCGCTGGGAGGCGAGGCGGCGAGGGCGAGGCGGCGGCGGCTCAGGCCGGGCGCTGGCGGCGAGGCGCCAGGCGCGGCGGGTCGGGCGGGCGGCAGCGCGGGCGGGCGCGAGCGGTCCCGCTGGGCCCCGAATGGGCTCTGCTGGCGGCGGGGAGGCCGCAGGTGTCACGCGGCCGGGCGGCCATCGCTGCGGGCGGCGGCGAGCCTTCGTCCGCCGGACGGACACGCCCGGGCGGGCGAGAGGGAGAAGAAATTATGGTTTGACCGGGAATTTTCGGGAGGCACATATTTATAGGTAGAGGGAGCTAGAGACTCCAAATGAGTGCGGTTTTCGCCACGCGATCGTGATCGAACGAATCGAGAGCATAGAGGGGTGTTTGCTGGGTTTTGGGCCACTTTAGAAGGGTGTTGGGCTGCAAGGAGAAGGAGGCTTTACTTACCCTGTTAACCGTTGAGTACCAAACGACCTCCAAATGATCCAAACTTGACAGCGGTCTAACGGTACTATACCAAGGCCGCTTGACAAACCTCGGTCCATTCCGAGAAAGTTTAATACCTGCACACCTAAAAGAGGCAAAAGGGGCGCCGGAGACATAGGAGTGCCGGATTGCAAACGGACAACGGGAAAATGCTCGGATGCATGAGACGAACACGTATGCAAAAGCGATGCACATGATGACATGATATGAAATGCAGATGATGACATGGCAAAGTGCAACACGCAAGCAAATGACATGGCAACACCGACGAATAATCAAGGACACCGGTGCATCGAATCGGGGCGCATTACACCTCCACTAACAAGAGATCTCGCCCCAGATCTTAGGACCGAGACGGAAGGGAAAAGGGATGAGGTGGAGCAAGAACTCAAGAGAAGAAGCAAAGAATCGAGAGCACACGAAGAAGAGAGAAACGACGATAATGACGAGAATTGAAAGCTCACGGAATCGATAGACTATGAAACCACTCCGGTTAGAACGAGATAAGAAACGAATAAGGCTGAAAGGATTTAGGCAGCACTCCGCTAAAACATGTAGGAATTGAACACGAGCTTCACAAGATGGGATGACACTTGACGAGATAAGCAATGCAAAGCCTCCTAAGAATTGAAGAATGGAATGAAAAGAATTTAGAAGGAAGGTTTGAACTGAAGTTGTTGAGAAAATCAACAACGAAAGAATAAGCTTGTTGTGGACTTATCAAAAACAACTCGAAACTTGAGGTGAAATTATACCACAACCAAATGCTTGAATATCTGAGAAGAACGAAGAAATGCAAAACTCCACTTCAAAGGAATACAGAGAATTAATTGCACTTCGAGACGTGAGAAGAAAAGATACTTGAACTCCTTGAACAAGAATCTTGATGAACTCTTGAAGAATGAATTAAATCATGAAGAACCACCATGAAGAACTCCGGTGACAAAAGGATGATGAGATAAAATGAAGGGTGAAAGAATAAGATGAGCCTTGCGATGATTTAGATGGAGTTTCCGACGAAATGGCTGAGGAAATTTGAACTCCGGAAAAGAAAAGATTAAAACACTTGGAACTAGAATTTATTCATTACGAACAAACTCCGAAGTAAGGGATTAATCACTTGGATGAAATAAGATTTATTGTATGCTTATCCTTCATCAAATTAAATTGATGACAAACAATGGATTTTGCAAACTACTTATTCTTCTTGAAAAAGAATTGAGAAGTGACATATCACAAACTTGAGAAGGTCTTCATGAACCACCGGTAGGATTGAAAAGAACGAATGGATTAATATGATAAACAAGGAAAATAATCTTGAACGAACCACCGTAAGAATTCGGAAATGACTGGCGAAAGAGAATGAATCACCGGGAAGAATTAGAAGAACAAATATGCTAGAGGGGATTTAGATGCAAAAGAACAAGGAGATCATAATCTGATTAAAGAACACTTGAACGAAGCACCGGGATAAATAGAGAACGATGACTAGAATGATGGCCTCCGGTGAAAAGAAATGGAAAAAACAAATCTTGACATACTCCGGATGGGTAAGAAAAGAATATCTGACAAACTGAAATAATTCGAGAGGATGATATGAAGCTAGAACCACGAATCTTCGAGAGAACGGGCAAGATTTAGAGGGAAAACTCTTCTTCGGTCTTCAGATATCGACGGGAAACACCACAAAAATTGCTGAGATACTCCGGGAGAATGAAAAGCAACGAGGTAGAGCCAACAATGAAAAGAATTTGAAAGAGATCTTGGGAAGGCGTCTGACTGATGAAATTCATTCTTACGTCAAACTTCAAAAAGAACTTGAGAATAACTCCGGAATAATTAGAAGAGTCAGGTAAGATCCTGGGAATAGACCTGTGGGTTAGGGCCCACTAAAAGAAAAACACCGCTGGAAAGGATTGTTGAAGAAGTAGATGATGCACCGAATAATTGAGATATTTGAATGAGGTGACAACCTCAATTAATTAGAACACGCATTTAATCTCCCGATATGTCTTCCTAACTCCGGAATGATAAATCAAGTAGAGGCTAACGAGCATAGAGAACACTTCGAGGAAAAGAATATGATCGACAACGAAAAACTTGAATTGAGTCCACCGGAGAAGAAAAGAGATGAAGAATGACAAACAAGACGAGAATACACCGTTGAAATAATTGAGGAAGACCAAGAGGCTCCACACGAATGAAATTGATAGTCGAAAAGACTCAAAGTTCCGGAAGAAAAAGGGTGGGAGAGCGGGAAAACAAAGGCAACTTGGAAGGGGAAACGACGAATATCTTGAAGAGAAAAACACCGATTGAAATCATTAAGGAAAGGAAGCAAAGACTTCGCACGAGTAGAATGGATACTCGATTACGAACTCTGGTTCCGACAAGAAAAAGGTTGGGTGGGTGCGAACAGAAAACAACTGAGGATTCAACTTGCAAAACAAAGAGGGTCGAATCAACATGACGAGAAATGCACCGGATGCAAAGAGCTGAGGAACAACGATCGGAAAACCAACTGCGTGATCCTAAAGAAAAATTTTGAACGAGAAGAGGAGTAGTTCAAAACACCTACATCCAGATTCCTCACCAGAGCGACGAAGGGGCTGGGGACTAAAAGAATTCCTACTCCGATATAACTAGACCAAAACCAGTTTTCTTCTAGACTCAACAACGGCCAAACTACACGATCAATCAAGGGGCCTTAGGGTCGGTCGAGGCTCGATACTAACTTGAACACGCCTAATATGCGACCCTATCCAAAAGGAACTCAAGGTCCCACCAAGGATAGACCCGATATTGAAACGCTTTTGCAAGGTGGATATCATTACATCAACATTACATAATAGTGGGGATACATACATAAGGCACAAATGCCACAAGAATACAACAATACAACATATAAGATCAACATCCGACTACGGATGAAACATAAACAGAAACTCAAACAATATCCACCTCGCTAGCCCAGGCTGCCGACCGAACCTATCCCCGATCAAGAAGAAGCGAAGAAGAACTCAACGCAAGCAAACATCGCCTCACGCCATGATCATCGTGATAACCTGTACCGCAACTGTTGTTGTAGTAATCAGGAGCCACGAGGACTCAGCAATCCCATTACCATGGGTATCAAGACTAGCAAAGCTTAATGGGTAAGGAAGAGGTAAAGTGGTGAGGTTGCAGCAATGACTAAGCATATATGGTGGCTAACATACGCAAATGAGAGCGAGAAGAGAAACAAAGGACCGGTCATCAACTAGTAATGATCAAGAAGTGATCCTGAACTCCTACTTACGCCGACATAACCTAAGAACCGTGTTCACTTCCCGACTCCCGAGAAGAGACCATCATGGCTACACACGGTTGATGCGTTTTAATTCGGATCAGTGTGTCAAGTTATCTACAACCGACATTAACAAATTCCCATCTGCCACATAACCGCTGGCACGACTTCGAAAGTTTATACCTCGCAGGGTGTCCCAACTTAGCCCATGATAAGCTCTCGCGATCAACGGGATATTCCTTCTCCCGGAAGACCCGATCAGTCTCGGAATCCCGCCACAAGACATTTCGACAGAATAAAACAAGACCAGCAAAGCCGCCTGATGCGCCGACAATCCCGATAGGAGCTGCACATATCTCGCTCGTGGCAACACCGGATGAGACATCCTACGAGTAAAACCAACCTCAAGTTTCCCCAAGGTGGCCCTCAAGTCTCGCTGCTTTTGAACCAGCACTTAGAGAAGCACCGCCCGGGGCTAATAAAGATGACCTCGAGAGAGCGACTCCCAAGGGAAAAGTAGGTGGTGGTGAGGCAAATGGTAAAACCAAGGTTGGGCCTTGCCGGAGGAGTCTTATTCAAAGCGAACTGTCAAGGGGGTCCTATAAATCACCCGACCGTTAGGGACGCAAAATCCGGGAACATAATACCGATATGACGGAAACTAGGGCGGCAAGAGTGGAACAAAACACAGGCATAAGGCCGAGCCTTCCACGCTTTACCAAGTATATAGATGCATTAATTAAATAAGATATATTGTGATATCCCAACAAGTAAACATGTTCCAACAAGGAACAACATCTCCATGTTCCAACAAGGAACAAACTTCATCTTCACCGCAACTAACAACGCTATAAGAGGGCTGAGCAAAGCGGTAACATAGCCAAACAACGGTTTGCTAGGAAGGTGACAACGGTTAGAGGTTCATGGCAATTTGGGAGGCTTGAGCAGCAAGTGATAGGTAGCGCAAGCATAGCGATAGAACGAAACAACTAGCATAGCAATGATAGTAGTGAGATCCAGGTAGCGGTCATCTTGCCTGAAATCCCGCTTAGGAAGAAGAACGAGTCCATGAAGAAGACGAACGGATGAAGCCGAACCAAGCGTAGATGAACGAATCCTCACGATCGCAACGAAACAGGAACTAACAAGAAGAAGCACACAACATAGTAAATGCACCACACATGAACAAGACATGATGCTCAACCAAGCATGATGCATGACAAATCTAGATGAGGCTACTCATGGCAAGAGATGATACAAACAAGAGCAACACATCAAAGCAAGTTTAAATGAGGCCGAACAACATATAACAATTCCTAGAAGTCCTCATATGCAAATTTTGAAATTGGTCCAGATCTGAATAACTTTATGTTCAAGTTGTTAAACAGCAATTTAAAATGCACCAAGATGATCTACACGAAATTCTAGTCAAGTTACATATAAAGTTCATTAGATTCGGAGCTACGGCCTAGAAGATATGAGCAAAACAAGATAAGCATGGCATTGATGCAAAATGCATACAAACATCAAGCAAACACCTCAAAACAAGGATGCAACATGATAATATGAAACCACATGCAATTCTAAGCAAATTTCATATAGACCACACTCAAAACGGAGCAACGGTGCAACACATACACCCTATACAAGTCATGACAACAATCTGTCCAAAACAGCAACTAGGCATATTGCAAGCTTCAAAACACTATGCTACAGCATCTCAACGTAAGAACAAAATGCATGGGCATGATGTACAGGTAAAGCATTACAAAACATGAACACTGAGCTATCTCCAAATCACTAGAACATGCTCAAAACACATGGCAAGATTGCAAATAATAACAGCTTTCAGACTTATCAGAAATAACATCAAAGTTGCAATGTTTAGAGCTATCAAACAACATGCTACAGGAACTTATCATGGCAAACAAAGGCATGTCATGATATTACTAAATGCATAGAACAAAAGTCCCTTACTGACCATGAGCCAAAAAGGATCAGAATATATGATGGCACCCATGTAAACATGGCAAGTTATATGACAGATTCATACAAGGCAGGAACAACAATAGGTAGGCATGTTGGTGAGCTTGAACCACTCACCACAGAGCAAAACATGACATGGAAAGGCAACCAACAGTAAGAAGACATGTTATAGAAGCTATACATGGCAAGAACAACATCATAGCATACATGGATCAACTACAACAACCTTGGCAAAATTGAATAACATGTAAACAACCTGCCAGGAAACATTTTATAGCAAAAGTAGAGCTCGATTGACTCAAGCTATGGCACTCCATAATTGCAAACAAGGGTATGGATGGATAGAGAATAACCATATGTTCAAAACATCCTTATGAAGTATCTCAAAATAAGCATGGATCTCTCTCAGCATCAAGTTTACATGGCATAAAAATATCACAGTAATCAGGCTGAAATCAAGAACATCATGAAGCCTAGTTTGCATGCTTGTGCTAGTCACCACATAGATCACAAAAATACATGGCATACACCCGTGTAAATATGGCATGGCATAGTACAAAACACATGTAGGACTCAAGTTCATAGGATGCACACATCAATCATGGAAAAAATGACAAATCACCAAGTTATACCAGTTTCAGCAGATTAACATCACATAGCACTCCTGCAACGATGATTCAGGCGTCAAGATGAGCTCAAATGAACATGATGCAATGGAATGAAATGATTTACTCGTTGAGTCGAACAATTTGACATATTACACGCACAAAACGGAGCTACGGGTGCAGAGATACGACAGGTCAAACATGGCATGATAATAACAAAATACTCCGGGACTGGCAGATTTCTCACCCCGGGAAAAAAGTCAACCGCGGCACGGAGATCGAGGATGGCCGGGATCTCGCCGGATCTGAGGCGTCGGCGGCCGGAGAAGAGGGCGATGGCGGTCGGCATCGAGGGAGAGGTCCGGGCGGCCGGGGGAGGGCGGATCCGGCCGGCCCCTGGCCGGATCTGGCCGTAGAAGAGGCCGGCGCACCAGCGCGGTCACGGGGACGGGCGGCGCCGAGAGGAGGCGGCGGCGGCGCGGGCGCGCTGGCCGCTGCCGGAGCGGGGAGGCGAGGTGGCGAGGGCGAGGCGGCGGCGGCTCAGCCGGGCGGGCGGCGGGTCGCTGGCGGGCAAGGCGGCGGCGCGGCCGGCCGGGCGGCGGCGCGAACCGGCGGCGGCGGGCGCGAGCGGGCCTGGCTGGCCCCGGATGGGCTCCGCAGGACGCGGGCGGCGGGAGGCTGCTGGTGCCGCAGTGCCGGGCGGCATCGGCTGCGGGCGGCGGGCGGGTTTCGTTCGCCGGACGGGACACGCCCGCGGGCGAGAGGAGAAGAAATTAGGTTTGGACCGGGAATTTTTGGGGGAGGCACATATTTATAGGTAGAGGGAGCTAGGAGACTGCAAATGGAGTGCGGTTTTCGGCCACGCGATCGTGATCGAACGACCGAGAGCATAGAGGGGAGTTTGCTGGGTTTTGGGCCACTTTAGAAGGGGTGTTGGGCTGCAAGGAGAAGGAGGCTTTTACGGTTACCCGGTTAACCGTTGGAGTATCAAACGACCTCCAAATGATCCGAAACTTGACAGGCGGTCTACCGGTGCTATACCAAGCCCGCTTGACAAACCTCGGTCCATTCCGAGAAATTTTAATACCCGCACACGAAAAGAGGCAAAAGGGGACGCCGGGAGACATAGGAGTGCCGGATTGCAAAACGGACAACGGGGAAAATGCTCGGATGCATGAGACGAACACGTATGCAAAAGCGATGCACATGATGACATGATATGAAATGCAGATGATGACATGGCAAAGTGTAACACGCAAGCAAAGGACATGGCAACACCGACGAATAACTGAAGGACACCTGGCGCATCGAATCCGGGGCGTTACACTTTATGCCCCACACATGTGTTATTCTTCCACATGTACCTTTTTGTGCCATTATATGCATCGATAAGTTTTGGCCAAGCTTGCTGTTCGGTTTTGTGTTTATGCCCCACGCCCTGCTAATCTGCTAGGGCATAAGGGGAGCACTCTGCGGATTATTACTGCCGGTCACCGGATGTGTACCTCAGACCGGTGAAGCCAAGGCTAGCATTCTTAAGGGAATACTCGGTCGGTGAACAAAAGATGACTTTATTTATTTTAATATCGCCGGCGCTTCGGGAACGGGGTCCCCAGACTTGCTCTCCAAGGCCAAGCGGCGGGTTCAAGGAGGCCCAGACGCCCATCTTCATCTACGAAGATCAAGACCTCGCGAGGGGCCAGATTGGGCGGACGGCAAGGAGCTTCTCGTGCACGGCCTCGTCAGTTGTCTCATGAGGAGGCAGAGAGTTCAAGGCAGGGTACTCGCGAGGTGCCCATGACGCAAGCCATGATTTACCAAGGGCGCCACGGGCGCCAACTGCGGCAGCCGTCCTCCTTTCCTCTTTGGTGCAAAGGGAGCAAGCGCAGGCGAGAGCATCGAGCAAAGGCATCCGTTTCGGTGCAACAAGACCAAGACCAGCCCAACGGCTGAAAGGGAGTCATCGTGGAGCCCAAGCAGTCATCATCACCAGAGTCTTTGGCAGGCGAGGACCAACTTTAGTCAGGATAAGTGTACCCGCTGTTCCCCTTCAAAATGGCCAATTGTTGGAGCCCTTCCTGCTCAATATTTGGGAAGAGGCCCAGGGCCTTCGCCTATAAATAGGACTAGCCACCCACAGGGTAGAGAGGGCTGGATCCAGATCCGGAATCCTCATCAAGAAACCAGTAGCTAGAGCGACTGAACACCACCTAGCAGTTCATCGCACCCGCCAAGAACAGACACTCGCGAGGCTGTTCTTCCTTGTATTGTTCATCATCAGCCCAAGAGGCAATCCACCACACCACACGCTGGAGTAGGGTATTACACCACAATGGTGGCCTGAACCAGTATAAATCTCGTGTCTCTTGTGCTGTTCCGTTTAGTAGTTTAGGTCCCCGCGATTCGGGCGAGGTGCGAGACGGTGGAAGGTTGGATCTCCACCACCCCAGTGTTCGAACCTCAAGGGTCCGCTGAACCCGAACCGACATTTGGCGCGCAGTAGGTGCGCCAGATCTGCCTTTCGTCGCTTCGTTTTTCCTCGACCACCGCAACCATGTTCGACGCCTGCCGGGCTCCGCTGAAGCGCCGATCCGCCGGGCCCCATGTCGCCGCCAGACAGCTCCCTGCCGCGGGCGCTCGTCGTTTCTCGTCACTGCTGTCAACGCCGCCACCGCCCGGCGGGAACGAGCAGCAAGCATCATACCAAAGACCCGCCCATGAGGCGGGACGGCCGCACCGCCACGCTTTCGCCTCCGCTGGTTCTTTCGCCACGCGCTTCCCCACGCGCCTTGAGGCCCGAAGCTGCACTCTATCGCGCAAACGAAGCTCCTGCGCTACCGCTTCGCCGATGACGTTTACGAAGAATGGCTCACCGAAGTCGCCGAAGCTCGTTCAGCTGCAGAGGCGCCGCGCCATCCGCTCGCTGCACCGCACTTCGCCCCTGCTGGCGGCGAAGCTCCCGGGCGCCACCGCCTCCTCAAGAAGGCGCCTGCCCCAAGGCGCGCGCCTCGGCGGAACTCCGCCCGCCAGCGCCGCGCTGCAAGAGAGAGCTGTCAAGAAGTTCTCGCCCACGAGAAGCTGCCCGAGCGCCTCCCCGCCCAAAGACGCCAGACCTCGCGCTGCCCCCAGCCGCGCGCAGGGAGGCCCGCAAGACCAAGCTCTTCGCTGTCCGAGGCCCCCGCGGCCACGGGCGGCTGCCGCGCTTTCACCTCCGGAAGGCGCAGTCAAGGCGGGCCCGCCAAGTTCGCTGCACCTGCCTCCTCGCCACGACGGCACGGCTGACCCCACGGAGTTCCTCCAGTTTCACGAGCTGGGCATCGAGGCTGCCAATGGGGATGAAAAGGTCATGGCGAACTGGTTTCCATGGCGCCAAGGACGGAGCCCGCACTGCTCTCGATCCGCCCTGTGCACGATCTCTTCCGGCCGAGATGCGCACCCGCTTCATCGCCAACTTCCGGTACTCGCGACCGCCACCGCCGTGAGCGACATGCGTCAATCAAGCAGCAGCCAGGGAAACCCTGCAAAAGTACATCCAGCGCTTCAACAACGACGCGCTTTAAGGTCCCTGTGGTAATCGAGGAGGCCATCATCTCTGCTTTCTCCGACGGGCGCGCGATGTTAAGATGAAGGAGGAGTCGGCGATGCATGAAGATCTCAGCACCTCCTGAGCTGTTCAACTTGGCGACCAAGCGCGCCAGGGCTGAGGAAGGGCGCCTTCCTCCTCGAGCTGCCCGCCATGGATCCTCAAGAGAAGAAGTCCAAGGCCAAGGACGGAAGCGCAAGGGGCTGCCGCATCACGGCCGAACCGCACATCAAGCGAGGCAGAGATCAGCCCGAGTCCTCCAAGGGCGCCGGTACTCATGCGGTACCACGACCTCCACACCCACAACACCAATGAATGCCAAGAGCTCCGGCCGCGCGCTGGGCAGGGTCGGTAGACGCCCGAGCGCAGCAACCGGGCTACGGCCGAGGAGGAGGAAGGAATGCAGGACGCTGAAAAACCGCGTCTGCGCCAAGGGTGGCGCGACCAACCTCGCGAGGACCGTTGGCAAGACCCGCCTCGCGAGGGAGGCTGGAGGGATCAGCCTCGCGAGGATCACCCGCAGGGGAACGCAGGCCTCCCTCCACGGCCGCCGCAGCCAAGGAGAATTGAGGACCGTCATCAGGACGAGGGGCTGGGGCTTCAAGAACCGCGGCGATCGTCAGATCCTGGGCGGAGCTCAAGCCCCAGCCTCTCAAAGCATCTTCAAGCAGTTCGCCTGCCGGCGAATGCAGTTCTCCTGCTCGAGGCCACGCCCTCTCGTGGTCGGCGGCGCGCCATCACGCTCAGCCCAGCGGATCAGCTTCGCGCGCGCCACAGCCGGAGTTCTCCCAATGCTTTGTTCCCAATCATCAAGAACGGCTGGTCACCAAGACCTCATCGACGGGCGGGCAGACTCAACGCCCCGTCCGTGGAAACATTCAACAATCTTCGCGCCTTACACCAGCTTCAGCCAACCAAGCCTTTCTCCGAGTCACCGACGGCTCCACGATCCCGACCGGCAGGTCCGCCTTCCTGTCACCTTTGGGGCTCGCGACAACTACCGCAGACAACGCCATCCCTGCACCCGGCTGGCCAAATTCGACGCCACCCACATTCGCCGCCAGATAACGCCATCCTCGGTACCCGGCGCTGGCCAAATTCATGGCCGAACTCCACCACGGCTACAACGCCCTCAAGATGCCAGAAGCGGCGGGTCATCACGGTGCCTCAGAAGAGAGAGACGCAGCAGGCTCCCCGGAGCGAGCCTTTCAGCCGCGACGCTAGATGACCTGCACCACAAGAGCAGAAGGCCCCACGAGGCCGCATCCAAGAAGAAGAAGACATCGACCGCCCGGCTCAAGAGGCAGGCCCCTCAGGCCCGCACCAGCCAGGGGAGCCTCCTTCCATCGTGATAGGAGCACGCCCGCGCCTCCTCAGCCGGGCTCGGGCTCTCCTCGAGGGCCGCCACCCGCCAAGATCACGAGGGAGGCGCTGGGCACCACGTGAGGCGCAGCCAAGCACGCTTCCCGCAAGCAGAGCAAGGCAAGGAGGGCCGAACCTCGTGGAGTTCATCAAGCCAAAGCCATTCAGAGCTACAGGAGTCCAGATCATGAGGGGCGCCGCCACCACTGTGGCCTCCCATCCAGCGAGGATGGTGGGCTGCGCGTCTGCATCGACATACCAGTGGCTCAACCGAGCCGCGCCTCAAGAGCGCCTGCCCTCGCGAGTGGGATGTTGCAAGGGCCCGCCTCAGCTACGGCGCATGCCTCACGGCCTGCCAAACGCGGGCTGCCAAGCGCCAAAGATCTCATGAGGGCCATCCCGAGGCTCGAGAGGTCGCACGCCACAGCCCTCGGGCGGAGATGGAGATGGCCCCGAGGAGCCGCCAGCCCGGATCCTCCCCGAGGCCCCCGGCCTGGGGCTCGTGGAGGATCGGCTCCCGCAGCCCACCGAGTCTGCTACACCAACACCCCTTCGTCCCCAACATCACCAGTGACATCTTTAAGTTTTATTTCCTGGCTAGGAGCGCCTGTGGCTGCATTATTCCTAGGCCGCAGGCCCGCCCCCGCGGCATGTATCCTTCTATTTCATGTCATTAGCCTATCCTGTTGGGGGCGCCGGGCTGCATCATCCCCAGCCGCCTCGGCCTGTCCCAAATGCATGTATCCTTCTTACGCTTTCCTTAGGATTATGCTCGCCCACCATGCTTGTTATTTGGTGCCTTTTCCGGGTGACGGAAGCTTGCGTGTTAAAGGGGGTGCCTCAGCATCACGACTCGTGGCTCCTACCGCCTCCGCCCTCACCGGGTCTTTTCCATGGCATCGCGACCTGGCTTGCCAAATGACGATCGAGACCAGCCCGAGAGCGCGACCGAGGACGAGAGTTTCACATCAACCCAGCTTATGCTGCTAAAGGGGGGTGCCCGAGCATCGCGACTCAGGGCTCCTACCGCCTCCGCCATCACCCTCCGGGTCTTGTCCATGGCATCGTGGACTGCTTGCCAACCGACGGCTGAGACCAGCCCGAGAGCCGGACCCGAGGACGAGAGTTCGCCATCTAACCTAGCTTATGCTAAGCAAAGGGGGGTGCCCGAGCATCGCGACTCAGGGCTCCTACCGCCTCCGTCCCTCACCCTCTGGTCTTGTCCATGGCATCGCGACTGTCTTGCCACGACGGCCGAGACCAGCCCGAGAGCCGGGACCAAGACGAGAGCACCGCATCCGCCAAATTTGCAGGAACACACTCAAGATAAGGCCCAGAGCTAGGCGCAACCCGCTTGAGGTAGGGCCCCGTGAGTTCCCCGCTGGCTCACGGGTGCCCTGACACACCTCGCCTAGCCCTACCGTGCACCACGTGTCGGTGGGCTGTATACGCCTGGGGCTCCTCCCGAGGGGAGCCCTCCCACGCACTGTGGGAAGCACCATGCTCCATGCTTTGACGACACCGCCGAGGAGCGGCTATGCCCGCACGCATGCGGAAGCGCTTATGTCAGCTACAGTGATAAACAACTGAGGTGGCCTCCGGTCGCATCAACCTCGGGAGTTTAGAGCTCGTGTCCGCCTCATCGCAACGCCTCCCTTGGGAGCGCCGCGAGGGCGCTGACACGGGCTGCGCCTGGTCACGCCAGACGCCACGCCACCCAGCCAGCCCCGGCCTGGTTCGTCGCGACTTCACCCCGAGCGGAGCCAAGATACGAATGCCGCTTGAGCGTGGAGGGGACTCTCGAGCATCGCGACTCAGAGCCTAATCGGGTCACGAGCCCCTCACCCCTTAGTTCCGGAAGGCTAACGGCGGTTGAGCTATGCGCGGGCCGGGCTCTGCAGCGAGAATGGTGGATCCGCCTGCCTCACCTCCCTACTTGCTGTTCAGGCGCTTAGGGGGACTCTGAGCATCGCGACTCAGAGCCTAACTTGTCACGTAGCCCCTCACTCCTTGGTCCCGGCCCTGTTTCCGATCGGGGCTAACGGCGGCTGAGTAGAGCAAGGCAGGCTCACCGGCGAGAACATAAGCATGTAGGAAGCGCAAATTTCAAAGAATTCAAAAGCAAATATTACAGTCCACACTGTTATCGCAATACCAAATGCAAGTTTAAATGCCTCCCCGAGGCATGATACATGTGCAGGAATTAAAGGCAGGACAGGAGCCACAACGGAGTCACTTGTCGGCGGTGGAGCAGCGCGGAGTGGGTTCGCCTCGTGGAACAGCAGGGCCGACAGTGTCTCGCTTCGGCTTGGTGCTGAAGGCCCGGAACTTCCCCAACAGAGCCTCCGCACGACCCTTCACAGCCTCGGCAGCGGCAGCTGCATGCTCGCCGCTTGCTGGCTCCAGCAGGCTATCCAGTTCAACGCTGGGATCGCGAAGGTAGATGTGGGGTGAGGACCCGTCGCTGCTGCGAGAGAGAAGACGCGCCTCGCCTCGGCCGTGGGGCCAAGGCCAAGGATACATCTTCAAGAGCGCGAACCAGAAGGGAAGCAGCTTGGCGGGACCATCCTCGCACCAGCCAGCGGACTCTCCAGCCGCTGTCAGAAAGCGCCTTCAAAGAAAGAGCGAGCCTTCACCTTCATATCCATGAAGGCCACGCGATCTTCTGCAAGAACCCGCGCCTTTGTCGTCCAGCTCGACCTTCCTCGCCTCCGGCTCCTGCTCTAGCGCGCTTAGGCGGTCGCGCCGCTTGAGCCTGGCCTCCGGTCCTGACGGCCGCCTTGCGAGCCTTCACGCTTTCCTCCTGCTCTGGCGGGGCGGCCTCCTCGGCAAGCTGGTTCTGCAGGCCCTTCACCTCGCTCTCCAGCCGTCTCACAACGACCTTGATGCTAGCTGCCTCCCCGAGGCAGCATCGCGGCAACCTTCGCCTCACGGACATCCTGCTTCCTCGCCGCAAGCCGCCGAGGCTTGGACCAGCGCCACCGAATCGGCGCCGAGCGAATCCAGCCAGAAGCCAGCTCCAAACACCCAGCCATCAGACGGGAGTCGGCGCCCAGAAGATCCTGCCGCAGGCGGTCCAGTCCGGCAACGGCGAGATCCAGAACATTATTCGGAGGAGCAGCGGTCGGTGGAGTAGGAGAAGAAGATGGCTGTGTGACCACTGCGCCCTGAGGCGGAACCAGCGGCGCCACGGCGACAGTGGAGGCAGCGCCAAGCAAGGGCACCTCGGGAGTCGCCTGGGTCAAGGGGGCTGAGCTCGCCCTAGCGGGCTCAGCCTGGCCTCGCGAGGATGACCGGGCAGGAGAGGCCCTTGTCTTGCCATCGCCTTCCTTCGCGGGCATAGGTGCTGCCCCAGATGAAGCCTCAGGAGCTCCCTTCAGCTTCTTCGCCGCAGGCGTCAGCCTAGCCAAGAGATACAGATATCAAGCCTCAGCGACAAAGCAAGGAATAAAACAAGAATCAAACACTTACTGGTCATCGCTCGCGAGCTCGAGCAACCTCCGGCCATACTTGAAGCCTAAGAGCCGGCTGCAGGGATCAGCTTCAAGGGGCCCGGGAGCAGAAGCGCGTCTCATGGATCGCCTGGGGCGGGCGGACTGCTGGGGACCAGCCCAGTCCGTCCTTCTTCGATCGGGCAGGCTTGCCTCCTCCCCATCCTCATCCTCGCTGCCGTCACTGGGAGGTGGAGAGTGCGGGACTGCACCAAGGGAGGAGCCTTGACTCCCCCCAAATCAACCCCTCTCCCGGCTCTCTTTCCTCCACCTCTTCGCTGAGTCGGCAGAGGACACGCCAACCAGTCCTCCTGAGCCTCCACGGCACGGGCCCATCCCCATTGAAGACAGGCATGGGCCCCACTACCTGCTCCCAATCCTCGCGAAGGAACAAGGCGCTGGGGTGCCTCCAGTCTCGCCACATCACCCCCAACCAAGGACTGGAGGACCGTCGCCAGATCCTCGCCGGCCAGACCACGGGCTCGGGTGAGGCCTCCACATAGGAAGCTTAGTCTTGACAAACGGAGCCGCTTGATGCTCCAGAACTCCCTCAAGAAGCGACAAGACCGGCTCAGCTTCTGCCGCCACGCTGGCCGGCTTCAGATCCGCGCCCATCTTCTCCAAAGACCAGCAAGGGGGATCCAGAAGCTCCACTCAGGACCAGTCGTCGGAGCTCTCGGGGTGCTCCGTGGGCAGGATCAGCCGAGGGTGGATGCGCCCAGCATCCGCCAAGACCCACTTGCTCCTGAAGCCCTCAATATACTTCCCAGGGGTTGAAATGGCGATGGCTCCGCCGTATGCGACGAAGCTCGCGCACGCGGAGGTGGAACCACGGGAGGTTCGGAGGGAGAAATAATGGTGCAGCAAGGCCACCGAGGGCTTCACCCCAACATGGGCCTCACAATAGTAGGCAAAGATTGCCAGAAGAAGGACGGAGTTGGGATGGAGGTGCAGAGCTTGAATGTTGTAGTGACGGAGGACGGAGAAGAAGAACTCAGAAAAGGGAGGCACCAGACCAGCAATGATGGCGCTCACGAAGAACCGGTAGAAGGTACTCCCCCGACCCTCGGGGACGGAGGAACCGGCCTTGAACGCCTCAGTTCCGTTGACGCCCTGCGCCTCCGCCATCCGGCGCACCAGGGCGAGGCCCGCCCCTGACACATTTGGCGGGTCCAAAGCAGGAGAGTAACAAGCTCCGGCCGGGGCTTGGCGAGGAGCCATGACTGGCTAGGGCACGCAGGCGGAGTGGATCTAAAGATCTTGGAAGCAGAGAGGAGGGCCGCAAGAAAGGGGATCTGAGCAGCAATTGGAGAAAGTAAAGGAGGCAAGGAAGATGCCGCTCTGTTATCAACTCACGCGGTTGCAGAGGCGCACGCGTCCAATCAACCGCCACACATCGCCCAAGGCCGCAGGCTGTTAGGGCCCGCGACGCTTCGCACTTGCCCTTTCGCCTCTCTGCTCGACCAAGTTCGGGCGCGCCGTGGGCCCGGGGGCTACTGTCGGGGTTCTGGGAACGGGGTCCCAGCACTTGCTCGCTGCGGCCTGCGGCGTGGCTCAAGGAGGCCGAGGACGACCCATCTTCATCTACGCAAGCTCAAGACCTCGCGAGGGGCCAGATCATGCCGGCGGATTTACAAGGAGCTTCCTCGCACGGCCTCGTCAGATGGCTCATGAGGAGGCGGAGAGTTCAAGGCAGGGTACTCGCGAGGTGCCCATGACGCAAGCCATGACGACCAAGGGCGCCATCGAGGCGCCATCCACAAGCAGCGTCCTCCTTTCCTCTTTGGTGCAAAGGGAGCAAGCGCAGGCGAGAGCATCGAGCAAAGGCATCCGTTTAGGTGCAACAAGACCAAGACCAGCCCAACGGCTGGAAGGGAGTCATCTTGGAGCCCAAGCAGCCGTCATCACCAGAGTCTTTGGCAGGCGAGGACCAACTTTAGTCAGGATAAGTGTACCCGTTGTTCCCCTTCAAAATGGCCAATTGTTGGCGCCCTTCCCGCTCAATATTTGGGAAGAGGCCCAGGGCCTTCGCCTATAAATAGGACTAGCCACCCACAAGGTAGAGAGGGCTGGATCCAGATCCAGAATCCTCATCAAGAAACCAGTAGCTAGAGCGACTGAACACCACCTAGCAGTTCATCGCACCCGCCAAGAACAGACCCTCGCGTGGCTGTTCTTCCTTGTATTGTTCCTCATCAGCCCAAGAGGCAATCCACCACACCACACACTGGAGTAGGGTATTACAACAAAATGGTGGCCTGAACCAGTATAAATCTCGTGTCTCTTGTGCTGTTCCGTTTAGTAGTTTAGGTCCCTGCGATTCGGCGAGGTGCGAGACGGTGGAAGGTTGGATCTCTGCGCACACCCCAGCGTTCGAACCTCAAGGGTCTGCCGGAACCCGAAATCCGACAAATACATGCCCCCAGATGTTTATAGCCTATCTCTCTTCTCGCAGTTCGGACATGCACATTAGGGCATGCGCACCCAGGGAAAGGAAGCCTAAACGAAACTATTCTCCCTGGAAGATGTTTCTTACTATCCATGTAATATAACATAGCTAGTTGGGTACTTGTCTGTTCAAGCACTTATGGCCCCTACGCCTGGTTTCCACGCGTACCCCGGTTTTTACATAACTGAGCGGGTATTCGGATACACTCCGGACTATCGGGTCCAGAGGTCAAAGCGAAAAGGTCCACCATGACAAATGATTTACAATCCGGCTAGGGACAATATATGTCACTAGAAGTACATAGTCACTTAGACTGACTAATTCTTCTTCTATACCATCAAACAGGCTGTCTAGCCTACAATCCTGCTGGGAATACTTTGCGGCTAATTCTACTTGGTCATACACCAAACTAACGGGGATCTCTTTCCCATCGGGCCCCACAGGTCCGACCTCGGCCATGTGGTTTGGGTTAGCTTTGGTATATCGTGTCTTCATCATGGCCCAGGCTTCCCTTGCACCTTGTCGGCAGGCTGATATCTTCCATAATCGGAAGCGCTGCCACGCTCCCTTGAGCTTCTCTATAATGTTCCCCATGCCTCCTGGCGGGGAGGCGACGGCCACAAGGCTTGGGCAATACCCTGCATCACCTGCCGAACTTGTTCGTGCAGTTGTGAGAGCTCTGGTAGAAGATCACTCGCAGACCTGGGCATCTCCTCCGCGGGACGACCCGTCAGCATACCGGCAGACATAACTCTGTTAGCCGGCTTCTTCGCCGAACTCTTTCAAAAGTTCGTTCAAACACTTACTGAAAATGCCGCGTCGAAGCCGCTTATTCTCCTTCACGGAGTCCGCAAGCTGGGCTCAAACATCTTTCAGTTCCACGCCCAGCTGGATATTGGCGTCTTGTAGATCATTTTTCTCCTGCCTAACCCGCGTAAGCACGCGCTCGCCAGCATTTAGCTGTCGATTAGCACGTTGCGCATCCCCCAGCACGGCCTCCGGATTCACTCCGGAGTCATCTGCAACATCTATTGTTAGATTTGCACGCATGCCACATACTATTTGGTACCTGTCATTCTTTGCAATGGAAACAAGTGCTACTAGAGGGGGCCTTCTCGGACTCCTCCAACGCGGCAACTACGGCCCGTAGCTGGGCTTTGCACTCTTCCAGCTCTTGAGACAATTGGGTATTCTTCTCTGTAAGAACCTACACAAATAATGATCCTTAAATCAGTTGTGTCAACTGTTTCAAGTCTCAGGGGCTACTGATATATATAATCATCAGATTTTCTTACCCATATATCCTTTACATACTGGTCCGTGGCTCTGGAAAGACCATTTTGAGCAGCACGGATGTACGCGTCTCCTGAGTTGAAGGCATCAAACGCCTCTTGGGAGAAACAAGTGTCACGGAGTACGGCCCGGCGACGTTGGTGATTCATGGCG
Source organism: Aegilops longissima (assembly GCA_021605205.1). NCBI lineage: Eukaryota > Viridiplantae > Streptophyta > Magnoliopsida > Poales > Poaceae > Aegilops > Aegilops longissima. The sequence goes on from CM038682.1 coordinate 231,318,681, forward strand.
CTCTCCTCTTCGGAATTTGTAGCAGATAATATATCCGCATCCTCTGTAGGAGGAGCATCTGGCGTTCGCCCCCTGTTAGCTTCCGCCTCTATGTCCGGCTCTGGAGCCCGACTGGAGGAGGCGGGATCGGCAACCTCCTTGGACATAGTCCGGCGAGCGTTTTTCCTACTAGGAAAAATGGACGTTATTATATTTTAAAAGACGACAACCACGGAGCGAGGTTCTGTATCATACCTCTGCTACGGCGTCTCAGTCCTGACCACCTTCCTTTTTAGCCTACTCGGCTTCGGTGCCCCTTGTTGGCGAGTCACTGCGGGTTCGGCATGGCGTCCCGAGGGCCCTCCCTATAAGACACCATATGTGTACGGTAGGTGAAGTGCAAAAAGGGGATCCTTCTCAGAAGTTGGGACTCCGGTTTTACTTACATGCGATGCAGGGAGTAGCCCAGGATAGTCGGCTATGATGGCCACCATGGCATCATCGCAACTCAATTGATAGAATATCCTGTCGATCAGCTCCACAAATAGGTCCAGATCCTCTTCGAGTCCTGGATCGAGGGCCCGGTCAGGGTCCTCCGGTTGTGGAGGCGGGATGTTGACCTCCCTTACAGCTTTTCACAGTTCCTGCCATGAAATGGCAAGGTAAGTACTTATGACGAAGAATGCGGGAAGGCTGGGAGTAAAAAGTGACAGCTCACCCAACTTGGAGGGTTGTACATGGAGAATCCATCCCGTGGCTTAATGCGGATGAACTCCTCTTCCTCTCCCTTGTACAAATCGGACATAATTTTTGCCAGAGCAGCAACCGAGTCCGGTCCCTTACGCCCGCACCGGGTGGCATCATCTTCCCCGTTAAAGTGCCACATGGGGTGCCCTTGATATTGAAGTGGTTGTACCCCCCGCATTATACATATTAACATAACCTCGATTATTGTCAGTCCTGATTGAGCCAACATTTTTATCCGACCCATCAGGTAAATGACTTCTCCGTTATCTTCCTCCTGAGGGCTCCGAGGGCGCCAGCTGCGGCGTTTCTTCAGGGGAGCATTGTCGAACTCAGGGAGGCCCGTTCGAATAGGGTCCGGAAGGGGGACGTCCTCCATATAAAACCACTCCGAAGGCTTGTCCTCGGATGTCTTCTTCGGAGTACTAGACAGGTACCCGGTCCCGGCGATGCGCCATATTTCATCTCCGCCCACTTGGTACAGTGACCCCTCCTATGTACGGGGTACGAGGCAGAATAGCCTCTTCCATAGTTTGAAATGAGCTTCGCAGCCCAGAAACAGCTCGCAAAGGGCGACATAGCCAGCAATGTGTAATATGGAGGCGGGAGTGAAATTATGCAGCTGGAGGCCATAGAACTCCAGGAGCCCACGGAGGAACGGATGAATTGGAAATCCAAGCCCTCTTAATAAGTAAGGGGCGAGGCATACCCGCTCCCCCATGGATGGGCTGGGAAAGATCTCCGCTTGATCCCCGCCATTATAGGTGGCGAGCCTGCCTCGAACGGGGACCATGTACGCTGGAGGGAGAAATCCCTGGGTCTGCAACTCTACTAATTGGCCATGGGGGACAGAACACTTCTTCCAATTGCCGGGCTTAGGGCTACGGGAGCGAGAGGAGGAGCTGTGACGACCGACCATGTTGGAATGGATTTTTTCCGGGCGCACTCCGATGGATACTCATTGTTGGAGGATGGTGTGTCTGGATCTGAGAATCCCCGTTTCTTTAATAGACGATTTACCCACATGACTAGGGTGGCAATTGTAAAAATGCCCCGACTTCTCGCATTCGCTTGACGCGTGGAGAATATCCATTATTAGGCGCGGAAGCCAAGGAGTGCAACATTTATGGGAAGCCGGACACTACTCAAACAAGTATTCAGAATTTGGAGAAGAACCCGCCTTGCAATGCCGAAGACAATCTGCGCGCTGGACTCATCGTCATTGAAGCATGGTTCGGGGGCTACTGAGGGAGTCCTGGATTAGGGTGTCCTCGGACAGCCGGCCTATATACTTTAGCCGGACGATTGGACTATGAAGATACAAGATTGAAGACTTTGTCCCGTGTTAGGATGGGACTCTCCTTGGCGTGGAAGGCAAGCTTGGTAATACGGATATGTAGATCTCCTCCCTTGTAACCAACTCTGTGTAACCCTAGCCCCCTCCGGTGTCTATATAAACTCGAGGGTTTAGTCCGTAGGACAACAACAATCATACCATAGGCTAGCTTCTAGGGTTTAGCCTCTACGATCTCGTGGTAGATCAACTCTTGTAATAATCATATCATCAAGATCAATCAAGCAGGAAGTAGGGTATTACCTCCATCGAGAGGGCCCAACACAGGTAAACATTGTGTCCCCCGCCTCCTGTTACCATCCGCCTTAGACGCATAGTTCGGGACCCCCTACCCGAGATCCGCCGGTTTTGACACCGACAGGCCGCGCCTCCACCCCTTGTCCAATTGGTTTGGGCAGGGGGAGGCGCGCACCACCTCTTGGCCCTTCTCTCCTCTCTCCACTAAAGCCTAATAAGGCCCATTACTTCTCCCGGCGAATTCCCGTAACTCCCCGGTACTCCGAAAAATACCCGAATCACTCGGAACCTTTCCGATGTCTGAATATAGCCTTCCAATATATGGATATTTACCTCTCGACCATTTCAAGACTCCTCATCATGTCTGTGATCTCATCCGGAACTCTGAACAAACTTTGGTACATCAAATCACATAACTCATAATACAAATCGTCATCGAACATTAAGCGTGCGGACCCTACGGGTTCGAGAACTATGTAGACATGACCGAGACACATCTCCGGTCAATAACCAATAGTGGAACCTGGATGCTCATATTGGCTCCTACATATTCTACGAAGATCTTTATCGGTCAAACCGCATAACAACATACATGGTTCCCTTTGTCATCGGTATGTTACTTGCCCGAGATTCGATCGTTGGTATCATCATACCTAGTTGAATCTCGTTACCGGAAAGTCTGTTTACTCGTTCCGTAATACTTCATCCCGCAACTAACTCATTAGTCACATTGCTTGCAAGGCTTATAGTGATGAGCATTACCGAGAGGGCCCAGAGATACCTCTCCGATACTCGGAATGACAAATCCTAATCTCGATCTATGCCAACCCTTCTAACACCTTCGGAGACACCTATAGAGCATCTTTATAATCACCCAGTTACGTTGTGACGTTTGATAACACATAAGGTGTTCCTCCGGTATTCGGGAGTTGCATAATCTCATAGTCTGAGGAACATGTATAAGTCATGAAGAAAGCAGTAGCAATGAAACTGTAACGATCATAATGCTAAGCTAACGAATGGGTCTTGTCCATCACATCATTCTCCTAATGATGTGATCCCGTTCATCAAATGACAACACATGTCTATGGTTAGGAAACATAACCATCTTTGATAAACGAGCTAGTCAAGTAGAGGCATAGGGACACTTATGTTTTGTCTATGTATTCACACATGTACTAAGTTTCTGGTTAATACAATTCTAGCATGAATAATAAACATTTATCATGAAATAAGGAAATAAATAATAACTTTATTATTGCTTCTAGGGCATATTTCCTTCACCGTCATGATCACCATCATCACCGGCTGAACACCTTGGTCTCCATCAAAGCATCATTGTCGTCTCGCCAACTATTGCTTCTACGACTATCGCTACCGCTTAGTGATAAAGTAAATCAATTACATGGTGATTGCATTTCATACAATAAAGCGACAACCATATGGCTCCTGCCAGTTGCCGATAACTGTTATAAAACATGATCATCTCATACAACAATTTATATATCATCACATCTTGACCATATCACATCACAGCAAGCCCTGCAAAAACAAGTTAGACGTCCTCTACTTTGTTGTTGCAAGTTTTACGTGGTTGCTACTCGCTTAGCAAGAACCGTTCTTACCTATGCATCAAAACCACACCGATTTTTCGTCAAGTGTGTTGTTTTAACCTTCAACAAGGATCGGGCGTAGTCACACTCGATTCAACTAAAGTCGGAGAAACAGACACCCACTAGCCAACTATGTGCATAGCACGACGGGAGAACCAGTCTCATGAACGCGGTCATGTAATGTCAGTCTGGGCCGCTTCATCCAACAATACCGCCAAATCAAAGTATGACATGCTGGTAAGCAGTATTACTATTATCGCCCACCACTCTTTGTGTTCTACTCGTGCATATAACATCTACACATAGACCTGGCTCGGATGCCACTATTGGTTTTATCCGAAACTCTCCGGAACACTTCCGGTGTCCAAACAACATGGTCCAATATATCAATCTTTATGTCTAGACCATTGCGAGACTCCTCGTCATGTCCATGATCACATCCGGGACTCCGAACAACCTTTGGTAAATCAAATCACACAAACTCATAATACCAATCGTCATCGAACGTTAAGCATGCGGACCCTACGGGTTCGAGAACTATGTAGACATGACCGAGACACCTCTCCGGTCAATAACCAATAGTGGAACCCGGATGCTCATATTGGTTCCCACATATTCTACGAAGATCTTTATCGGTCAAACCGCACAACAACATACGTTGTTCCCTTTGTCATCGATATGTTACTTGCCCGAGATTCAATCGTCGGTATAACCATAATTAATTCAATCTCATTACCGGCAAGTCTCTTTACTCATTCCGTAATGCATCAACCTGCAACTAATTTGTTAGTCACATTGCTTGCAAGTCTTATAGTGATGTGCATTACCGAGAGGACCCAGAGATGCCTCTCCAACAATCGGAGTGACAAATCCTAATCTCGATCTATGCCAACTCAACAAACACCGTCGGAGACACCTGTAGAGCATCTTTATAATCACCCGGTTATGTTGTGATGTTTGATAGCACACTAAGTGTTCCTCTGGTATTCGGGAGTTGCATAATCTCATAGTCAGAGGAACATGTATAAATCATGATGAAAGCAATAGCAACAAACTAAACGATCATAGTGCTAAGCTAATGGATGGGTCTTGTCCATCACATCATTCTCTAATGATGTGATCCCGTTCATCAAATGACAACACATGTCTATGGCTACGAAACATAACCATCTTCGACAAACAAGCTAGTCAAGTAGAGGCATACTAGGGACACTCTGTTTGTCTATGTATTCACACATGTACTAAGTTTCGGGTTAATACAATTCTAGCAATAATAACAAACATTTATCATGATAAAAGGAGATGTAAATAACAACTTTATTATTGCCTCTAGGGCACATTTCCTTCAAAAAAATGTGCCATGGATGGACAAAAGCAGACACTCTCCATCGTCTGTTGGTGCCCGCTCGTGTCCACCCTGGCCCACAAATCCACGGCCACGCGAGTTGGGGCTCTGCCTCCGCGATGGCTACAACGTGTGCTCGATTTCCGCCGCCGTGTGCACTGATGAGGCCACCGACGCAAGCCTCCATAGTGAGCCCCGCCATGCCTGCATCTTCCCGATGAGCCCCGCCGTCGTCCTGGTCTCCTCTCTCACCAACCGTGCCCGCCTCCACAATTACACACCTCGATCATATCATCATAGTGCTTACGCGAAGCCCTACGCCGGTAACTTCATCATCACCGTCACCATGCCGTCGTGCTGATGGAACTCTCCCTAGGCCTCAACTGGATCAAGAGCTCGAGGGACGTCATCGAGCTGAACGTGTGCTGAACGCGGAGGTGCCGTACGTTCGGTGCTTGGATCGGTTGGATTAGAAGACGTTCGACTACATCAACCGTGTTACTAAACGCTTCCGCTTTCGGTCTATGAGGGTACGTGGACACACTCTCCCTGCTCGTTTCTATGCATCTCCTAGATAGATCTTGCGTGATCGTATGTAACTTTTTTTGAAATACTACGTTCCCCAACAGTGGCATCCGAGTCAGGTCTATGCGTAGATGTTATATGCACAAGTAGAACACAATGAGTTGTGGGCGATAATAGTCATACTGCTTACCAGCAACGTCTTACTATGATTCGGCGGCATTGTTGGATGAAGCGTCCTAGACTGATATTACATGACCGCGTTCAAGAGACTGGTTGAAAGTGCGTTAAGTCGACTAGAGGGGGGGGGGGTGAATAGGCGATTTTTATGAATTCTTCAATGAGGAATTTCAAGGTGAGGAAATTCCTTAGCGAAGAACTACTTGCAGCGGAATAAGTACTCAGATCCAAACATAACAGAACATAAGCATGATCATCATGATGAGATGAAAACAAGCATAGAGTACAGAAAGCGTAAACACGGGATAAACAAGATGAAGACAAACAGACTGAAGAAATTGAACTGAGGAAATTGAGAAAGTCTTCAGTCAAAGTCTTCAAACATATATGAACAAGCACACAACACAGTAATGTGGAAATGAAAGAGTTGAGGAAATAGAACCAGTAGGCTTGGTGAAGACAATGATTTGGTAGACCAGTTCCAACTGCTGTAACAGTTGTACATCTAGTTGGAGCGGCTAGGTATTTAAACCTGAGGCCACACAGTCCTCACCGTATTCTCCTTGAGCTAAGGTCACACAGTCCTCGCCCAATCACTCGTGGTAAGTCTTCAGGTGACTTCCAAACTTTCACAAACTCGGTCACTCGGCGATCCACAATTTCCTCTCGGATGCTCTAGACCATGACGACTAACCGTCTGGAAGATGCACAGTCTTCAAAGGTAACAAGCATCAGATCCATGCAGGATCAATCTCTTCAGTGATTCTCAATCACTTTGGGTTGTAGGTGTTTGGGTTTGGATTTTCCTCACTTGATGATTTTCGCTCAAACTCCTCGGAGGATGGGATGCTCTCAAATGGCAAGTGTCAGTTTCTCTTGGAGCAGCCAACCAGCTAGTGGTTTTAGGGGGGCTGCTATTTATAGCATAGGGAGCAGCCCGACATGATAATACATAAATGCCCTTCAATGATATGACCGTTAGGTGGGTAGATATTTTGGGACAGCTGGCGCGTAGCACAACAATGGTCGGAAATTTGACTATCAAATTCCTCAGGGCTATCATGCTCCTCACTTCACTACAAAAAAATACACTTCCGTGATGATACGTGTTTGTCACAGTAGGTCGCGTTTTTTGTCATGCATGTACATCCATGACAAATTTATGATGTAATCAAGATAGTCATACCGTCTTTGTCGTAGAAGTGTTCCATGACATTATGAAAATTATCATCACGAAGTGTCCACTTCCATGACGATAAATCGCGCATCACGTAAGTGCTTTCGTCAAGGTGACCGACACGTGGCATCCACCGTAACGGAATGTCGTTAAGCTATCGGGTCGGGTTTTGGATCCGATAACCCGCTAACAGCCCCGACCAATGGGAAATTTCCATGTAAAATTTTATTGGCGGACGAAACACGGTCACCTCGTCGATGGGTCGAGATAGGCGCCTATGATATGTCGACACGCGCCACGGCCCACCATCGCCCATTTAGCTTACAAAGCCGCCCGCTTGACTTGGTCAAAAGTTAACGGGCTGGCCCATGAAAAGCCTCGTTAACGGTCTCTTCAGAATAGCCCATTTTACGGCCGTTAACTCATGGCCCGTTAGGCCCTAAAGGAAATCGGCCCAACAACGCCATGTGGGCGTCGAATATAACACCAGCCCATTTCACTTTCGCCCATGTATGGCCCACGACGCCTTTTCGCCCATATGAGGCCTTTCAGATCTTTGGCCCTTTACGTGCCCACGGTGACTCTAGCCCATAATGAACAGTAATTTTCTTTGTACCCGTTAACGGCCGTGATTTACATGGGCCGCTTTCAACTGCGTGTTAGCTTCGGCCTATTGACGCCCATACGTTCTTGGGCTCCTTTTCGCCCTCGACATTTCCGCCCGTTCTCGGCTGTTCCCCTAATGGGCCAAATTCGACCCATGGCAAGAGTCGGCCCGTTACTAGCATGTTCCAAAAATGGGCCAAATTCGTCCCATGGCAAGAGTCGGCCCGTTACTAGCCTGTTACCCTAATGGGCCAAATTCGGCCCATGGCAAGAGTCGGCCCGTTTCTGGCCTGTTACCCCGTTGCGCATTATCCAACCCATCCTATATTCTGGCCCATTAATGACCCGTTATGCCTGTGACAGAATTAAGCCTTTGCAGTCCCACGGCCTGTTAACGGCCCATTACGGTGTTGGGCCGATACCAATTACGCCCGATTACGGCCCATGTAGACCCATTTATCCGACGGCCCGAGGCCCACCAATTACATGTCCATTTATCGACGGCCCGAGGCCCACCGATTATAGGCCCATTTATCGACGGCCCGTAGGAGACCCGTGGATCCTACGGCCCGTATATGGCCCATGGTAGTTGTGGCCACTAGCAAACCAGGGAAAAAGAAGACTAGGAAATAAATAAGGCCGAAACTAACGCTAGGCTATTAAGGTGATTTAACAGATTACATCCACTCGGCATCAAAGATTGCCACCAGTGCAAATATAGGGAACACCCTACACTATACAAAAATGGCTTGTTGTTTTCTTCAACCGGTGGCTGCACGTTAAGAATAAATTTTGTATCGCACCAAAAAAAATTACAACTATATAACAAATGGAAGGTAGGCATAAAACTTAATACCTAGCGATAAATGCACCACCGTAAGTTCGAAGCTCAGTTCATTTCACCGATCACATGTTTTCATGCGAGATTGTCCGATGGAGCACCATAATCGCGCCTTCATTTCCCTAGGCTCTGAACAACATAGCAAATATCTGATAGTCTGGTTTCAAAACCATGCATTTCTTGACGACATTGAGCAATGTTTCTCCTTGTTTCACAAAGGCCTCCGTTAGGGAATGGACTTGTGTCTGGAGCGCAGATACAACATTGCTTTGAGCTTGCATATCTTGATCATGAGGCAGTTTGGACGATATTGCCTAACAACCAACCCAGTATTACGCAGGAACATGCTTTTGGCACTGTTAGTGGACAGGTACTAACCAAATGCAGGAAGAGCTGACATTAAGGTTATAGTTGCCTCGCCACCTTCAGAAGGTGGTGGTTCCACCATTTTTTCCATAGCTCGCTAAAAAGTTGAGGTTTTACATTAGTAGTACCAGAACAGAAGATATTAAGGAGGCAGCAAAACCAAACAAAATAGCTTTGGTCTATATACAGAACTTATTCTGGTGAACCCATGTAAAATATTAGTTCTATTTTATTGCAAAGTACACAATAAAACCAGGTTCCAAACATATGACCATGTACCATCGCTAATGTATTGTCTATTTCTTCACATTGTATTAAGGGCTAAGGATAAAGAGACGAAGTTTATAATACGGTAATCATAGTATGACATCATTCATATCACAAAACAACTGAGAATAGACAAACAGGCAATTGTAACGTTGTGTTGGCAAGTCCAGCACGGAACTAGATTACGGGTCAAGATCAAAGGAACATCACTCCTCTCTTTTAAACCTTGTAAGGTGCAATGATACGCTAAGACAATTGTGTATAAAATTGAAAAGAGTAATAGACATTGGCTGCAAACCGTGCAGTCAAGGCACAAGTCAGAGTAAGTAGTAGTTAAAAGGAATGAGGATTAAGGACTTACAACAGCGGCTTTGACTGGTGTAGTCATGCCCTTCTTCTTGCTGGTGTGACAGTCCTTGAAGATTTCCACAACATTTGGTTCAGGTACTTTTTGGTCCTTGCGGGCTTTCCTCAGCATTTCGAACAAGTCAATATAGATCTGATAATATAGTACAACGAAAAGAGTGAAACAACAGCTAATTACAGGAGCCTTGCAGTGTGCAATATAGCTACGAGATCCTGTCATCTATTGGAATTTCACTTTTGTACGGTTGGCCTTGTTCTTTGAACAGTTCACCTACAAGAAGATAGATTTGTGTGACACATGCATAAATAGGACTTCAACATGTGATCTGATCACATATATATAATGTACCTAATACTTCGGATCAGACCAGTGTTTAACAAGGCCCCTCCAGTCTTCATCCGATATATTTTCCACTAGAGATGGTTGGGAAAGTTCACTGTTAGCCTTGCCTTCAAAGTGAGTTTTCCTCAAGTTATACCGATCTGCCGCAGAAAGGACTTGAAAACATGGGTGCAAGCTTGTCTGGTTGCATCATCTTCGCTATCCAACTTGAACCTCATTTGTTGAAAATTATGGGAGTCTCATTATCAGTAACCTAGAAAGTATGGGACATAGCAAGACGATATTACTAGTTTCCATACATAACCATACTTACAGATAAATGGTCGAGGAAGGTGTTGAACTGGGTTTCGTCTTTGTCATTCTTGTACTGAATCCATGTTGGGAGGATACGTACATGACACCTAATGGCAACCGCTGCCTCTGATACTAACTTGGCTGACTCTGTAGCATCACGTGGCCTTTTTAGACCTGCCTCAAAACGGATCTCCATTCTTCCTCCTCTAGATTTAGTTTACCTATCGAGCATTATCCCTGATGTTTGTTTCCTCTTGCGCCTAGGTGCTAGTCCAACAACAAACATAGGAAGTGTTAGTGTACATCAAACTGCGAGACTACATATAAAGAAGCATGGAACTGTAACTTGACTCCAGCAACTACCTTCTTGCTGTTGAAGCTCACAAGGTTCATCTGATATTGCCAACTCGTCTTGTGTCAAGAGTGCTTGGGAAGTAGTGTCGTGGCAAGGGAGCTTGGGAACGTGCTGCTAGCTCGATTGACGATGAGTATGTCGTGCGATGGTAGTACTGTGGTAGGTGTTGCAAGAACTAGGGCTGTCTCTGCTTGTTTGGTGGCAGCTATTTGTTTCTGTTTGGCTTTTTTTGCAGCTCGTGTAGCATGCGATGCCATGTTTGTAGAATTTTCCGCTGGACTTTGACCTTCTATTGCACCATCAGTACCAGCAGAATCTGCAGGATTCATCTGCTTCTCATTCCCTGCCATTATGTGTTTCTTCATCTTTCTCTGTGCCATGTTAAGTCAAGCCGACAAGAAGAATAACAATTTAGTTCTTCAGAACAAATTGATGCGTGATGCAGACGAACTGAACTTTGATGTTAGACAACCACATGATAGGAGGATGTAATATGTATGAAAAACAGGACGGAAGAGATAACGAACTATGATGTGTAAACTAAGAAGAAGACATTTCACCAAATTAGAAGCAATGCAATGGAAGGTAGACACCATATGAAAGATGCTACAAATATCGCTCCGCCAAGTTAATGGTGTCTCATCATAAATGGCATTTAAACAAATGTGAAGCAAGACAAGAAATAAATCATATGCAAGATGCAAACAACATCACACTACCATGTTAGAGGTCTCTCGTCATTAGTGCCATTGCATATTCACAGCTTATGATGTGTAAACTAAGGAGAAGGCATTTCAACAAATTAGAAGCAATGAAAGCTAGACACCATATGAAAGATGCAACGAATATCACTCTACCAAGTTAAAACTGTCTCGTCATAAGTGCCATTTCAACAAATTAGTAGTACAAGCTAGAAAAGAATGTGAGATGTAACCTATATCACACTCTGAATTCAAAAGTGTCTTATGATAAGTGATTGTTGCAGGTTACACAATAGTAGTAATTTGATGTAAGAACATGGTGTGATAGACAGAATTGTATGTTCTAGAAACAAGAACACGTGTCTTATTCAAGTATAATGTGTAAAGTAAGTAGATAGAATTCAAAAAAATTAGAAGCAATACAAGCTATACATCACACATAACATGCAACCACATATAACAGTGCCAAGTTAGAGGGAGCACCAGTGATGCTGCACTAGGGGAGACGTGCTCATCATAAACACAGCTTTGTTGAGTGTCTATGCATGTCTTGTCTTGGAAATCATCTTGGGGTGTGGAGGAATAGAAATCAGAGAGGCCCTCCGCTCGAAGGAGCACCTTTATCCGCTGCCTTGCTAACTTCCTTCCGCTTTATTGATTTTGAATTGTCAAGTAAAACCGACAAGAAAAGCAATAAAATTCTCTCTTCGAAACTCATTCATGCATGATAACGACAATCACTACTTTGATGTAAGGCAAACACATGATACCAGGATGGAATATGTACGAAAAACAGGACGGCATGGCATGTTCACAACTGTTTGTTGGCTTTTTAGTTGGCTTCCTGGTGATGCCTATCTTTGCTGGGCTTGTCACTGGTTCGGCCAGTGCCCTGACTAGCTATTTGTCTTCTGGTGCTCCCGGGATGGTGGTTCATGTAAAAAATATCTTTCCTTATCTTTATAAAGACTGACTTCGGCCTTTCGAATACAAGCTAGACACCATATGCAACATGCAACCACATATGACACCGTGAAGTTAAAGCAAGCACCTGGGATGGTGGTTCACGGCGAACGAGATCATCAACTCCAAAGCTACGTTCCCCGTCGCCATCTGTTGACACTACACCCTTTAAAGTCTTGAAACGTGTCTGGCCTTGCCGCGTACCACGCTGGAGCTACTTCTCTCTTCTCTTTCCTGCTTCTGTGAAGGCAGGGTCTGAAATACCCTTGCATAAAAACACAATAGTGAGAGTATGGGTGAAGTGTGTGCGAAGTAGTGCAATCGTAAAAGTAGCAGTATAGCAGGTGGCTGAAAAATAAATGACAGGAGACATATGATAGCTTTACAATATTGCATGGAAAACAAAATTAGATTCTACTCCGTATGATTTTGTAATATATGAGCACAGAAATGCAGGTAACCTCCAAAGACACCACCACATGTGGTCCTATCAAGATAACAATGACTAAAAATAAATAGGTCATCGATTTTTTATGAACCGTCTGATCTATAAGGAACGGGCAGATGGCCTTCGTCTACCTCCCGCCATCCATCAAGTGACGATCTTTCTCGAACCGCCAATGACCACCGGCCGAGACCCCGCCTCTGTTGCCCGCCCTCCCATCGACCTCACAGCACCGCCGTGCTTGGCAGCGCCTGTGCCATCCTTTAATCCCGGCCGACCTCCAGATCGGCGCCAATAGCTCTAGGCCGCACACACCCCTAAGATAAACACTAAGTGCTGCTTCCCGGTGTAATAGTCGTACTAGCGCCTGTTACGCTGGGGAATGCTTCCGTTAATTGGGAATCAACTGGCCAGAAATTGAAATTCAGGGGGGCGACGGACCTCTAGCTAAGGTGAAATAGTATATGAGGAGAAAACTTGTGCATCGCGAGTTACTAGGAACATCTAGTATCAAGAAGAAGCGGTCGACTAGTGTCTTATGTGGGATGAATACCGTGCAAGCAGAGACGTAAGATTTGCACGAATAAGGGAAGAGGAGTACCTTCTTTGGTTGCCGGTGTGGTCACCTCCACATTTCACCCCGATCTTCTTCTTTTTACCGGGGAAACCAATGTTCTGGAGGGTGCAGGCTTGGACGAACCCATGGCCAAATTGTTGACTATGTTGCCATGGCCTATGTCGACGGAGGGGAAGAAGATCCGAGGCGGCGAAGGACGTCGTAGCAGGAACAGCTCCGGTGCAGTGGAGGGTGGCGAAGTTGGAGCGGCAGCGTGAGGCGCAGGACGGCGTGGTTGAACTGGCTCGGGTATGGACGGCTCGGCCTCGGCTTCAACTACTAGACATGGAGGGCGTCGTGGTTGAGGTTATGTGGACGACGACGCTGGTATCGGCTCCGTGTGATGGAGGAGGGCAGCGGTTGATGGGTGGGATGGGGTGGCGGACGGAGGACGCCGGGTTTCAAGGGCTGGTGGAGAGGTAGTTTTGGCGCCCACGGAGTACTGAATTGGGAATCGGACGGGTGGGGGGAACCATGTTTTGGTCTGGGACGCGCTTGTTTTCGGCTTTTTTGAACAGAAGATGGGACGCGCTTGTTTGAAATTTGGGAAAGTACAAACTTTGCCCCTCTTATATTTCGGACCCATCATGGGTCGGGGTAGGATGGTAATCCCAAGTGTCCCAAATAGTGGGCGGGAGTGATTTCGGCCGCGCGCATGTGTGCTTAGGCGGCCATTGTGTATGAATGTTTTTCGGAGGCGGTTGCGTGGCGTGAAAGTGCAACTATCCCTAGGTGGTTTTGGTAATTCATAACAACATATAGCTCATTGAGCTAATACTATTCCAAGATGAATATTTCAGGAAAGCTCAATGAATGGCATGGCATGGATGATGAAAGTGGATCCCTCAAAATATTAAGGACAAAGGATTGGCTCAAGCTCAAAAGGTCAAGACTCTACATTTTACATTTTCGTGATCCAAGATCACATTGAGTCTATAGGAAAAGCCAATACTATCAAGAAGGGGTGAGGTGTTGCTTAATGAGCCTCTTGCTCCATGTGCTTAGTGATATGCTCCAAAACCCTCCACTACTTTCTCACATCCACATATGACCTAAACCCAAAGTCAAACTCGGCCCTACCAATTCTTTCTATCCGGCGCCACCGAGTTCAAATGTCATAGCCACTGCCACAAATGCTAGGCAAATCGGTTTCAACGATAGGGATCTCGGTCTCACCGAGATGGGATTGTAATCTCTCTGTTTCCCTTCGTAACGTTTAGGTCTAACCGAAGTGAGCGATCGGTCCCACCAGATTACAATGTAAACTCTCTGTTTCCCTTTTGTAACTTTTCGGTCTCACCGAAAGAGCAAATCGGTCCCACCAAGTTTACCTGACCAACTCTCTGGTTAGATAATTACCAAATTCGGTCTCACCGAGTTTGTGTAATCGGTCTCACCAAGATAAAGTTATGCCCTAACCCTAACCATATCGGTCCTACCGAGATGCATGTCGATCCCAATCAAAACCCTAACGGTCACTAGGTTTACTAAATCGGTCCGACCGAGTTTGATAATTCGTCCCACCGAGTTTGGTAAATTGTGTGTAATGGTTAGATTTTGTGTGGAGGCTATATATACCCTCCACCTCCTCTTCATTCGTGGAGAGAGCCATCGTAACAAACCTACACTTCCAACTTACCAGCCTCGAGAGAGAACCACCTACTCATGTGTTGAGGCCAAGATATTCCATTCCAACCACATGAATCTTAATCTCTAGCCTTCCCCAAGTTGCTTTCCACACAAATCTTCTTTCCACCAAATCTAAATCCTGAGAGAGAGAGAGAGAGTTGAGTGTTGGGGAGACTATCATTTGAAGCACAAGAGCAAGGAGTTGATCATCAACACACCATTTGTTACTTCTTGGAGAGTGGTGTCTCTTAGATTGGCTAGGTGTCACTTGGGAGCCTCCGACAAGATTGTGGAGTTGAACCAAGGAGTTTGTAAGGGCAAGGAGATCACCTACTTCGTGAAGATCTACCGCTAGTGAGGCAAGTCCTTCGTGGGCGACGGCCATGGTGGGATAGACAAGGTTGCTTCTTCGTGGACCCTTCGTGGGTGGAGCCTCCGTGGACTCACAAGAACTGCTACCCTACGTGGGTTGAAGTCTCCATCAACGTGGATGTACGATAGCACCACCTATCGGAACCACGACAAAAACATACATATCTCCAATTGCGTTTGAATCCTCCAAACCCTTCCCTTTACATTCTTGCAAGTTGCATGCTTTATTTTCCGCTGCCAATATACTCTTTGCATGATTGCTTGAATTGTGTGAAGATTGCTTGACTTGTTCAAAAATAGCTAAAATCTGCCAAAGTCTAAAATTGGGAAAAGGTTAGGTTTTTATTGGTCAAGTGGTCTAATCTCCCCCCTCTAGACATACTTCAAGGTCCTACAAGTGGTATCAGAGCTTTGGTCTCCATTTGCTTTGATTTCCATAGCTTTTGGTGGTCATAGCCTTGGTTTCACAACCTAGGAGAGTATGGCGTCTAGCGAGGGAAATTATCATCGTAGAGGTCCTTACTTTGATGGCACTAATTTTGCTAGTTGGAAGCATAAGATGAAAATGCATATTCTCGGACATAACCCCGCCATTTGGGCTATTGTGTGTATTGGCTAGCAAGGTGAATTCTTTGATGGGAGAGAACCGAACCGTGAAGCTAGTGCGGAAGAGTTGAAGATGTTGCAATACAACGCTCAAGCTTGTGATATCCTCTTCAATGGATTGTGCCCGAGGAGTTCAACAAAATCAGCCGCCTTGAGAATGCAAAGGAAATTTGGGATACTTTGATTGATATGCACGAAGGTACCGACTCATCAAGGAATCCAAGTTGATGTGCTCCAAAGTCAGCTTGACAAGTTCAAAATGAAGGATGGTGAAGGTGTCGCTGAAATGTACTCTAGGCTTGCTCTTATCACAAATGAGATTGTCGGCTTAGGAAGTGAAGAGATGACCGATAGATTCATCATCAAGAAGATCCTAAGAGCATTGGATGGAAAATATGATACCGTGTGCACATTGATCCAAATGATGCCCAATTACAAAGATCTCAAGCCTCGGAAGTCATTGGAAGAATTGTTGCTCATGAGATGTCACTCAAGGATAAGGAGGAACTTCACAACAAGTCAGTGGTGCTTACAAAGCCTCATGTGAAGCCCCCACATCATCAAGTGAGAAACAAACCTTCAATGAAGAATTGAGCTTAATGGTGAAGAACTTCAACAAATTCTACAAGAGTAGAAGCAAAGAAAGAAGCTCTAAGTCAAGGTCCTACAATGACAAAAGATCTTCTAGTCGAGAGCACAATTGCTACAATTGTGGGAGACCCGGACACTATTCCGATGAGTGTACGGCACCCTACAAAAGAAGAGAAGATTCTCCCAAGAGAAGAAGTAGAAGAGAAGAATCACCACCAAGAGAGAGAAGGAGTAGAGATGATCGTTATGAATGAAGACCCTCACGGAGAATCAAGGATTCGGAAAGGAAGGACAAGTCATCAAAGAGCTACACAAAACGAAGACATCAAGCTCATGTTGGTGAATGGGTATCCGGCTCCGACTCCGAATACACTCAAAATGAAGGTGTTGCCGGTCTAGCACTTGTGTCAACCAACTCCTACGACATATTTGAATCGCCAAATGAAGGAATTAGTAGATGCTTCATGGCCAAAGGTCCTAAGGTAAGACACCCCGAGTATGTTGATTTTGATGTTGATGAAGATGACTTGCTAGGTGATGATGATTTACTTGTTGACAACTCTAGTGATGAATACTATGATGAAACGTCAATTAATCATGCTAATCAAGTTGAAACGAATGACAATGATAAGGAGAAAATTGAGCATCTAACTAAAGAACTAAACACTCTTAAGTTAGCTCATGAAACTATCTTTGAAGATCATCGAGAACTTTTAAGGGCTCATGAGAAGTACGCTTTGAAAAGCTCAAACTTGAGCAAGAGCATGAGTTCCTAAAAGCGATCAATGATGATCTTCGTAAGAAAAGTTCTTCTTACATTGCCAAGCGTTTACTCTTATCTACTTACATGCCTCAAGTCAAGTCTAGTAACACGAACAAGAAAGATTCTTCCTCTAGTAGTAACAATAATAATGCTAAATCCAATATTGTTGCTTCTAGTAGTTCTCTTGATTCCACTAATGATTCTCCTACCCAAGTTACACTTGAGCAAGAAAACAGCTTATTGAAGGGAATTATAGAGAAAGGTGTATACAAGAGTCTTGCCGGGAGTAAGCAATTTGAGGAAATTGTACGCAAGCAAGGAAGGCACCGGAAGAATCAAGGTGTTGGCTTTGAACGAAAGTTCAATGCCAATGGAGTTGAGTGGGAAGAAGATCAATACCCCAAGACGAAGTTTGTTCCTCAACAAGAGAAGTATGATCCTACTTCCTTCAAGGGAACACAAGCTCAAGATGATCTTCCACCACAAGACCACAAGAACAAAGGCAAGGACAAGCTTCAAGAGGAAATTGATGCATTTGAAGAAGCACCTAAGGCCTTGGTCAAGTGGGTTCCCAAGACTACGTCAAGTTCTACTTCATCAAGTACAACTACTACACCAAGGATTCCCATCAAGTTGATGTGGATCCCGAAGAAGAAGAACTAGAGAGTTCTTGAGGGTGACTCCGCCAACATTTTTCACTCATATCATTATGGCAAGGACAAGTGCAATCAACTTCCATATCTTGCACTAGTTCAAGGAGTCACAAACCCTCATGTTGGTAAGGCAAGGGACAAGGTAACCTATTGTTTTCATGGACATCATTTTGTGTGTGCATCACTCTATGTCTATGGATATTCTTGTTTGTTCCTTGTGGGACTAACCCATGTAGGTATTGAAAGTGCAACTCACTCCAAAGGATTGCTCCAAACGATCTACATCAACATTGAGCATCCACATCTTCAACACCTACATGAAGTCATCATCGACAAAACCCAAGGTTAGTTTATCCTCTAAGGGGGATCTCACATCTAGGGGGAGCTTAACTCTAAGAATTGAGTCAAAGCAACTCTAATGATGTGAACACATAAATGATTTATGTAAAAGTGGTAACCCCACTTGAGCTTAAACGATGAGTATGACCTATGATCAAATGTTCTCATTTGACTCCTAAGTCAATATACTCATATATAGATGACCTAGTCATCGCCAATTGTTTGATAGATGCTATAATTGGTTGTGCATGCTTTGTCACAGATTTCATTTGTCATCTTATTATGTGAGCATGTTGGTTGCATATTTAATAATTCGAGGACATCCACTTGTTGTTTTGATTGATTGGCTTCTTTTTCTTTGGCCAAGTGGATGGACAAGAATGTCTAAGAACCTTCTCTAGCTATCTATGCTTTTCTCGTCTCAAACTCTATTCATGCTACATCACAAAATTTGATCAAGTCAGATTCGAACCACTCTGTGTGAGGAGCACTCGGAGTCCCCGATTCATCATAGACTTAAACTTCCAAAACTTCTTTGTGATTTTCGGTCTGACCGATTCTTCCATTTTGGTCATACCGAGATTACTAAGTCGATCTAGGTTTTCATCTCGGTGCAACCGATTTGTACTTTTCGGTCACACCGAGTTGCAATAACTGTTCACAGTTTTGCATCTCGGTGCCACCGAGTTGTACCACTCGGTCACACCGACAGGGTCGGGCTATATATATCGCACGGGCAAAATTTGGAAAACTTTCTCCGAATCTTCTCCCCCGCGCATAGCTCGCTCTGCCAACTTGGTCTACAGATCGTCGACTTCGTCGCCAGCTGCCTCCTGTCGCTGGTCTCCGCCAACAGCGAATTCTCCTCCGCCGTTGCCAGAAGCGAGTTCCCGCCGAACTAGGGTATGAACTCGATCACAGTGCTTTCCTCGTCTGATTCTCAGCATATTGTGTTCATTATGCATCTTTCCACGATTGAAACACTCCTATCCAGTCAAATCAATCCTTTGAATAGTTGCGATTCAATAATTTAGGGTTGGGTTTCTGCCGAAGCCATCTCGGACCCACCGAGTTGAAAAACTCGATCCCACCAATTTGGCTAATGCCATTGCACTAGGAAGTCTCAGTCTGACCGAGAATTGCTAATCGGTGTGACCGATTTCAGAACTATGTGAAACCCTAGCAGTCTCGGTGCCACCAAACTGTGACTCGGTCTGACCGAGTTCACTAGTTTAGGTTCCAAAACTGCTTCGGTATCACCGAGTTTGGAAATCGGTAGATCCGAAATGTTTTCAGTGGGAAACTAAAACTAAGTTTTTTGAATCATCCTTTTGCAAAATCTCTGCATTTTGTGATGCTCATCCACTCTACCTCATCTATAACTATTCACAGGGTCGACAGTCAGTTGAACAGCATGTCAGACCAAAGTGATAGCCAGAACAAATCTAAAGAGCAGATCCAATTGAGCGAGGGCACTAGTCCCTCAAGCAGCTCAGATGAGGGGAGCAGAAGCACTCCGAGCAATTTGCCCAAGGCTGCCACAAGGACAAGAAAGAAGAAGACCTCAGAATCTGAGGATGAGGATTATGTGGCAGTTGAGGATGAGGCAAGCTCCAAGAAGAAAGTGCTCAAGAGGGAGTTCAGCTCATCTGCAGTGAAGCCTGGTTTGAAAATCAAAAGGCCAGCAGGTAGACAACCAATGTCCAAAGCCAGAGTGTCTACTCAAGCTTCTTTGGAATCTCAACCCAAAGAGCCTTTTGCTGCAGAGGGAAATAAAAGGAAAGAAAGGGTCAAAAAGACCATGGCAAGAGTGATTGGGAAGCCTTCCATGATGGAAGAGGAAGAAGAAGAAGAGGTTGCAGAGCCAACACCCAAGGCACAAAAGCTGATGGGTGATGCTATCAAGTCAGGGGCTGCAACTTCAAAGCCCAAAGCTGCCCCCAAGCCCAAGAATGCACCCAAGAGGAATACCAGGAGCATACCAGCAGCAGAAAAGAACAAGGCCCCAATGCCTGAGGTAGATGCTGAGGAAGATGAAGAAGGGCAGGTCCTAAGGAAGCTCAAACCCAAGATCCCAGACCACAATGATGCTCATCCTGTGGCTGAAAACATGAAGATCAGGAGAGATAATGGGTTGAGGCTATGGAGAGAGTCAGATCCATATGCCACAAGGAGAAGGACTTCTGTGGACTACAGGTTCCACACCAAGGAGCAGCAGGACTTTTATGAGACTATCTTGCTGGATAAGAAGCCCATAGTTTGCGATATGAGATGGGTCAACTGGACCTACATGAAGGAGAACGCAGAACACTACCCTGAAGTATATGACAGCTTCAGTGCGTGTGGAGTTGCTGATTTTGTTGGGTAGAAGCTCACCAACTGGAACGATGAACTTATCATGCAATTCTACTCCACAACACATTTCTATCCAGATGGCAGGATAGTGTGGATGTCAGAAGGAACCAGATATCAGTCTACCATAGAGGAATGGGCAAGTTTGATCAATGACCCAAAGGAAAGTGAGGATGACCTGGATATTTATGGTGAGAAGAAAATGGATCACAACTCTATGTCACACATGTACAAGGAGATCCCAGATGATGCACTTGAGACCTTCAAGTTTGGATCAGTCCATTTTCTGCTGTCAGGGCTGCCTACGATCAACTGGATCTTAAGGCATACTCTATTGCCCAAATCAGGTGACCATAACATGATTAGAGGGCATGCAATCAATTTGCTTCATGTTTTTGATGTGCCTCAGAAATTCAAGGTCATGAGCCTCATAGTTGAGACAATCAAGAGGACAGCAGCAGATCAGAAGAGGAGCTGTGGTTATGCCCCACAGATTCAGGAGTTGATAAACTCGAAGATGGGCACAGGAAAGTATCTATTAGATAAGGAACACATGGTTCTCTATCCAGAATTTGAGCACAATCGAGTTGTCATGACTGAGAATGAACCATCATCAGTGCAAGCTCAGGAGAGAAAGGAGAAGGCAAGGCAAGAGAAAGCTGCAAAGATGCCAACTCAAGCAGAGGCATCTGACTACTTTCTGAAGAACAAGTAGGAGCAGCTTGGTTACTTGATAGCATCAACTCTACGGATTGAGAAGGGGTTGGCCACCCTAAATCAAAACCAGGAGAGCCTGGAGAGAATCATGGAACAAAAATTCTATGATCTTGATGTCAAAGTGACTGACATTCAGTCAGCTGTGGAGCAGTTACAAGATGATATGCAGGAGAGGAAGGGCAAGACAACATCTGATGCATTTGCCAGAGTGCCTAGAGCTCAGAGGTCAGCTGCAGTGCCAAC
The DNA here is from genome assembly GCA_021605205.1 of Aegilops longissima. Lineage (NCBI taxonomy): Eukaryota > Viridiplantae > Streptophyta > Magnoliopsida > Poales > Poaceae > Aegilops > Aegilops longissima. The sequence goes on from CM038682.1 coordinate 231,340,260, forward strand.
TCCAGACACCAGAGCCACTTCTTCAGCTCCAGCAACAGCTCCAGCTCAACCAGCTCCAGCTCCAACTTCTTTAGCTCCTACCACGTCTACTGATGCGTTCATCCTTGGAGTCCTGTCTACACCACCACCAAAAGACCAAGCCTGAGAGACGACATAGTGCTATGCATTTTCTAGGAACTTTTTGGTAACTTGTTGCCAAAGGGGGAGAAAAATGTATAGATCATAGGCTTCGAGAGAGAGAGAGAGATTTGCTTTTGTTCTCTCTTGTCTTCTTGGTTGAACTTTTTCTTTTTTTGCGTTTGATTGCTTGAGATACTATTCATTACCTGTGAGACATTGATGATCATGTGTTTGATCATAAGCTACACTTATGTTTTTATGATATTATCTTATTTATCCTTATATGATCATTCACTGTGCTTGGTGATGAGTGCATGTATTCAATCGTTATTATTTTGAGCGCTCCACCAAGATGTATGTGACATGGAAGGGTAACCCATGAGCCTAATTTCTTGTGCATTTGCAGTCCAAAGCAAATCTTAAGATATGCACAAATTTAGGGGAGCTCTTGCTTATCACATACTTCTCAAAGCGATTTATGTTTTTCAATTTTATTATCATTTGTCGAAGTTTTGATCTATATGTTGTCATCAATTACCAAAAAGGGGGAGATTGAAAGTGCAACTATCCCTAGGTGGTTTTGGTAATTCATAACAACATATAGCTCATTGAGCTAATACTATTCCAAGATGAATATTTCAGGAAAGCTCAATGAATGGCATGGCATGGATGATGAAAGTCGATCCCCCAAAATATTAAGGACAAAGGATTGGCTCAAGCTCAAAAGCTCAAGACTCTACATTTTATATTTTAGTGATCCAAGATCACATTGAGTCTATAGGAAAAGCCAATACTATCAAGAAGGGATGAGGTGTCGCTTAATGAGCCTCTTGCTCCATGTGCTTAGTGATATGCTCCAAAACCCTCCACTACTTTCTCACATCCACATATGACCTAAACCCAAAGTCAAACTTGGCCCTACCGATTCTTTCTATTCGGCGCCACCGAGTTCAAATGTCATAGCCACTGCCACAAACCCTAGGCAAATCGGTTTCACCGATAGGGATCTCGGTCTCACCGAGATGGGATTGTAATCTCTCTGTTTCCCTTCGTAACGTTTCGGTCTAACCAAAGCGAGCGATCGGTCCCACCGAGATTACAATGTAAACTCTTTGTTTCCCTTTTGTAACTTTTCGGTCTCACCGAAAAAGCAAATCGGTCCCACCGAGTTTACATGACCAACTCTCTGGTTAGCTAATTACCAAATTCGGTCTCACCGAGTTTGTGTAATCGGTCTCACCGAGTTTGTGTTATGCCCTAACCCTAACCATATCGGTCCTACCGAGATGCATGCCAGTCCCACCGAAAACCCTAACGGTCACTAGGTTTACTAAATCGGTCTGACCGAGTTTGACCCACCGAGTTTGGTAAATTGTGTGTAATGGTTAGATTTTGTGTGGAGGCTATATATACCCCTCCACCTCCTCTTCATTCGTGGAGAGAGTCATCATAACAAACCTACACTTCCAACTTACCAGTTCTGAGAGAGAACCACCTACTCATGTGTTGAGGCCAAGATATTCCTTTCCAACGACATGAATCTTGATCTCTAGCCTTCCCCAAGTTGCTTTCCACTCAAATCTTCTTTCCACCATATCCAAATCCTGAGAGAGAGAGAGAGAGTTGAGTGTTGGGGAGACTATCATTTGAAGCACAAGAGCAAGGAGTTCATCATCAACACACCATTTGTTACTTCTTGGAGAGTGGTGTCTCCTAGATTGGCTAGGTGTCACTTGGGAGCCTCCGACAAGATTGTGGAGTTGAACCAAGGAGTTTGTAAGGGCAAGGAGATTGCCTACTTCGTGAAGATCTACCGCTAGTGAGGCAAGTCCTTCGTGGGCGATTTACCATGGTGGGATAGACAAGGTTGCTTCTTCGTGGACCCTTCGTGGGTGGAGCCTCCATGGACTCGCAGCAACTGCTACTCCTACGTTGGTTGAAGTCTCCATCAACGTGGATGTACGATAGCACCACCTATCGGAACCACGACAAAAACATCCATATCTCCAATTGCGTTTGAATCCTCCAAACCCTTCCCTTTACATTCTTGCAAGTTGCATGCTTTATTTTCCGCTGCCAATATACTCTTTGCATGCTTGCTTGAATTGTGTGAAGATTGCTTGACTTGTTCAAAAATAGCTAAAATCTACCAAAGTCTAAAATTGGGAAAAGGTTAGGTTTTTATTGTTCAAGTAGTCTAATCACCTCCCCTCTAGACATACTTCAAGGTCCTACATGGCATCTAGATGAAGCTACAAACCTACCCCGGTTTAGACCTTTGGATGTCGGGCCGGCGGGTTTCCCGGGTCGGAGTTATTAGAAAAGTAATTTCCTTGTACTACCAAACATTGGTCTCACACGGTTTCGGGCGAGTAGAGGCTCTTTTGGCACTTCGTTCGTAATTTTGAAACACAAGCATTCACGTTTAGAGTACTCTTGAAGTATGAGGATTGACCTAAATAGACAACATTATATTTGACCTTGTATGTTTGAAAACCTCATTAAATTATCTGCTTCTTTCTGAAATTTTGACACTTGAAAATCCTATAACTACGATTATTTTGGAATGGAGGAGCTAAATTTGAATCTATTTTGTACACGACTACATATGCTATTATGTACAAAATCAGAGCAAAGATTGGTGCCCCCATAATTTAGGTATGGTTTACAAATGCCATGATATCAAATTCAAATAATTGAATGGACTTCATGTTGAATTCAATTTTTTTAAACCACCTTAAGTTGAATTCAAATGTATGCTAGTTCATATGTAGCTATTTATAATGTCCATTGTGTAACTTCCGTATGTATAATGTGCTTTACACACACAACATGAACTATACTCACGCTTATATTCGATTGCTAAAGCGATGCATTGTCCGAGTTCAAAATACTAACTATGTGGATGAATTGTGTCGAATAATAACATAGACATGCTCAAATTCGATAGAATCTAGATGTCTGATGGATCAATGAATGCTCCTTACGCGAATTGCAAATATCATGATCCCATCCTAATATTTGGATACAATTTATATCTTTAATCAATGTGTAGAGCAGTCTTTTATGTGTAGTTTCACTCTCCATCGGTGGTCTCTCACACATGCTCAAACACTCTCTCCCGAGGTGTCTTTCTCGCACATGCTCTAGATATAACCTCCCTCCCTCTCGTAACCATTTACAACTGTTTTCACTAACCTTTATCACAAGCACTCTTCCTCTCGCAAACATACACATGCACAATCCTCATCGACCCTTTCTATATACATGGACCTGCCTACGTGTCTCATGTACGCACATTATCTTTACGCCTCTCTCTCACGCATTGTCTCACACCTCTTCCTAATCGATTTAGTATGATTCTAGCAGAGCATTCTGAGGATGCCCCTTAAAGTTAGGTTGGATGAATAGTAATATCGAGATAAAGGGGTTACCATAGTCCAAGAACCTAGGGTTACAAATCCTAGACGGCTTTGTCAGTGGACACAGAGTCCTTCACAATTCTGCTATCTTTGTCTTGTACGACTAGTCATCCATGGGTCTTCCTAAATGTGTCATGGGCCGACCAATGCGGTGCAGGACGGAACCGAATGAAGGGCCTCACCTCGACCCACCGGACCTCACGCGGTGACACACCCTCCGCCCCACGCCTCATTATCTTCTCACACCCACACATACCAACACAAACACCACACACACGTAAAATTTCTCCTGGTGCCTCTATTCCCTCCCCCTTGCATATACACACTCAAGGGAATGGAATCTCTTGTCGTGGCGTCATATTTGTCTCTCTCTCTCTAGACCACTCTCATTTCTCGTGCTATCTCTCCCACGCCCCCCGTCGGCCCCTCTATCCATGCCTCTCTCAAATACGTAATACACACACATACCTCTCTAGGCCCCGCCAAATGCATCAACTACACATTCACACATGTTACATCACGTACCCCATTGATCTAAAGAGCCCTCTCTTCACGTTTATTTCGCATACAACATTCCTTTTGAATAAAGTGTGGCCAAAAAATTATTTTAGAGTTTCTACATATATATAACATTACAAAGTTATATGGAGGAGTACAAACGCTAATCTGCATTGCATGGTGCCCACAATGATATTTATTCCGCACTGTGAATTTGTATATTTTATATTATATACAAAGTTAGTCATAATAAAGAGAAATGAAGAGCATCTCTCTCCATCGCATACACCCCCTGTACGCCTTTCACGTATGCACACAAAACTATCTCCGTGTCCTCTAAAAGTAAGCCCCTAGAAAATTCACGGTGTTTCATCTTTCTCTCGCGATATATGCAATGACGATCATTGTATTTGAAGCGAAAGCATGATACATACATTGGACTTCATAATCCACTCATTACGCTCACCGCTTACGCTTAGTGGTTATTATACAGATCACGGGCTCACCGTATAACTCAGATTTGCTCATGACATGACTAGTTGACTAGTTAAATGCTCCACGTGGCACCTCTAGTGTTGCATCACATTATCTCACTACCATCGTGCCCACCTGTCGACTTGTATCTACTCTACATCTACACTCTTATAAAATACATAAAATATACTCTTATAGAAAACAGAGTTGGTGATGATGGTGTGCCTGCCATCCTGCAATATAGGCCGTCCGATTTATATCTGACGGATAGGAAAGAAACTATGGCAATTTTGCAAAAAGGTGCCCACACACCTCTCCACATTTGCAAATAAGGCCTTCCCTCATTCATCCTTTTCTCTCACAAGATAAATAAGTCATACAAATGCATCTTGATGTTACGTGCAACGCACGGGTATCTTGCTAGTAAGAATGAAAACAAACGACAAAAATATATTTTGACGGTTGTTTGAAGTCATGACCGCGGGCACATCGGACAAGGTGGCCTTGTATTGGTAAGCTGAGCCGTCTGTTTTAACACACATGAGCTGGTGTGGTGACTATACACACACGCATGCATGCACGCGAACTGCATCCACGCAACACTCACACAAACACATGCACCCACGCACGCACGCAACACTCACACGTACACACGCAGCCACGCACGCACGCAACACTCACACGCACGCACGCACGCATGCATGCACACACCAGTACACCACACGACCAACACACTCTCACGCTCAAGTGCTCAACCTACACGTGCATGTGCACACATCAGGCCCTGACAGACACATACACAACTAGGTGATTCCCGCGCATGGGTTGGAGCCTTGTCGTGCGTGCGTAAATTTGTGTTTATCTGACCTTTTCCCTATGCGAACTGACAGGTGGGACCCACAAGGAACGTGGTTAATTTAACTAGTCAACATGGCGCCACGCAGACTATTTGGCCAGTCAATAGAGTGCAATCCGATGCTGAACTGTGAGCAAGTGACCGGATAATCACCGCAAAACGTATCTAGTGACCGTATTCAGCTTATTCTAAAGTTCGTTGACCGAATTACGCTTTTCTCTCTGTAGGCCCTCCAAAACTACATCTCTACACGCTCGCATGTTACATATAACAACTATGCAATACAGCACTACTACTACACTCTAACACAATAAATCATATGTGTTTTTAGTTTTACTAGATATCATATTGTTACTTATAATTATTCAGTTTGCATACATTAAAATTGCCTTTGAAATGTATGGCCAAGATTATCTACCGCAAGGGAAAAATCCCGCCTTTCCTGCTTAATCGGTTTGTATCGATGGATCGTATGAAACAAAGAAACTATAGTACTATACAAGACAAGTGACTGCTCACCGGGCTGTCGTGTCGCTACTCCTTCGTCAGAAGAGTGGAGCACTCGCTTTCATAAATCTTCTAGTCCTTTCGCCGACATGTGGGACATCAAGCTACCGGGTCCACGTGCCATACCGAATACAAAGCAGAGCAGCCGGGTGAAGCACCCTACCATGGCGCCGGCGTAGTAATGAGCAATGAGGCGCCAAATCACAAAGCTGCACCTTTCCCGCGGTTAAGTTGAGGGACGAAGTAATAATGCTAAAAAAGAAGTTGGAGGGACGAAGCAACCATCATTTCACTGGTTGCTGAATCCGCTTCTCCCTGATCTTCTTCAACTTAACCACGTGTTGCTTCTGCCGTTGTTCTGCCTCATGTGGGACGCGGATCGGCTTGGTAAAGCGCTGACACATGGGACCGCATGTTAGCAAACCGCCATCCGCGCGACAAAATCACCTCCTTTTTACTAATCTTGATTCTATAATTTTTTAGATCAATATAATTGAGATTTGTATAGATAGCACACAGGAGAAAACCAAGTGTTACACTTAAGGGCATCCACAATGTGTAGCCAAATGTGAAAATAGCTTTTGGCATCGTGGGAACCATTGTGGACGGTGTTGCCAAAGCCAAAAAGATGGAACCGAAGCTCCCTGATTGATTGATTGAAGGAATACAAAATGCAACGCTCTCCTCTTTCTCCCATGCTTGGACGCACGTAGTACAAAGATAGAGCATAGAGTCTACTCCCTGTCCCTTCTATCAAAAATCACAAAGCGTTGAGGCGTCAAATCACAAAGCACGGACGAAGCAACCATCATTTCACTCTTCACGACTCCGCTTCTCCATCGCCTTCTTCGAGAAACCATCTCACCGCACTAGTACTCCTAGTAGTAGTACTAGTAAAGGACTTCTCGATGCAAATAAGGCGGTTGTCTCGGCTTGCAGCGGCACTTATGAACGACTTACCGTGGTCTCCTCAATGGTGTTCTCCGTCGAACGCACTTCGCCAAACCACAAAAAAAAATCGTCGACGTCACCGCAATGGGGAAGGAAGTCAAATATAGTTACCACCTCCATTTTTTGTACACAAGGCTAGTATTATCAAAATTACAATTTGCAAAGGGCCACTAACACTAATCGAGGCAAAATTGATGGGGTTAGCAACGAAGGACATTAATATCCCCTGCATGCATGCGGAAGTGAGAAGGTTGGTTTGCATGGCGCTGCATTATTCAAGCAATGAGGAGTGAGATGGTTAGCTAATGGTCTTTCGAAAAAAATACGCATTAATTGACACGTGAAACGAGGATTTGTATCGATTAAATCCCGCGAAGGAAAACCCCGCCTTTCTTTTTTAACACCAGTACTCCTAGTACGTACGTACTTATCCTGTTTGGGTCTAGGCCTTGGATTGCCAAACTTCGCCACACATTTTTGCCAAGCTTGCCTAAAGTTTTCAAAATGAGAAGGAGGTACACTTATGCATGGCTGTCGTGGTCGCATCAAGATTCTCACACGGTCGCTCCCTGCCAGTAGCGACCAGACCCGAATGGATCAAGTCTCGTGCTCGTTGTCATCCTCGGATCAGAATGCCGACACCACACAAGATTTCAAGGATTTATTGCAGAGTGGCAATCACACACTTATTACATCGTTGTCCACAAGGAACTTATTACAATAATATGGCTTAAGGCCATCTAATAATAACAGCGAAGGCTTGGAAGATAAGCGAGTCCATCAACTCCAACGGCATCACCGAGTATAGAACCACGACCTAACACCTTACTCGTCATTCTAAAAGTCTGCAGCGTGAAAAGTTGCAGCCCGAAACGGGTCAAGACATGGAATATGTCAATGTAACACATAAAGAGCAATGAAGCAAAATAAGCCTATACTACATGCATATATGGCTGGTGGTAAGGCTCTACGTTACATTTGCATAAAGCTGATTTTTCCTACATCAAAGGAATAATTTTATTTAACTATCATGGTGGTTGTTAAACATTGAGAATGGTTGACAGATCCTCAATCCCAATTAAAAGTACTCATCAAAACCCAATAACTTTTATTTAGAAGTAACATGTTGAGATTCACATGATATTCAATTACAGGATACTCAAATTGTCCATAACCGGGACACGGCTAATCATGATTAGTTTATACACTCGCAGAGGTTTATGACTTTTCCCCACAAGACTCGATCGCCTCCGCTTGGTTCTCGTGACTACATGGTGTTTGAGAAACGGATGATCGAGACATAGTCTTCGTAAGCGCTAACACCTTACATGTGGGTAGACCGTACCAACCTACATCCCCTACATCAGCTAGCCTACCCGTAAGAGTTCGGACGACTTAGTCAACTACGCCAGAGCCCATAATTGGCTTGTGGCTGCACACGGAAGTTTCCAGCTTGAATAATCTTATGATCCCTTAGAGCCTGGTGGCGGTCCAAGAAATACAGTAAGTCCTGATGGAAACCAGTGCCTCAATCCACCCAGATGTGTGTTTAGGTTGCCACCTTAGATAAACCATTAATTAACAATCTCACATCTGTCATGGATATTCACTCACCCAATCCACGCCTACTAGCATAGCATGGCATAAACAAGCAAACGAGAAGTAACTCCCAAGGTTTCATAAGTAAAACAGTAATAGGTACTACCTCAATCTACTTCCCAAACCCACAATTTAATTAGATCCTAACCATGCAAGTGTTTGAGGAATAGATCTAATGCATAAAACTGGGTAGTAGAAAAGTATGATCAGTGTTACTTGCCTTGTCGATGATCCGCGAGACCTAGAGATTCAAGTAACAAGCGGCGACCGGTGATCTAACGCAGACAAACAACAAGCATACAATAAGTACTCATCTAATGCACGGGGAAATCTCGAATAAAAGATCTAACCAGAAAGTTCAACTTAAGAACCCTGGTTGCAAAAGAATCGAATCAAAATAAACTCCGAAAGTCGAAACTCGAGAGAGAACGACTCGGTTTAGCAATCTGAAATTAGGTCAAAATTTCACAGTAGCAAAACTCTGTGAAAGTAGGTTAGTTGAACGGCGGTTTCATATTTAAACTCCAGCGCTTGAATCACCTGATTCCGATAAACGAGCGAGAAATAAAACAGTTTTGAAAATCGGATCCAAATCGAATCGAAAAATAACGGATTAAATCCGATTAAAAGAAAACGACGAACGAATTAAATAACGGACGTCATAACAGAACTAATCCAACGAACACGTTTATTGAAACGAACGGTTCGGTGAACGTTCATTAAATAAGAAAACCAAAAAAAAACCATCTAGGTTTTTTTAAAAAAAAACCGAACATCTTTTTTAAATAAAAACCGGATCGGTTTATTAGGGGAAAACCGGATCGGGGGCGGGCTACTACCTCCGGTGATCTCGCCGCGGGTCCGCGGGGCTCGGGCGGGTGGCGGGTCCGGCGGGTCGGGAGGCGAGGGGGGCGGCGGGTTCGGCGCCGGGCGGCGGGAACGGCGGCGGCAGCGGGGTTCAAGCTGGTCGTGAGGCGGCGGCGGTGAGAGAGAGAGGGGGGGGCGGGGTTATAAAGGGGGGGAGGCGCCGTGGTGGCTTGGGAGGGGGCAGGGGGTGCCGGGTGGAGGCGGACTCGGGCGGGCGGGGCTTGTGGCGGCGGGCACTGCACAAGGCGGGGCGCGAGGGAGGAGAGGGAAGGGCCGGGGGCGCTGGTTGGGGCGGCTGGGCCTCGGCCCGGGGGGGGCGCAATTTTTTTTAAATAAAATTAAACCAAAACGAATTAAAAAAATACCAAATGAACTCCAAATTAAATAAAACAAATTTTCCCCGACTCCTAAAAATGAGTCGAACAAAATGAACTTTAAAAACGGCAAACATGCATAAAATTTTTAAAATGCTCATTTTTGCCTAAGCAAAATAAATCCTCCAAAACCAAATTTGATTTATTTATAAAACCTTCATTTTTCCTAAATGTTGGGAAAGTCATATTATTCCCTCTCCAAATATTCTTATAGGAAAACTTTATGAAGATAATTAAATAAATCAAATGATCCTATTCTCAAAATTTGAGAAACCCAAATATGAAAATAATGAAACTTCCAACTTCTCCGAGGGTCCTTGAGTTGCGTGAAATTTCTAGGATCGGAAAAATGCGAGAAAATATGATATGCATGATGACCTAATGTATAACATTCCAAATTGAAAATTTGGGATGTTACAAACCTACCCCCTTAAGATGAATCTCGCCTCGAGATTCGGGTTGGCTAGAAAATAGGTGAGGGTGGTCCTTACAAGACTTCCTCTCTTTCCTGGTGGCTTCATCCTCGATGTGGTGGCTCCACCGAACTTTGCAAAACTTGATAACCTTGCTGCGGGTAACTCACTGGCATAATCGAGAATCTTAACCGGTTTTTCCTCATATGTCAAGTCATCCTTCAACTGAATTGCTTCCAAAGGCACCGTGTCTCTTAACGGTACCTCTGCTATCTCGGGTGACATTTCTTCAATCGAGAAACATGGAATACATCATGAACTCCTGACAGTCCTTCCGCAATTCCAACTTATACGCAATTCTCCCATGCGTTGCAAAATCTTATATGGTCCAACGAAACGGGTGCTAACTTTCCTTTAACTCCAAAACGCTTAACTCCTCAAGCGGTGATACTCTAAGATATACTCTGTCTCAACTTCATACTCAATCGCTGGCGCTTTGAATCGGCATAGCTCTTACGTTCGGACTGGGCTACCTTGAGCCTGTCTCGAATCAACTTAACTTTCTGCTCGCACTCCTTAATCAAATCTGGTCCAAACAACTCGACGATCTCCGCCATTCCCCATGACAACGGTGTCCTGCACCTTCTTCCATACAGAGCCTCGAAGGTGCCATCTTTAAGCTGGTTTGGTAACTGTTGTTGTAGGAAAATTCTGCATACGGCAAATTATCATCCCAACTAGATCCATAATCTAGTGCACAAGCTCTCAAAGATGTCCTCCAAAATCTGATTGACTCTCTCGGTCTGTCCATCGGTCTGTGGGTGGAATGTCAGATCAATTCCAATCTGGTTCCCAATGTTTCATGCAACTGGTTCCAAAATTTCAAGTAAACTGGGTTCCTCTATCCGATACGATGCTCCTCGAACTCCGTAAGCACACAATTCTGGTCATGTATATCTTTGCCAACTTAGCACTCGCTATAGGTAGTCTTGATCGAATGAAATGAGCTACCTTGGTCAAACGGTCGACTATGACCCAAATCGAGTCATATCCTGAACGGGTCTTGGGCAAACATGTGATGAAATCCATGCCTAGTTTATCCCACTTCCATTCGGTATCGGCAACGGTTGTAACAATCCTGCTGGCTTCGATGTTCTGCTTTACTTTCGACATACGCCGCAAACTGCTACATACTCCGCAATATCCTCTTCATTCCGGTCCACCGTAAAATATTCTTCAAATCCAAATACATCTTGGTATTTCCGGTGAATCGAATAGGTGAATCATGGGCTTCTTGTAAAATCAACTTCCGATCTCTCGGTCATTGGGCACATAAACACGGTCTTCAAACCATAAGGTATCGTGCTCATCCTCACGAAATCCTTTAGCTTTTCCTTTGCTCATTTTCTCCTTTATAGAGGCAACTTCCTTATCTGCCTTTTGGGCTTCTCGATTTTGTCCATCGCTGTCGATCAATCTCCAATGCTGCTACATAGCCTCTCGAACTATTTCCAAACATAGCTCTCAAGGTCCTCGCTAACTCATTGGGTATTCCTCCCATCATTAGGGTATTGACGTGGCTCTTACGGCTCAATGCGCCACTACGACATTAGCCTTTCCGGTGATAATGCAATCTCATATCATAATCCTTGATTAGCTCTAACCATCTCCTCTGTCTGAGATTCAATTCTTCGTGTGAAGATGTACTTCAAACTCTTGTGATCCGATATACTTCACAATGATTTCCAATGAGAAAATGTCTCCACGCCTTCAAGGCATGCACAACGGCTGCTAACTCCAAATCATGAGTGGCATAATTCAACTCATGCGGCTTAAGTTGTCGTGAAGCATACTGAAACAACTCTTCCTTCCTGCATAAGCACGGCTCCAAGTCCTCGACGTGAAGCGCCGCAATACACCTCATAATCCTTAGTTTGATCGGCAATATCAAACTGGTGAGGTAACCAATCTTTTCTTCAACTCCCAAAACTTGCCTCACAGTCCTCACCCATATGAATTTGTTTTCCTTCTTCAACAATTCAGTCATAGGCTTTGCAATCCTTGAGAAATTCTCAATGAATCTTCGTAGTATCCTGCGAGTCCAAGGAAACTCGAATCTCTCCAACTGTCGTTGGTGCTTCCCATTTGGTTACGGTCTCAACTTTTGTGGGGTCAACTGCTATTCCTTCTCCGGATATAACATGTCCGAGAAATCCAACTTCCTTTAGCCAAAACTCACATTTGCTGAACTTGGCATACAACCGGTGTTCCTCAATTTCTCCAAAACCAATCTCAAATGTTCCTTGTGTTCCTCTTCATTCTTCGAGAAAATCAAAATGTCATCAATGAACACCACGATTTAATTTATCCAAAACTCCATAAACACTTTGTTCATCGTGTTCATGAAATAGGCTGGCGCGTTAGTCATCCAAATGACATAACGGTATACTCATACAGTCCATATCTCGTGGTAAATGCTGTCTTGGGTATGTCTTGCTCCCTAATCTTCAATCGATGGTACCACGATCGCAAGTCGATCTTAGAAAACACTGCTCCTTGCAAGCGATCAAACAGATCATTAATCATAGGTAGTGGGTACTTGTTCTTGATTGTTACTTCATTCAATCCACGGTAATCAACAACCATTCTTAACGATCCATCCTTCTTCTCCACTAACAAAACGGGTGATCCCCAAGGTGATGAACTTGGGCGAATAAAACCTTTATCCAATAGTTCCTTAATCTGCTTCTTGATTTCCGCCAAATCCTTTGCGGGCATCCTATACGGTCGCTTCGATATCGGGCCTGTTCCTGGCAACAGCTCGATCAAAAACTCAATGTCTCTATCCGTGGTATTCTCGCAATTCTTCCGAAATACATCAGGTAATCCTTCACCACGGTACTTCTTCCCGTACCACCCCGATAAGCAATTAACTTGTGCTCTCCTCGCTCGTGCCGTGATACATACTTAATCCTTCTTCCTTCCGTGTGGTGAGCAAAATTGACCTTGTGGTACAATCTATGTTTCCTCCATACTTTGATAACCAATCCATACCTAATATCACATCCAATCCTTGGGATTCCAGAACTATTAGGTCTGAGGGGAAAACATAGTGTCCAATCCTTAGTGGCAGTCGATCGCACCATTTACTAGCCATGTACTCTGCTCCGGGTGAGGTTACTAGCATGGGTGACCTAAGGGCTTGAGTTGGTAACTTGTACTTATCCACAAATCCCTTGATATGTATGAATGAGATGCACCAAGATCGAAAAGAACAACTGCAGAAATGACTTAACCAAAACTTACCGACATCGTGATCGGGCTGATCTTCAACCTCTTCCACCTCAATGTGGTTCACCTGTCCCCTGTTGAAAGGGTTGGGCTTCTTTCGAGCTTCCATTGCCATTTCCATTCGCCTTCTCGATATCATTTGCATAGTGCCCAGTCTTGCGGCACTTAAAGCAAGTAATGTGACTCAGTTCTACCTTGGATGGTGTTGACGGGTTGGTGCGATTCTGTCTGTTGTTTCCTCCATTCCGCTCCCATTCTTGGTGCCATTATGGTTATGCGAATTACCTCCTCCATGGGTATGCTGAAACTGAATTCCTGATTTAGGGTATAACGAGGCTTCACCGGGATCCAGAGTTATACTTCCCTTGTCCATACTTCCGCTATGTTCTCAATTTGTCTGCTGCTTCCTTCAATCATGAGAGCTCGGTCTACTAACTCCTGGTAGTTGTTGAAACTTGCTACCATCAACGGCATGCTGAACTCATCATTCAGTCCTTCTAGAAACTTCTCCTGCTTAGCTGCATCCGTAGTAACGCTATCCGGGGCATAACGTACTAATTTGCTAAAGTCATCCACGATCGCCAACAGTCCTTCCTCCTTGGCGAGGTTGCGAAACTCACGCTTCTTCATGGCCATGGCTCCTGCTGAAACATGGGCAGTCGAAAAGCTTGTGAAACCGGTCCCATGTGACAGTTGTTCACGGGTAAGTGGCTGTGAAATTCTCCCACCATGCTGCGCGGGTCCTTCAAGCTGATGTGCTGCAAACTTCACTCTTTCACCATCTGCATCCTGCAGTGGTCAGCTCCTTCCTATCTTGCGGAGCCACCATCTGCTACAATCGGCTCGGTGCTACGGAATACACCGCGGTTCATCTAAGGAAACGAGTCGATGATCCACAGTGGTGGTGGTGGCGGTGGGTTGTTGTTGTTGTTGTTGTTGTTGTTGTTCGCACCAATGTTTGAATCAGGGTATTCGCTGCTGGATCAATTGGGTGATCTCTCAAGGAAAACGAATCCGGGTCGCGTCTCGGAGGCATCTGATGGGTTTAGAAAAGGAGAGAAATGTAGAATAGAATGAGGTCTAAGGGGAATCACTACCCAAATGCACATGAGCAAATGCACACAAAATCACTTCATTCAATCAAACAAGGGCTTACAACGATCTAACTATCGCAAAAGTGCGGTACTATAATGTTTACATGGAGGAATACTACTAATATGTGGGGACTTCTACTAATTTGAACCGTGGAAGACTCCATGATGTCCGCTCCAGCTTCGCCTTCAAAGTCGGGTTCACTTGGATCCGAATCTGTGTCGCCGATGTTGATGTAGTCGATTGGGTATTCGACATACCGGTCTTCATTCCTGGCGCCAACTTCTTCTTGAGTTCTTCGATCTCGCACTTAAGATCGTTATTGTGTCTTGCCGAGCTACGATCTCGCCCATGTAGTCCTTGCGCGTAGTCTTTAATTCTTCTTCCATTCGATGATCCTTCCTTTGTATTCTCGCAACTCCAACATATCATTGCACATTTGGTTCTCCCGGCGCCGAATGTGCTGATTTAACTCCCGGATGAAAGCTGCAATGGATCTATCCTTCTTGGTGTTGACGACGTCCCAGTTGTCATCTCGGCGTCCGCAAATCTGGTAGATGGTGTCCTTGAGGTCTTCTTGATAAACTTCTCCAATGCGTCCCATGGTGATGTGAGCTTCCATGCTCTTTCCCAGACTCCAAGTCGGTGCACTGAAAACACTATCTATAGGCTTGGTGATTGGGGCGAAGGTCCTTCCTGGAACGTGAGCATGATTCTTCCAGCGCTCCTCTTCAGGCAGAGTGGCGTTGAAAGTCCCGATGAAGCTTGGTAATCCAATGTTCAGGTACTTAGTAACTTCCTTCAAGTGAAATCCAAAAGGTGTGCCTTCATCCGTTGGGTGTACTTGATCTTCGCGTCCGCCATCCTAAAGAGAGTAGAAAAGATGAGGAGTTAGAAAATGGGAAGAGAGTAGTGATCTATGGCTTTAACTTATTGGTCGTGTCCTACAACAACAGTGTGTGCTCGATACCATTCTCTCAGAGCGACCAGACCGAATGGATCAAGTCTCGTGCTCGTTGTCATCCTGGATCAAGAATGCCGACACCACACAAGATTTCAAGGATTTATTGCAGAGTGGCAATCACACACTTATTACATCGTTGTCCACAAGGGAACTTATTACAATAATATGGCTTAAGGCCATCTAATAATAACAGCGAAGGCTTGGAAGATAAGCGAGTCCATCAACTCCAACGGCATCACCGAGTATAGAACCACGACCTAACACCTTACTCGTCATTCAAAAGTCTGCAGCGTGAAAAGTTGCAGCCCGAAACGGGTCAAGACATGGAATATGTCAAATGTAACACATAAAGAGCAATGAAGCAAAATAAGCCTATACTACATGCATATATGGCTGGTGGTAAGGCTCTACGGTTACATTTGCATAAAGCTGATTTTTTCCTACATCAAAGGAATAATTTTATTTAACTATCATGGTGGTTGTTAAACAATGAGAATGGTTGACAAGATCCTCAATCCCAATTAAAAGTACTCATCAAAACCCAATAACTTTTATTTAGAAGTAACATGTTGAGATTCACATGATATTCAATTACAGGATACTCAAATTGTCCATAACCGGGACACGGCTAATCATGATTAGTTTATACACTCGCAGAGGTTTGCGACTTTTCCCCACAAGACTCGATCGCCTCCGCTTGGTTCTCGTGACTACATGGTGTTTGAGAAACGGATGATCGAGACATAGTCTTCGTAAGCGCTTAGCACCTTACATGTGGGTAGACCGTACCAACCTACATCCCCTACATCAGCTAGCCTACCCGTAAGAGTTCGTGACGACTTAGTCAACTACGCCAGAGCCCATAATTGGCTTGTGGCTGCACACGGAAGTTTCCAGCTTGAATAATCTTATGATCCCTTAGAGCCCGGGTGGCGGTCCAAGAAATACAGTAAGTCTCGATGGAAACCAGTGCCTCAATCCACCCAGATGTGTGTTTAGGTTGCCACATTAGATAAACCATTAATTAACAATCTCACATCTGTCATGGATATTCACTCACCCAATCCACGTCTACTAGCATAGCATGGCATAAACAAGCAAACGTAGAAGTAACTCCCAAGGTTTCATAAGTAAAACAGGTAATAGGTACTACCTCAATCTACTTCCCAAACCCACAATTTAATTAGATCCTAACCATGCAGGTGTTTGAGGAATAGATCTAATGCATAAAAACTGGGTAGTAGAAAAGTATGATCAAAGTGTTACTTGCCTTGCTGATGATCCGCGAGACCTAGAGATTCGAAGTAACAAGCGGCGCACTCCGGGTGATCTAACGCAGACAAACAACAAGCATACAATAAGTACTCATCTAATGCACGGGGAAATCTCGAATAAAAGATCTAACCAGAAAGTTCAACTTAAGAACCCTGGTTGCAAAAGAATCGAATCAAAATAAACTCCGAAAGTCGAAACTCGAGAGAGAACGACTCGGTTTAGCAATCTGAAATTAGGTCAAAATTTCACAGTAGCAAAACTCTGTGAAAGTAGGTTAGTCGGAACGGCGGTTTCGTTACGAAACTCTAGGCGCTTGAATCACCTGATTCCGATAAACGAGCGAGAAATAAAACAGTTTTGAAAATCGGATCTGAAATCGAATCAGAAAAATAACGGATTAAATCCGATTAAAAGAAAACGACGAACGAATTAAATAACGGACGTTCGTTAACATAACGAATCCAACGAACACGTTCATTGAAACGAACGGTTCGGTGAACGTTCGTTAAATAAGAAAACCGAAAAAAAAACCATTTAAAAAAAACCGAACATCTTTTTTTTTTAAATAAAAACCGGATCGGTTTATTAGGGGAAAACCGGATCGGGCGGGCTACTACCTCCGGTGATCTCTCGCCGGCGGGTCCGCGGGCTCCGCGGGTGGCGGGGTCCGCGGGTCGGGAGGCGAGGGGGCGGGTTCCGACGCCGGGCGGCGGGAACGGCGGCGGCGGCGGCGCCCACGGCGGCGCGGGGGTTCGGCTGGTCGGGTGAGGCGGCAAGGGGTGAGAGAGAGGGGGGCGGGGGTTATAAAGGGGGGGAGGGCGCCGGGTGGCTTGGGAGGGGGCAAGGGGGTGCCGGGTGGAGGCGGACTCGGCGGGGGGCGTCGGCGGGCGGGCACTGCATGCAAGGGCGGGCGAGAGGAGGAGAGGGAGGTGGGCCGGGGGCGCTGGTTGGGCGGCTGGGCCTCGCCCAGAAGGCGCCAGATTTTTTTTAAATAAAATTAAACCAAAACGAATTAAAAAAATACCAAATGAACTCCAAATTAAATAAAACAATTTTCCCGACTCCTAAAAATGAGTCTAACAAAATGAACTTTAAAAACGGCAAACATGCATAAATTTTTAAAATGCTCATTTTGCCTAAGCAAAATAAATCCTCCAAAACCAAATTTGATTTATTTATAAAACCTTCATTTTTCCTAAATGTTGGGAAAGTCATATTATTCCTCTCCAAATATTTTTATAGGAAAAACTTTATGAAGATAATTAAATAAATCAAATGATCCTATTCTCAAAATTTGAGAAAACCCAAATATGAAAATAATGAAACTTCCAACTTTCTCCGAGGGTCCTTGAGTTGCGTGAAATTTCTAGGATCGGAAAATGCGAGAAAAATATGATATGCATGATGACCTAATGTATAACATTCCAAATTGAAAATTTGGGATGTTACACTCTGACGCCATGGTCGCACCGCACCCTCACACACCCGCCTCCCGCACGCCGCAAACCCAACCAAGGGAACGCCCTCATCGACACGCGTCTTCGCATGTGAACAAACCAAACTCAGCCATCCTATCGCTGGCACATAATTTTCGTTCATAGAGTATGTTTATCCAACCGCATGTTGGGGAGTATCCGTAAGGCCCGTGCGGTGGTCTGTTGGGGAAGAAGAAGAGGTGAGGAAGAAGGAAAGAAGGGTTAGGAGACGTAGGATATTCATCCAACCGCCTGAAATGGTAGACTGACCCAAGTTAGGCGACTTGCATAACAAATATAGTACAGTATGTTTTTACACAGCAAAAGATCCATAAAAACAACAACATAAAGAAAAACTATCAGTGCTCGCGAAAAGAGACGGCCTCATCATCTTTGGCTGCCGGCGTGAACCAGCCGTCGCTGCCGACGTGTGTCTTCGCACCGTGGTTGTCCTCGGCCTCTAGCTACTCGTTCAAGTGGAGCGTGCGGGCGCTCTGCACGGACGAGAGCACAGCCCGGTTCAAGTCGAGGACGTCCAGTTCCACCTGCAGGAGGGCGTCGATGAGAGCGGCATCCGCGCGCTCTGCGTCGAGTCGAGCCTCTGCCGCCCGGTTCATGTCCAGGACATCCGGTTCCGCCTGCAGGAGGGCCTCGATGGCAGCGGCATCCGCGCGCTCCGCCTCCAGTTGAGCCTCCGCCGCCCGGTTCACATCCACGACATCTAGTTCCGCCTGCAGGAGAGCCTCGATGGCAGCGGCATGCGCGCGCTCTGTGTCGAGTTGAGCCTCTGCCTCCCGGTCCTCCTTTAGTATCGCCATGTTGAACCGCTGGTCCGCCTGCACCATTGGGGACTCGGACGCAGGCACGAAGTCGACGTCCATCGTCTCATACCCATCGGGGGCCTTCTGCGCCGCGACCTCCGCAGTGAACATTGGATCTGCTTCCTCCTCCTCGTAGCTTGGCTCCAGAGAACTCGGGGATTGGCCCGCCGCAAAGCGAGCTTGGGAACGGAGGTTTGTGGCGCCGACCGCCGCCGCGATTTCTGCACGGCGCTCCGGCGTCAGCATCTTGTAGTAAGTGATCTTGCGGCGCACCATGGCTTTCCGGCGAACTAGGGGATGCTTGATGCAGGCTAAGGGATCAAAAGGTGGGGGAATGGGCTGGAGATTTGGTATGGTTTTAGGGCAGTGGCTGGCGTAGGCCGAACAACGAAGGTTCTGGTGTGAATAGTGGTTCCTATGACGACCGGTCAATCGGTTTTGACTGTACATCGCTCTTGTCACGTCCGCGTTGCAGCCCGGCATGCTGGACCCTCCACGTCTCTCACCGAATGGAACGCGCTTCATCTTATGCTGCTTGCTTGTGGGACCGCAGCTTGAGAGCAAACCGACGCCCCTCCCTCCCCGCCTGCCATTTATTTTTTCCACCACTCCCTCTGTTTTATGCGGAGTAAATAAAAACAGAGGGAGTATACTACGGATGAGGATCCTCCGACGTGGTCGAACCCATTGAGTAACCGACATACGGGCCTAGCAAGCATGGGGTCCGCCAAGAAGTGACCGAAGGGAGGGTAAGGCAGGGATACCTACGCCGAGGATCCACTTCCACTATACTACTTTGACCAAATGTTAGAGTAATAATATATGACATGCAACTTACACAAATGTTAGAGTAATTATATATGACATGCAACTTACACAAAGCATACAGGGTCTAATGCATTTTTCGACGCTAACTTTGACCAAATGTTAGAGTAATAATATATGACATGCAACTTACACAAAGCATACGGTCAATTTTGTATGTTAAAGGAGTTTCCAAAGATATAATTTTCACATTATACATCTCATGTACTATTAATATTGTCAATAGTCAAATTGGAAACCATCTCGAGTACAAATCTAGGAGTACGTACGGATCTAACAATATTGATTGGGCGTTGTTGAATGTTCATACCTTTTTGATCATTGACTACACATAAAACTTATATGTAAAGTAGAAAGGATAGGAGGGAGTATATTGTACGCTCAAAATGATACTAATATTGAATACCCTTTATATATGATTTATGGATGCTATGATCACCGGTTCGTTTTTGAATCCGCCTTAGGTATCACGTGCCTCACTCGCTCCTCTCGATTTCATCTCGGGTCCGTAGATCTATTAAAAGAGGACTAGGTGGGTACATGCGAATGATACTCGGCGGAATGTTAAAATGAGGCATGCGGGAGGATGGACTCGACTGGAGGGCGACATGATCGATGGAGAAGAGGGATGGAGAGGAATGAGAAATAAGCAAACGCCACTTGATTACACTTGAACGGCTCAAATAAACAATAAGTTGTCTCGCTTGGCCTACATAGTGAAAGGCCTAATGCGCAACGCGGAGCACTGACGCTCGGATATGGCCGGGAAAATAGGCAAACCGACATGTGGGGCACACCCGTCGGACGATGTAGCGCAGACTAGTCTAATGGAGGGGTTGGCCCACGACCTCCTCGCCACCGACAACCATTCATGTGGGTCGTTGGGGCCAACAACGGGGCGCAGCTCCAGCACCGCCTTTGGACACGGCGACCGCGGTGAGCGACACACTCATATCGCCGCTAGACGCGGTCGGTTTCAGTGTGCCGAGGG
This sequence comes from Aegilops longissima, assembly GCA_021605205.1. Lineage (NCBI taxonomy): Eukaryota > Viridiplantae > Streptophyta > Magnoliopsida > Poales > Poaceae > Aegilops > Aegilops longissima. The sequence continues at coordinate 231,361,075 of CM038682.1, forward strand.
TGGCGTTAGTGCTGTGGCACGACCAACGGTATGTTTGGTTTGTGCCCAAAGTTGCCCCATCAAAGCATTGGGTAGCCAATATGTTTGTTGAGGTATTGGTTGCCCATAATTTGGCCGACATTGGCAAGAAAAATGAACTAGAGTTGGCTAGAGTTCATTGGCATGCCAAAGAAATGGCAACCATCCAAACTAAGACCAATCTTTGGGTCATGACCAAAATTTTGGTTGAGGTATTGGTTGCCCATGATGGCCGACAATGGAAATAAAAATGAACTAGAGTTGGCTAGAGTTCATTGGCATGCCAAAGAAATGGCAACCATCCAAACAAAGACCAATCTTTGGGTTATGACCAAAATTTTGGTTGAGGTATTGGTTGCCCATGATTTGGCCGACATTGGCAAGGAAAATGAACTAGAGTTGGCTAGAGTTCATTGGCATGCCAAAAAAATGGCAACCATCCAAACAAAGATCAATCTTTGGGTATGACCAAAATTTTGGAAAGGTGCACTTTGGCCACAATCCAAACACACCCCAACACCCCGCTCGTCCAGGATGCACGGGGCGCCGCGATGCGTCCGCGGAGTGGTGTCGCGCGGCCAACTGCATCCTCTGGACCTGAGACCATGCCAGGTCATCTTGCTTTTTCAATGACATGCGGGGATCACATTTGAGCAAAGGGCATCTCCAACGTTGCCATGACCGCAGCTGACTACCCCGCACACCAAAGCCCTCGCCCTCGCGCTGTCACGCGGTGCGTTCCCAGCCGGCGCCAAATGCCCACATTCATGCCGCCTGCTCATATGTCGTCGTTAAGAGGCTCGGTGCCCGAGGAACCAACTCCAGCGACTTAATGACGCACCGGACGCTTTTCACCGAATGCGCTACTTAAAGCGGCAACGACCAGCTAACCTCCACACCATAGCGCATCGCCCTCCTACCTGGCACCACATCTGCCATGACCGCAAGTGCGAACGCTCTGCGGGAGAGCTTGTCTTCGGGATTGAAGCTCGAGTTCGCCGCCCTCACTCAATTTGCCTCTCGCGACGCAATAGCGGCGTAGCCGGACGCGGACGCGACCGCACAAGCGGTGGCCACGCTGGCGGCCGACGATGGGAGCACCGTCAGCCCTGCATCCTACTTGCCGCCGTCCAACATCCGGCGCCGCCGAGGTCGGGGGCTCCTCCGAGGATGAGTAGGGCATGGGACGCGGCAGGGCATGGTGTGCCAACTGGCCGGTCCGTATCCCGTGTTCTACTCTTCGTCACCGGAGACCGCACCTTCACTTCACGGGTCTTGAACCCCGCCTGCATATAGAGATCGCAGATGGAGGACGCCGGTCGCCGCCAGAGAATAGGTTTAGGGTCGGGTTTCTTTTATTTTTTTTGTCCTATAAAAGTTGGAAATGTATTGAAAATCTGCCGTGTTTGCATTAATCTCGGCCGGTGTATATGAACTTTCACAATAATATACATATTGTGGGAGTACTAGCAAGATGCCCATGCGTTGCACGGAAGATCAAGATCTTGTGGGAGAAAAGGATGAACGAGGGAAAGCCTTATCTGCAAATGTGGAGAGGAGTGCGGGTAAATTGTCATAGTTTCCTTCCTATCCGTTAAATATAGATCGGACGGCCTATATTGCAGGATAACAGGCACACGATCATCACCAACTCTGCTTTTTATTGAACCGAGACAAATCTAAAAAAAACCCAACTAAGCCAACCTCCCAGCATATCGCGCGGGAAAAGATCCGGCCGCGCCGTTTTAGTCGGGATTACAGGATTACTAGTAGTAGTACCGATGGATTGCGCGAAGCAACAAATTTTTTTTGAGGGGCTGAAGCACCTACTAGTTTAATAGGAAAAAAGGCGGTACACTCACAACACTCCTATCACGGTCTCATTGCACCCCACAGACGTTCGGTCCTGCACACGGCTCATGCAAACGGAACGCGCTTCGGCCTGCCTCTTCACTGACACGTGGGATTGCACTTGGAGAAACCGACCATGCGCCAAACTCCCCCCGCCCACCGCGCGAAAATCCTCCGCCCCCCCACACAAAAATTCCCCCGAAATCCGATTCAACCGCCCTTCGGCCAAATATTCCCCAAACCCTCCCCCCCCGCCCCCTCCACTCCATTCGCTCCGCCAAAGCCGCCTCCCCGCCATTGCCGATACGCCGGCGCCATGTTCGTCGAGGGACGACGGCGATCCTCTCGCCCCACAAGACGCTCTCAGAGACTACCGTCCTCTAGCCGCGCCGCCACCTCTGGCTACGTTCTTGTGGAGGCGCACGGCGGTCAGCGCCGCCACTGCTGGTGACGTTCGTGTGGAGGCACACGGCGGTCAGCTTCTCCCACGGTACACGCATTCTAGACTGAGGCCCCGTTCATGTCGGTGTAGAGCTGAATGTTAGCTGATAGACGCTATTAATCTCACTGTTTGCCGAAGTAGTTTACTGTCAATATGCTCTGCTTAAGAAGGTTCCTTGCCCTGTTCTGCACTCAATCTGCTTAGCTGAGATGGCATGCCAAGGCCGATTAATTGCTAAAATATCTTGCCATATATTTATTGTGACGTAGATTGCCATGGTCTAGTAGCCAATCTGTTAGGTGAAATAGCTCTACACTGTTTTATACTCGATCTTTGTTGCTGCGATGGCCTTCGATAGTTCGATGGCTGTGTGCTCGGCCTCATTGACTGCTGAAACAGCCTGCCATAATTTAGCACTCAAATCTGTTTGCTGAATTAGCTTTACATATATTTCGTTACTTAGATCTGCTCGTCCAAATATCTTGCCATAGCTTTAGACATCGACCTAGGTATTTTTTTCTAGACTTCATAAAAAAGCATATATGTTTTTCCTGTAATATCTAGTAGAAGAACTAATTTGTATGTCTAACAGATGGACATGGCTTGGATAACTTCTGCTCGAAGATTCTCTGCTGCATATTTCGAGGGGGTTGAAAACTTCATGAACTTTATCAGAGTTGAGCATGGTGGTCCGAAATCAGATGTGCTCTGCCCGTGTAGTAGTTGTATGAATTCAGTTACAAGAACCCAGTCAACTGTGCAATATCATCTACACTTGTATGGGATGTCGGTCACATATACTAGGTGGGTTCATCATGGTGAAGCTGTGAACGTCAATGTTATTGACTACGTGGAAGCAGCAGATCACCATCTTGATCTGTCTGATGCTCAGGTGGAAGAGGAGGAGGAGGTGGTGGTGGCGGAGCCAGTGAATTTGACCAACATTGAAACGATGCTACGAAATGCTCGTGCATTCCATGAACTTTCACCTGCAGAAGACAAAGGGTGGGCCCGCATGTTGGAACAATGCAACGTTGCTGTCACCCTAGTAAATAAGCTGTCAGCATTCTCAGCTATGGTCACCTTTCTTCAGGTGAAGACATCTGAGCGGATGACCAACAAATCATTCGATGCGATGTTGGCTAATTTTGCAAATCTTTCCCAGATGCGTCTGAGCTGCCACACACCTACAGTAAAATGAAGAATTTCCTTCGTGCAGTTGGAATTGGATATGATATGATCCATGTTTGCAAGAATAATTGTGTTCTGTTCCGGAAGGATTATGCCAACTTAAGTGAATGCCCAAAATGCAAATCATCAAGATGGAAAGATGGTGATGCTGTGAAGAGGATTCCTCATAATGTTCTGAGACATTTTCCAATTACACCAAGATTGCAGAGGTTGTTTCATGATGCCGAAACAAGAGAGGATGTACTGTGGCATTCTAGGAACCAGAGTACAGAGATCGAATGTAATGAGCCATCCATCTCATGGTAGTGAGTGGAAAAGCTTCAATGATAAACACAAAGAGTTTGTCACGACCCGAGAAACAATAGACTTGGCTTAGCTTCGATGGATTTAACCCATTTGGCCACCAGAGTGCCACATATAGCATGTGGCCAGTGCTTGTTATCCTTACAACATGCCTCCAAATGTCCGCACCAAAGAATCAAACTACATGATGGCCTTGCTCATCCCAGTCCAAAAAGTCCCGGAAAGGATTTTGATTTGATCATGGAGCCTCTTGTGGAGGAACTTCAACAGCTATGGAAGGGTGTTCTCACTCGAGACCTATATAGCAGCCCACCAGCTGATTTCTTTCGCTTGTTTGTTGTAATTTGGTGCATCCATGATTATCCGGCTTTGGGCACTATGTCGTATGAACGACACTTGGTTACAATGCATGTGTTCGCCAGTGACAGAATCATTGTCATACGCAATACTTAGCAAGATCTGTTACATTGACACCGCCGCTTCATTCCCAAGGACAAGCCGCATCCTAGAAAATATCAAGACATGTGTTCAATGCAAAGCATGAAAACCGTGATGCACCAAAGAGGCTCACCGCCGATGAGTTGCAAGTGGAATTAGAGAAGGTCAGTATATTACACCGTGAAACCATCCCGGTAATGGTAGCGGAAAAGGAAGCGTGGCATGGTAGAAGAGAGATTATTGTTTAACCGCAGGTCCACTTTGTGGGACTTGGAGTATTGGAAAGATTTGGATCTGCGGCATAATCTTGATGTGATGCACATCGAGAAAAATATATGTGACAACATTATCGGCACACTTCTTAACATTGAAGGCAAGACGAAAGATACCTTAAAATCTAGGATTGATTTGACACACCTGGGTATCAGAAAGGATTTGCAGGTGCAAGATGAAGGTAAACCACGGGATATGGCACCAGCTGTGTACGTCTTGGACAAGGTAAAAAGAAAAGAATTCTGCGAGGTCCTATCACGTGTGAGATTCCCACATGGATTTGCTTCCAACCCTGAAAGGAGAGTCAGTGCAGATGGAAACAAGGTACAAGGGTTGAAAACTCATGACTGCCACGTCCTACTTCAAAGGGTTTTACCTGTTATCCTTAGAGGATTGGGCCGCCTACGACTTATACCGAGCAGATTGCAAGAGTTGGGACAATTCTTCGTGGAACTCTGCAGAGAAATATCAGATAGATGCTTTGGAGCGCCTTAGAGACAAGATACCAACTATCCTATGCGACCTTGAGAAGATATATCCTCCAGCCTTCTTTGATGTGATGGTGCATTTGGCTGTTCATCTACCCGATGAGGCACTACTTAGAGGTCCAAGACAAGATGGCTGGATGTACCCTATTGAAAGGCGGCTAGGCACTTTCAAGGGCTATGTTAGGAACAGAGCTAGACCCGAGGGTTCCATTGCAGAGGCCTACATTGCTGCTGAAGCGTTGACATTCTGCTCAAAATACATTGAAACAATTGATCAGCTTAGCAAAGAGGTGGGTGAAGACAATCCGGGCTCAATGTTTTCGATTATTTTGTTCGAGTTACAGTGGAAGAGTCGACAAGAGGACAAACCTAAAGATTTGGACAAAATGGTTTGGTATGTGTTGAATAAGTGTCCCGAGATACTACCTTATATCAAGTAAGTGCAAGATCGCAGCTTATACATCGTAATCTACTAAACTTGCAGCACATTCTTATATATTTAGATGTTTGACGCGATCACTATGTTGTGCAGCATCTACAAAGAGGAGTTATCGCCGCAAAATCCAAGAAACATTGACAAACTGGTTATGGCAGGATTTGCGAAATGGTTCAAGAACCATGTAAGCTTTTGAAGTGCACCGCCGCTTTTTAATATATTGAGTACATAAGATGATCAGCTTGGCTATTTTCTAACCATAGGTTAAGAAGATGCGGAGGATGGGCAGGCAGTTGATGATGCCCTTTACTCACTAGCAATGGGTCCTAATACTGGGTAAGACATTATGAATCTTGTGTTGTTGGAGATGTGCGCCACAACACCCTTTGCACGAGACGAAGGCAGAAGACACAAAACAAAGCCATCATGAGCACGGATACATATGACAAAGAGACAACTGAAATGTATGCTAACATAATGTACATTGTTCAGCTTGCAGATATCTCCAGCTTTCAAGAATCATCGTGTGTGGTTCATGTTGTCTGTCGTTGGTATAACCTGTTTTCCGTGATCGCAAAACCCAGAGCTGATGATTATTTCAAATCCATAAATGTCAAGGCGTGTACCGCACCAACGAGCCTTTTATTTTGGCAAATCAAGAAACACATATATTTTTCTTGGAAGACACATTTGCACGTAGCGATGACTGGAGAGTATTGCAAAGGTTTGAGCAAAGGAATTCGTTTAATGAAGTTGCACAACAAGATGATGCTTACACTGCTCCTGATGTACAAGATAACACATATGTTCCTAATATCTTTGAGAACCATCACGTCAATGACTCCGGCTAAAAGATTGCCTGTCGTGTTGTGGACATACAAGAGTTGATCAAGAAGAAGCCAACGTTCGAGGTCATTGAGGACGAAGAAGAAGATGACACCGTGGGGAATTATGATTCAGAGTGATACACATGGCGAAGATGTTGACACTGCTGCTGCGGATGATGATTACATTGCTTTTGTCATATTTGCTTGTCAGAAGACGTTTTTATCTACTATGTGAAATTGTGTTTGCTATGACAACTGAAACCTGATGAACATGTTGTTTAGTATTTTGCTGCAAGAACATCACTTGTTATGTATGCTGATTTGTGTTTGGTGATTGTATGACAACTAAAACATGATGACATTGTTGTTTACTTGTACTCATATTTGGCTGTGAAACTTGAATTTGATGACATAGTTTGTTGTTGGACTGCAATTTTCTCGACGTCTTCGAATGAGAACAAAGCTGACCCGACAGGGCCTCTGCTATTTATTTATTTATATGAGCAAAAGGGGATACCCCCTGATTTTTGTTAATAGAAATCATTAGATGTTCACAACACTACGCCCAGCCTACTACACAGGTTTCATTCATTAGTAGTTTCAAAGAAAGTGCTCATGTCGTAGCTAATTTAATACATCACGAGTGCTACATACACTTCAAATAAAGAGACAATCATCCTACAGAGCACATCGATTTTGCCCATTATCTTCACAAGCTCTTTCATCTCCTCATTGCTTTCAAGGCCGTTCAGCAGCTGTTGCTTGGCCATGATCAGGAACTGCATCTTTAACCTTCTGCTCTACATCTTCCTCTTTTGTCGTTCCTTCAGGTACTTGTCCAACACCCCAACCTGCTGGTATTGGGATTCCTCGCTAACCAAATAATCAGCGAGTTGCATTCCCCACATCAAGAACTTCCCGTAAATACAAATCACATGAATCTTCCCTTTTCGCATTTAATCAAATTGGAAGATCATCAACCAAACTATTAAAAAATCAGCAACTGAAAGCATCAGAACAACACTTAAACATATTATTACCCCATGATTCGGGAATTTGTAGAAGACTCGGCCAGGGTTGCGGATTGTGGTTGAGACGCGACGGATGACTCTGTGTGATTTGCAGCAGTGGCACCACACCAACGGCAGCGGGTTGCGATGAGCAATCGGCTGTGGTGCGCATGCCGGCGGGGGTGTGATGAGACCCACAGGCGATGGTACGGGTGGCGACTTGGCGCATATCTAGTTGTTGCCTTCTGAAGAGCAGGTGGACGAGCAGCCAGCGGACATGGTTGCTGCGGCCAGAGCTTCTGATGCTAGGCAGAGTAAGTAGATAAGAGGATAAACGAACGTTGGATATGTCAGTTTCATAACTTGCAGTAGCATAGCACCATATATAGTCATAGTCTAGGTTTGGATTCGAACCAGCTACAGGAGCACGTCTTTCTTTTTTCTAAAACTCGCAACGCCTCTTTACCGGGTACACTAGCTTGTTCTCAGACGCCTTCCCAAGTCTTTGATTTTCTTTCCTTTTTTTGCGAGGAAGGAAGGAGGACAAAATTGAGAGTTCCTCGACTCAACCCAAGACCTCTCGGTTGAAAACCAAGGGTGCTAGTCACTTATGTGGCTAACGCTCCTCGTGAGGAGGACGGCGATTTAACGCATTTTCCTCGCAGTTTTCTTCCTATATATATATAAAAGTATGCTAATTGGTGACCGCTTAGTCAAAAAACGATTGTGCCAACCTGGACCGTTGGATTGACATTCAACATCTGTCTCATTTCTTCAGTCTCTTCTTCCTCGACCCGCCAAAGCCAAACCAGCGCCGGCGGGACAGCCTGCTCCCGGCTCCCACGGCTGGTTGTGATCTTCCCCGACTCCTGTTCGTTCCCGTCCGAGGCCTCACCATCGTCCTCCGCCTTGGTTCGCCATCATGTGCCGCCTCCAAGTGTTTTCAACATGGTCAACAACCGAGAGGAATAAGGAGATGACTGTGTACATGGTGAGGATGACAAGAGGGACCCAGCAGAGCTGCGTGCAATAATTTTGTTTTTTCAGACGGAGAAGGGTATCAATCTGGGTTGTGCGGGACCTGTGGCCTGCCTAGCCCAGGCTTTTATTTCATATTTTTAGCACATGACCAGCCCAGCTTTGTTTTTTTTCCTTTCTAAAAATGGCTAGCCAGCTATTTTGTTTTTTGCGTAATAACCAACATAGGCCTACTTCCTTTTCTACGCCTCAATGAAAATCTTTCAATACGAGGAGGGATGCATTTTCCCGAAAATGGGCTATAAGTAATAAGAAATGGGCTATAAGTAATAATAAATGGGCTATAAGTAATAAGAAATGGGCTATAAGTAATAATAAATGGGCTGTAAAATGAAAAAATACAGCAAATAGGCAATTAGTTCCAAAATACTGTTTTCTTTGGATTTTGATATTTTAAGTTTCATTGTTTTTGTGCGGGTAAAATTTCATTGAATTTAAATTAAGGTATATTTAGATTTAAAATTAATTTGAATCGCTAGAAATTTCGGTCTGTATGTCGTTTGGGACAGATTTGGAGGCTGACTTGTGGGTCTACTAGGTTGACGGTACTTTGGCTTTGTCAACTTAGTCTACAACGATTCTAGTAGCAAGGACCGTTGGATGTTAATCCAACGGCGTGTCGCTTCTTCAATATATGATCTTCTTGCTCCAAATTACCAAACCAGCTCCGGTGGACTGCTCGCCCGCCTCCGTGGCGGGTCTGCTGCCAGACGGGCCGCACCGCCCACCCTACTTCATTGCTGGCCGTGCCATTCCTCTACTCACCCACACCTCCTGTTATTTTCCGGTGACGGCAGCCGACCAAGAAACCTCAGACTTCCCCGCGTGGGCAACCATTGCCGAGTCTTCCCGGATCCGTCGCCCCTTCCTAGGCCTCGACGCCGCCCACCGCCATGGTGCTCTCGGCACGGCCTGGTCAATGTGGTCAACGAACGACATCCATCGGCCGTGGACTGTCTGCAAAAAAATGATTCCTCCACCGACAGCCGGGACCCACCGGAAGGGCCTCAGATTTCGCGAAAAAACGCTCCCCACCGACATGTCGGACCCACCAGCTATATCTTCGCACGCAAGGAAGTGCCTCCTTATTACGCACAAAATGAATACCCAGCCTGCTAGCTGGGACCCACCATAGTGGGAGGATGACTTATGGGCCAACTGAGTTGACAGGGACGGAGGGCTTTGTCAACTTAGTCAATATGAATGATTCTAGCTCCAGTGACCGTACGATGTCCATCCAACGGCCGTAGTGCTTCTTCGACCTCTGATCTTCTTGCTCCAGCCGCCCAAAGCAGCGCCGGTCGTGCCGCATGCTCCTGCCTCCCGTGGCCGACTGTGCTGCCGCGGAGGCCTTACCGCCCCCTACTATTCCCACCGATGTCCAGGCCCTGCGGTGTCGGCAGCCTCACACCGCAGCCGAACCAGTGAAACCTCATACTGCCGCGTCTTTCCCGGCTCCGCGTCGTCCCCTTCCTAGGCCTCGCCGTCGTCCACCGCCGTGGTGCTCTCGGCGCGGCCTGGTCAACATGGTCAAGGAACGACTTCCATCAGACGTGGACTGCACGTGGAGAGGCTGACAGCTGGGTCCACGGCCGCTGCAAGGAAGTGCCTCCTTATTATGTGGAAAATAATGATTCCTCCACCTAATAGCCTGGACCCACCGGACGGGCCACTGTATTTCTCAGAAAAAATGTTTCCCCCTGACTGCTGGGACCCACCAGCTTCATCTTCGCATGCAAGGAAGTGCGCCCGGGCAAAAAAAAAATGATTCGCCCCCCTGACTGCTGGGACCCACCAGCTACACCTTCGCACGCAAGGAAGTGCGTCCGAAAAAAAAACAAAACCATTCACCCCGCTAACTGCTGGGACCCACCAGCTACATCTTCGCAGTAAGGAAGTGCCCGATACCGATCCACCTGGTCAAGCGCACGAAGCGTTGTCATCCTGGTCGCGAATGTGTACGTACATACTGGTCGATGTAGAGGCGCACACGTGTTGTTGTAGAGGCGAGCACGTGTCGTAGTAGAGGCGCGCACGTAGCATGTACATGTACGTACAGCGGCCAGGGTGCAGGAAAGAAAATACGGCCACGTATGTGTACATACGGGTGGGGTCTCGAACGCCTACTCACGAATACGTACATGGCTGGGTCGGAACAGAGAAACTGTGTCGTCGTCGTGTTCATGGGGAGCCAACCGGCTGGGTCAGAACGGAATTCGTGGTCGTGTTCATCGGGAGGGCTTGGACGGAATCGGGCGATGGAACGAGGCTCGGCGCATCGCGAACGGAGGAAATGGACCTCCTACATTCAAACGGGTCCCGTTGATCGGGAGGGTGTGGCGCATCGCAAAACGGAGGAAACGGACATCCCACGGTCAAACGGGGTCCTGTTGATCGGGAGGGTGTGGCGTGCGCAAAACGGATTTAAACCGACCTCCTACGCTCAAACGGGGTCCCGTTGATCGGGAGGGTGTGGCGTCGCAAAACGGACGAAATGGACCTCCTACGGTCAAAATGGGGTCCTGTTCGTCGAGGGTGTGGCGTGCCGCAAAACGGACTCCACGGATACCGTTCATCTCCACCGTCGACCTCCTCCAGCCTCCACGGGCTACCGCTGACCTCCTCCACCTCCACGGACTCCTGCTCATCCAGCCTCCACCGCGTGCTACTCCACCGCCCTGCTCAACCACCCTCCACGGGCACCCTCCACCGCTCACTGCTCATCCAGCCCTCCACACCACGGGTCCTGTTCAACCACACCTCCACAAGCACTCCTCCACCGCCTACTATTCATCCAGCCCTCCACACCACGGGTCCTGTTCATCCATAGGCAAACGCCACCGCCACTCGCTCATCCAACCCCCCGCAATGCTCACTGCTCATCCTGCAGGCAGCAGTAGCAAAGGAATCACTCGATCGGGTTCGCTTAACATCCATCGATCGATCGCTCGGGTTCTCAGAACGTAGCCTGCAGTGGCAATCGCCGGGTTCGCTTAGAGCCCAACGCCTCGCTTCGGGTTCGCTAGAGCTAACGCCGCACACACGTGTGTACGTGTACAAGAGAAACGCGCATCGCTCGGCCCCCGACCTCCCACCGTAACCGGCAACTCCCCAAAATTTTCCTCGCCCTCGCTTCTACCACGGTTTTTTCCGTCATGGACGGCCCAAAGAATGTCATGCAGCTGCGTCTCCGGCCCGCCCAGGACGAAAAGCCCATTTTCATGATTTTTTGTCATAGAAGTAGGAGCCCACCACATCTATGATGATACCGGGTTTTGTCACAATTATCGTCATAGAAGTGTCATATGTATGACCATTTTTTTTTCGTTCGGCCCAAAATGTCACGGATGTGTCTTTTTTTTGTAGTGCTTGTAGGTAATCCGTACTGGCAAATTCCTTAGAGACCAGAAGAACTTCGTCTCTATCACTGAAGAATTTGACTGAGCTGTATGAGATTTCCAATGGCTTCACTCGAAGGGATTGGTAGGTGTAGGATTTTGAGTTGAGCATCACATGGAAAATTTTCCTTAGTACTTCCTCGACCCCCTTTAACAGTACGGTGTTTCCTATGACTCAAGAAAGAGAAAATGAAACTACGAAAACAAAAGTCTTCATGCTTCATGTTCCTCGTATGAATACCAAGTCTTCAGGGTCACACCAATTTCTTCACTTTCAAAGTCTTCAGAAATCCAAAGTCTTCAGTCGAAGACATTCATTTTTAGGGGTCGACTTTCTCTGTAAGTATCAAACTCCTAATAGACTTATAGACCTGTGTACACTCACAAATGCATCAGTCCCTTAACCTATAAGTCTTCAAGACACCAAAATCACTAAGGGGCACTAGATGCACTTACACTGGTTCTACCGATGTGGTTCGCACACAGGTGGCTAGTGGCCGTCTGTTTCTCCAACTTTGGTTGAATCGAGTTTGACTACGCCGGGTCATTGTTAAAGGTTAAAACAACACACTTGACGACAAATCGTTGTGGTTTTGATGCGTAGGTAAGAACGGTTCTTGCTAGAACCCCATAGCAGCCACATAAAACTTGCAACAACAAAGTAGAGGACGTCTAACTTGTTTATGGAGGGCTTGCTGTGATGTGATATGGTCAAGACGTGATGATATATAAATTGTTTTATGAGATTATCATGTTTTGTAAAAGTTATCGGCAACTGGCAGGAGCCTTATGGTTGTCGCTTTATTGTATGAAATGCAATCGCCATGTAATTGCTTTACTTTATCACTAAGCGGTAGCGTAGTTGTAGAAGCAATAGTTGGCGAGACGACAATGATGCTTCGATGGAGATCAAGGTGTCAAGCCGGTGACGATGGTGATCATGATGGTGCTTTGGAGATGGAGATCAAAGGCACAAGATGATGATGGCCATATCATATCACTTATTTTGATTGCATGTGATGTTTATCCTTTATGCTTCTTATTTTGCTTAGTAGGGCGGTAGCATTATAAGATGATCTCTCACTAAATTTCGGGGTATAAGTGTTCTCCCTGAGTATGCACCGTTGCTACAGTTCGTCGTGCCGAGACACCACTGATGACCCGCAAGTATAGGGGATCTATCATAGTCCTTTCGATAAGTAAGAGTGTCGAACCCAACGAGGAGTAGAAGGAAATGACAAGCGGTTTTCAGTAAGGTATTCTCTGGAAGCACAGAAATTATAGGTAACAGATAGTTTTGTGATAATGTAATTTGCAACGTGTAAAAAGTAACAAGAGTAAATAAAGTGCAGCAAGGTGTCCCAATCCTTTTCGTAGCAAAGGACAAACCCAGACAAATTCTTATATAAAGGAAAGCGCTCCCGAGGACACATGGGAATTATCGTCAAGCTAGTTTTCATCACGCTCATATGATTCGCGTCCGTTACTTTGATACTTTGATATGTGGGTGGACCGGTGCTTGGGTGCTGCCCCTCCTCGGACAAGCATCCCACTTATGATTAACCCCTATTGCAAGCATCCGCAACTACAAAAGAAGTATTAAGGTAAACCTAACCATAGCATGAAACAAATGGATCCAAATCAGCCCCTTACGAAGCAACGCATATACTAGGGTTTAAGCTTATGTCACTCTAGCAACCCATCATCTACTTATTACTTCCCAATGCCTTCCCCTAGGCGCAAACAATGGTGAAGTGTCATGTAGTCGATGTTCACATAACACCACTATAGGAAAGACAACATACATCTCATCAAATTATCGAACAAATACCAAATTCACATGACTACTTATAGCAAGACTTCTCCCATGTCCTCGGGAACAAACATAACTACTCACAAATAATATTCATGTACATAATCAGAGGAGTATTAATATGCAAAAAGGATATGAACATATGATCTTCCACCGAATAAACCAACTTGCATCAACTACAAGGAGTAATCAACACTACTAACAACCCACAGGTACCAATCTGAGGTTTTGAGACAAAGATTGGATATAAGAGATGAACTAGGGTTTGAGAGGAGATGGTGTTGGTGAAGATTTTGATGGAGATTGACCCCCTCCTGATGAGAGGATCGATGGTGATGACGATGGTGATGATTCCCCCCTCCCGGAGGGATGTTTCCCCGGCAGAACAGCTCCGCCGGAGCCCAAGATTGGTTTCGCCAGGTTCTGCCTCGAGAAGGCGGCGCTTCGTCCCGAAAACTTCCTCCTTATTTTTTCTAGGACGAAATACTTCATATAGCAGAAGATGGGCACCGGAGGCCTTCCAGGGGGCCCACGAGATAGGGGGCCGCGCCTAGGGGGATAGGGCGCGCCCCCACCCTCGTGGCAAGGGTGTGGGCCTCCTCTGGTTGATTCTTTCACCTGTATTTTTTTATATATTCCAGAATGTGCCTTCGTGAAGTTTCAGGACTTTTGGAGTTGTGCAGAATAGGTCTCTAATATTTGCTCCTTTTCCAGCCCAGAATTCCAGCTGCCGGCATTCTCCCTCTTCATGTAAACCTTGTAAAATAAGAGAAAATAGGCATAAGTATTATAACATAATGTGTAATAACAGCCCATAATGCAATAAATATCGATATAAAATCATGATGCAAAATGGACGTATCAACTCCCCCAAGCTTAGACCTCGCTTGTCCTCAACCGGAAGCCGATAACGAAAAATATGTCCACATGTTTAGAGATAGAGGTGTCGATAAAATAAAATACGGACATGAAGGCATCATGATCATTGTTATAGCATCAACATATATACATATTGTCATATGATTTCTTATGCTAAAGTATCAATCTATTCACAATGTCAGGTATGGATTAGAAACTTCATTGAAAACTAACAAACTATAATCTCGGTCAAAGAAGCAATTGCAATTTATCATAACATCGGAAAGAGTCTATGTAAGAGCTTTTCAGCAAGTCCACATACTCAACTATCATTTAGTCTTTCATAATTGCTAATACTCACACAATACTTATGGGTATGGACTTTCAATCGGACACGGAGAAAGATAGGGGCTTATAGTTTTGCCTCCCAACCTTTTACCACAAGGGTAATGTCAACAATAATAGCTCATGCTAACTTACATCCAATTGGATATATATATCAGGATCTTTCCAACACAATGTGCTTGCCGAAGGATAAAATGTAAAAAGGAATGGTGAAGATCACCATGACTCTTGTATAAGCTATAAGACAAGAATAAAAGATAGGCCCTTTGCAGAGAGAAGCAGAGGTTGTCATGTGCTTTTATGGTTGGATGCACAAAATCTTTATGCAAAAGAGTGTCACTTTGTATTGCCACTTGTGATATGGACCTTTATTATGCAGTCCGTCGCTTTTATTTCTTCCACATCACAAGATCGTATAAAGCTTATTTTCTCCACACTAATAAATCATACATATTTAGAGAGCAATTTTTATTGCATGCAACAATGAGAACTTACTTGAAGGATCTTACTCAATCCATAGGTAGGTATGGTGGACTCTCATGGCAAAATTGGGTTTAAGGTTATTTGGAAGCATAAGTAGTATCCTACTTGGTACAAAGAATTTGGCTAGCATGAGGGAGAAAGGCAAGCTCAACATGTTGGATGATCCATGACAATATACTTTATTTCGGATATAAGAAAACATAACCCATTACGTTGTCTTCCTTGTCCAACCTCAACTTTTAGCATGTTATATTTTAATGAGTGCTCACAATCATAAAAGATGTCCAAGATAGTATATCTATATGTGAAAACCTCTCTTTCTTTATTACTTCCTATTAATTGCAATGATGACCAAAACTATGTTTGTCAACTCTCAACAACTTTTATTCATAATACTCTTTATATGTGAAGTCATTACTCTCCATAAGATCAATATGATCTCTTTATTTCCTTTTATTCTTTATTTTTACTATTGTTCCCTCAAGATCATAGCAAGATAGCAAAGCCCTTGACTCTAAACTAATCTTTATTATATATAGCTCACGGACTCGATTACCTAGAGGTATCATAAAACAAAACTCAAAACTAGATCATACTAAACTTTATTCTACTAGATCAAGATATTACCAAAAGGATCGAACTAAGAAAAACGGTAAAGATAGGAGTATGATGGTGATACGATACTGGGGCACCTCCCCCAAGCTTGGCAGTTGCCAAGGGGAGTGCCCATACCCATTTGATTATGTCTCTTTCCTCGAGGGTGGTGATGATGGAGTTGTTAATGATGTAGGCTTGTCGTCCTTCTTCCAAGGCATAGGCTCACCATCGTAGAAGGACGATCGAGTCTTCGAGATCCTCAAATCTGCAGCCAAACTCATCCTCTTGAATCTATATTCATACTCACAGTTTTGGTTTTGCAGGTCATAGATCTGGGCTTGGAGGCGCTCAATTTTCTCGTGAAGCTTGAAGATGGCCTCCCTAATGTTCTTGGCATCCAGTTTGTGGTTGTTGGTGAACTTAGTGATCATTATATGATTGGCGTCGACTCCACGTTCCACCATCTCCTGGCACTTGAAAACTTGTTGCTCCACTGCTTCGAGCCTTGTCTCCGCGTTTCCGGTCCTCCTTGGTCCCTCAACATCGCGGATGTGCAGCAACCCCTCACGCATCTCAATGGTTTGAGGATGTTGCAGCACTTCCGTGAGGTAGGGGTTGATGACCTTCTCGAAGAACTTGTCCTTGGGGGCACTTGGAGACGTCCTGGTGATCTAGATCTGTCAAAAAACAGCTCAAAACAAAAACAGAAGATATTTGCGTGATACGAGGGTCAAAACCTTCGGGAGATTATATAATGAATTTTTACCGACCAAAAGAAGAATCATGCAAGAAAACAGAGTTCGGAGAGCACACGAGGTGCCCACGAGGCAGGGGGCGTGCCCAGGGCGCTAGGGCGCGCCCTCCACCCTCGTGGACGCCTCGTGTCCTTCCCGGATGAAGGAGTCCTGGATTAGGGGGTATCCGGACAGCCGGACTATATCCTTTGGCCGGACTGTTGGACTATGATGATACAAGATTGAAGACTTCGTCCCATGTCCGGATGTCGTGGAAGGCAAGCTTGGCAATATGGATATGTAGATCTCCTTCCTTGTAACCGACTCTGTGTAACCCTAGCCCCCTCCGGTGTCTATATAAACCGGAGGGTTTAGTCCGTAGCACAACAACAAACATACCATAGGCTAGCTTCTAGGGTTTAGCCTCTACGATCTCGTGGTAGATCAACTCTTGTAATACTCATATCATCAAGATCAATCAAGCAGGAAGTATGGTATTACCTCCATCGAGAGGGCCCGAACCTGGGTAAACATCGTGTCCCCCACCTCCTGTTACCATCCGCCTTAGACGCACAGTTCGGGACCCCCTACCCGAGATCTGCCGGTTTTGACACCGAAATTTGTGCTTTCATTGAGAGTTCCACTGTGCCGTCACTGTAAGTCTTGATGGCTCCTTTGATCATCAGTAACAATGTGGTCCAGGGTGAGGTTTTCCTCCCCGGACAGATCTTTGTATTCGGCGGCTTCGCACTGCGGGCCAACTCGCTTGGTCATCTAGAGCAGATCGAGAGCTACGCCCCTGGCCACGAGGTCAGGTTCGGAAACTTGAATTATACTGCCAACATCCATGGAGACTTGATCTTCGACGGATTCGAGCCCTTGCCAGGTGCGCCGCACAATCACGACGAGCATGATATAGCTCTGTCGTCAAACGGTGTTCGGGAGATCACACCAGCAACTACTCCGACCATTAACCCGGAGCAAATTGCGCCATCCAAGGACGGGTGGATAGACCCCGCCTTGGAGGCCGCATTCTCAGCGGCGATAGAGACGAATACCGACTTTACCCCTCACGAGAGCCGTGCTGCCGAACCATTGGATTCGTCCCCGGCCACAGACTCCGAACCGCCCGCATCCGTGCCTATCGAATCCGATTGGGCACCGATCATGGAGTTTACCTCCGGGATATCTTTCAGCACTCACCTTTTGGCGACATGCTAAATTCGTTAAAATCTCTCTCCTTGTCAGGAGAACCTTGGCCGAACTATGTCCGGCTAGGATGGGATGCGGATGACAAAGAAATTCGTTCCCCACCCACCACCCACTTAGTAGCCACTGTCGACGATTTAACCGACATGCTCGACTTCGACTCCGAAGACATCGATGCCATGGACGATGATGCAGGAGACGAATTGCAACCACCGCCCACAGGGCACTGGACCACCACTTCATCACACGACATATACATGGTGGATACACCCAAAGAAAACGACAACGAGGAACGGGAGGATGCAGCGAAGGATAGCTCCCTTGAGAAGCAACCAAAGCATCGGCGTAGGAGCCGCTCCAAATCCCGCCTCAGCAAAAATGGAGATAACAGCAGTGAACCAGTAAACGGCGAATGTAGTATGGATCCGCTGTCCGGACACGGCGACACCGAGGATATAGCTCATAAACCACCCTCCGAAGAGGAAAACAGTCCGGATGAAGAAGCACACATCATCCCGAAAAGGCACTTGGAACAAGAGAACCTCCACAGAAGGCTTATGGCCACCGCGAGGAGTCTGAAGAAGCAAAAGCAAAGGCTTAACGCCGCGCAGAATACGCTCAATAGTAGATGGAACAAAGTGCTCGACAACGAAGAAAAGTATGGTGGTAGTTAACAAACGAAGAGCTACCCAAAGCGCAAGCTGTTGCCTGAATTTGATGACGAGGCCTTAGAGCACACACAACCGAAGAATAAAACGGTCGACTGGTCGGATCAACCACCTTGTGGCGGCGATAGAGCGGCTAACAAGGCCGCACATAAGTCTGCACACGCCGCACATGAAGACTCGCATCAGAAGACCAGCGCAACCAGATCCATCTATGGATCAAGGAAACGCGCTCCAGCGCACAAACAAAACCGAACACTACAACCGTCAGAACGCCTCGGCACAACAAAATACAGGGGCGCCGCACACCCCCTATGCTTCACCAATTAGGTGCTAGACCACGAATTTCCAGAAGGATTCAAACCAGTGAACATAGAGGCGTACGACGGAACCACAGACCCTGGAGTCTGGATTGAGGACTTTATCCTCCATATTCACATGGCTCGCGAAGACGATCTCCATGCCATCAAATACTTGCCCCTCAAGCTGAAAGGACCAGCCCGACACTGGCTGAAAAGCCTCCCCAAAAACTCAATTGGAAGTTGGGAGGAGCTTGAGGATGCTTTTCGGGCTAATTTTCAAGCGACTTATGTCCGACCTCCGGATGCAGACGATTTATGCCATATAGTTCAACAGCCTGGAGAGTCAGCATGAAAGCTTTGGAACAGATTTCTCACTAAGAAGAACCAAATCGTTGACTGCACGGATGACGTAGCCTTAGCAGCTTTCAAACACAGTGTCCGAGATGAATGGCTTGCCAAACACCTCGGCCAAGAAAAACCGAGAACAATGGCAGCCCTAAAAAGCCTCATGACCCGCTTTTGCGCAGGCGAGGATAGCTGGTTAGCCCGCAGTAGCACCAGCGACCCAAGCACATCCGAAGTAAAAACAAGCGCCGGAATAAAGAAGATAGCCCAGATAACACGGCAGTAAACGCCAGATTCAGGGGCTCTCGACCAGGTCAGTAGAAAAAGCCTTTCAAAGGCAACAGAGATGGACCGTCCAGCCTAAACAAGATTCTAGACAAACTATGTCAGATTCATGGCACCCCGATAAACCTACAAATCATACCCACAGAGAGGTTGGGTCTTCAAGCAGGCCGGTAAGGTAAACGCCGAACACAAGGGGAGGGACACACCAAGTGAAGACAAGGACAAACCTCGCCAGCAAAGCACTGGGGGATAGAAAAAATTCCCACCGGAGGTCAAAACAGTGAACATGATCCATGTGACGAAGAGGAGAAGCAAACATGCACTCCGAAACACACGAGCCGTAGTGCCCGTCACCCGCAAGCCCAACCCCTGGTTGGCCCACCCGATCACTTTTGATCGCAGGGATCACCTGACAAACATCCGGCACGAAGGATCGACTGCCTTGATATTAGACCCGATAATAAACGGATACCATCTCACAAGAGTCCTTATGGACGGCGGCAGTAGTGTAAATCTGATATATCAGGACACAGTCCGTAAATGGGGATAGACCCGACAAAGATCAGCCATAGTAATACTACCTTCAAGGGAGTAATACCAGGCCCAGAGGCCCGCTCTACGGGCTCTCTAATACTAGAGGTCGTATTCGGTTCACCCGACAACTACCGAAGTGAAAAGTTAAACTTCGACATCGCTCCATTCCGAAGTGACTATCAAGCACTACTCGGACGAACAGCCTTGCTCGTTTTAATGCTATACCGCATTACACTTCTCTTAAGCTTAAGATGCCCGGTCCACGCGACACCATCACAGTTAATGGAAATATTGAGCGTTCCTTACGCGCGGAAGAACGTGCGGCTGGTTTAACAGTCGAACACTAGACGGCCTCACCAACCAGAACAAATGACAGGTCGTTAAGACCACGGACACAGTTAGACGAGTCCGGCGCATCATTAGATATACTTGAGATGGTTTGATGGTTATACCCTTATAGACGGTACCAGGGGCTTCCCGCGTATAAAACCGGGCTAGTTCGGCTCAACTTTACTTATCTTGAATTTTAAATGGTTTATTTAGAATAGCCAATTTTTTGCACGACAAACTAAGTTCCTCTCGTTTACAGATGACAATCATGCTACACCCATTCAGGATACGGCACAACGGAGACACAGGCGCAGACGTGCAGCAGGGACCTACTCAAAGGTTTCTTTTTAGATTAAGACCCTGCGTATACCTTTTTTACTGTCTCTTGTTGTTCACATCCTCCGGATTCTCAGTACAACCGAGAAGGATGCTGAGGTTATTGGCATTTGGCCACGTCAGAATATTGCACGTACCTGGACACTCGGGGTTCATTATCAAGGGAATTGTTCAGCCCAACATATGTTATAAAGACCGAATACCTTAGGGAGTGTTTGGCGTCGCGAGTTTGGCCTTATATGCATCAGCTCCAAATCATGTCTTTGATCAAATGTTGGGTTTGCCCGGCTCCTGTGTTTTGCTACCTTACGTTCCACTCTATCGGCTAAGGTGGCACCAGGAGAACTGCTGCGATTGTGCCCTGGTTCATCCGGACGAGCACCTCAGTAGAGAAAGCCGAAAACTTACTGTCATGATAAAGCGCGAGACTGGTCAACCACTCGATGACTTAGCGGAATCTTCGGGATTCCTCCGCATTAACAAAGGGTCGTTTCCCGGCCAGGCATGTACGTGCCCCGTATTCGGACGAGCGCGGAGCCATCAGGGGCTATATAGTAGCCCCACCGTCAAACTCCTATGGCTAAGTGAAAGTGTTAAAGCAATATAGTCTGATTGCCTAGTTCGCTGCGCTATCACCTCCTTAATGGACCAAGACGTTGGATCAAGTGTGAACACGCGTCTTCTGTGAACACCCCCGCATTATATGCGTGGGTGCTGAAGCCGACGACTGCAAACTTTCAGGTTATATACATATATACATAAACGGCCACACAGGAGGCATCATAATACTTTCAGGCAAAAGTACAAACACAGCCTTTATAATTCAATGAAACATTGTTTTTACAATGGGAATACATGTCACTAGAACATAATATTCTTCGAGCACTGAGCTTCTATTGAACGAGCGCCTTCAAGGACTTCTTCAAAGTAGTGTTCGGCAGCTACTCGGCCGACGGCCGAACCCTGGGTTGCAATAGCGATGGCCTCCATGTCTGCCCAGTATGTCTTCACACGGGCAAGTGCCATCCGCACACCCTCTATGCACGCCGACCTCTTCATGGCGTCGATATGCGGCACAACACCAAGGAACTGTTGCACCAAACCAAAATAACTTTTCGGCCATGGCCCTCTCGGCCACAGATGATCCACAACAAACCCCATGGCAAGCCCGGACAACCTATGGAGCTCGGCCCACTCGGTCATTCGCTCATTTAACAGCAGCGGACGCGCTGGACCATCGAACTGCGACCAGAATAGCTTTTCCACTTCACGATCATTTTGATCCTTGAAGTAATTGGCTGCATCAGTAGCACTGGCTGCCATATCCACAAATGCGTCCGCAGAACTCCATAGTTGATCAAGAGGGGCATACTTCGGATCTCCGAACTTCATCCGCAACAAGAAGGGCTTCCCAGCCGCGATATCTCCAGCTTGACACATCTCCTCCTTCGATGCTCTGATCTTAGAGCGGGCTTCCTTGGCTGCTACCATTGCCTTCTCCAGCTCTGTCGCCTTCGCTCGGTTTTCCTTTCCAAGAAGCTGGTAACGGTCGGCGGCATCTTTCAACTCAACCGCCATCTTGGCCATTTTTTCCTTGCTTTGGCAATGGGCAGCCTGTTCGGCCGTCAGCTCTTCGGCCGCCTTTAGAGCGGCCGCATCACTATTCCTGGCTTGTTCTTTGGCTCGGGCAAGTTTCGCCCGCAGGGTCTCCACGGCCGCAGCTCCATCTGCAGTCACAACATATTAAAGATACTAGCATTATGCTCCTCTTACTACGTGTTGATCACCGGAGGAAATCACATACCCTGTGCCTCGTCAAGCCGCTTGTTGACAAGCACGATGTCGGCATCCGCCGCATTAAGTTGCCGCTTCAGCTTGGCAAACTCACCAGTCCGGCTAGCCACCGGACCTTCCGCCACCTGCATATGAAGGCGGCCTGGTTATTACCTGGGACTATGATCCTCTATTCGCCGCCATTCTCGACGGCAACCAGAGTCTCAGGGGCTACTATCTGCATAGGGCACACCTAGCGTGCAGCGATCAGTAAAAACATACACTATTTCACGTACCTCAAAGCCTTTCAGCAGACTCATAAAAGCTTCATGCAACCCGCTTTTGGCGGATGAAATCCTCTCAATCACCGTACCCATCAGCGTACGATGCTCTTCTGAGATAGCCGCTTGCTCTAGCAGATCCTTCAGTGCGTCCGACCGCACACCGGACGATCTTTGGACTCTTCGGTTGCTCTCTTGAGGGCGAATCTTGAGGACTTGGTGGTGAAGGATTACCCTCTGGCCTTGCCGGATCAGGGGAAACCCTCAGCGACGGCACTTCAGGGTCGCCCGCCTCATGAGGCGGGATGTCATGGGGAGGTGTTTCGCTTTCCATCATCTCCGGAAGAAGATCCCCCGAAGACGAACTCTGTCGAGAAGGGCTACTATCCAAACTACAAGATAAATGCTTCGGTTATTTTCCTCAGAGGTAAAGCAAGATATTTTTACTATTAAGTACCTTTTTACTTACAGCTTGGTGGAGGGCTGATCCCCTCATGAGCCTTTGTCTTGGCAAGAGTACCCCAGGCGAGGCCCTCTGGCGAAGATTTCTTCCCCCGTTTGGAAACCATTGTTTCCGGGTCTTCAGAGGTGGTCCTCTTCCTTCCTTGGGGAGGGGGAATTTCAGATTCTCCTCCCCGGTTATCCTCCTTCGCGGAGGCGCTAACTCCCCCGGTTTGGATGTACATTGAGCGAGATCCACTTTTAGCCTCTTTATTCTCCCCTTTATCTTCCCCTGAGGGCGCTTGACAAGGCAAGCTCCAAATCTGGCTAGTACAGGATCGAGTGAGACCTTAGGAAGGGGGGCCGGACACCTGATCATCTTCGCCTTTGTTACCCAGTCCTGGTCAAAGAGCGACTTTTCAGAATAATGTTGTGATAAATAAAAAGACAGCGTGTTCGGCTACGAGACTACTTACTTAGGTATCTGGACGATTGCATCTCAGACCCGCATCCTCGGTGGTGTCCGGACACATTATTTGTGGTCCGAAGAACAATTGATACATCTCTTCGAGCATCATGCCGAGGAAGTGCTGAATAGCTCGCGGTCCTTCCGGGTTGAACTCCCACATGCGGAGGGGTCGACGTTTGCAGGGTAGGTCTCGACGAACTAACATGACTTGCATTACCGTGGCCAGACTGACATCTCTCCCGAGGAGATCTCGAATGCGGCTCTGCAATGTTGGCACATCCTTTACCGGCCCCCAATCCAGCCCCTTCTTGATCCATGACGTCAGTCATGGCGGGGGGCCCGAGCGAAAGGTAGGGGCGGCCACCCACTTGGTACCCCGGGGAGCTGTGATATAAAACCACTCCCGTTGCCATAAGCTGGACACCTCCTGGAAGGAACCCTCTGGCCATGGGGCATTGACACTTTTGCTTATTACGGCGCCTCCGCACTCTGCATGTCGCCCCTCGATCATCTTCGGCTCCACATTGAAAGTCTTGAGCCACAAGCCGAAGTGAGGGGTAATGCGGAGGAAGGCCTCACATACGACGATAAACGACGAAATATGAAGGACTGAATCCGGGGTCAGGTCATGAAAATCCAGCCCATAATAATACATGAGCCCCCTGAAAAAAGGATCTAGAGTGAGGCCTAGCCCTTGGAGGAAGTGAGAGATAAATACAACACTCTCGCCGGGTTCGGGAGTGGGAATGACCTTCCCTGGAGCAGGCAGCCTGTGCGAGATCTCGCCGGTCAGAAACCTGGCCTCTCTTAGCTTCTTGATATCTTCCTCTGTGACAGAGGAAGGCATCCACCGACCTTGAAGGTTGGATCCAGACATGGTCGAAGGTCTGAAGCGCCTGGCCTGAGCCTTGGGTGTTGGAACTCGAGGTGGGGGAAGGATTCGATTGAGCGCGAGAAGAAAAAGGGACATGCCTTGGCCTCTTTATAAAGGGGATGAATATCAAGCGTCCTCCGCGTGGCCGTTTGGGACTTGCCTAAAATTGAGGAGTCATACCAACGGGCACGATTGGGTTACCCACATCCGTATTGATGAGAATCCCGTAATAAGGGGGACACGATCTCTGCTTCGACAAGACGTGCCAAATAAATCGCCTCGCAAAATGTGCAGTGGCAGGCTGATTGAGGAAGACGGTTCATCATGACCAGACCGTGGCAATACGTCACATTATGAAAACGGTCAGAAGATTAGATGTGTGGAAATATTATTCTCTCTACAGTGGTATGTGGAATTTGTTTTGCAGAGCCGGACACTATCCTTGTGTTTAAAATCTTCTATGTAGTATTCGTAGGAGGAACCCGCCTTGCAATGCCGAAGACAATCTGTGCGTCGGACTCATCGTCATTGAAGCCTTGTTCAGGGGCTACTGAGGGAGTCTTGGATTAGGGGGTATCCAGACAGCCGGACTATATCCTTTGGCCGGATTGTTGGACTATGAAGATACAAGATTGAAGACTTTGTCACGTGTCCGGATGGGACTCTCCTTGGCATGGAAGGCAAGCTTGATAAGACCATTTGCTCGCTCGACTTGACCGTTAGTTTGCGGGTGATAGACAGAAGCATAATCGAGCTTGATGCCCATGTTGCTGCACCAAAGTTTCATCTCGTCGGCTGTAAAGTTCGTGCCGTTGTCCGTAATGATGTTGTGGGGGACGCCATAACGGTGTACAACCCCAGATATGAAGTCTATCACCGGTCCGGATTCGACCATTTTAACGGGTTTGGCTTCTACCCATTTGGTGAATTTATCCACCATGACCAGTAAGTATTTTTTCTTATGGGTTCCCCCTTTAAGGGGTCCGACCATATCAAGCCCCCAGACCACAAAGGGCCAGGTAATGGGGATTGTTTGGAGAGCGGTGGGCGGCATAAGGCTTTGGTTTGCGAAAAGCTGGCAACCGACGCAGCGTTGGACCATGTTCTGTGCATCTGCCCGGGCCGCCGGCCAATAGAAACCTGTACGGAAGGCCTTGCTTACAAGGGCCCGGGCTGCGGCGTGGTGGCCGCCGAGTACAGTATGGATTTCTGCCAAAAGCTTTCGCCCTTCCTCTTCGGAGATGCACCTTTGAAGGACTCTGGTAGTGATTTTCTTATAAAGCTCTCCCTCGTGGACCTTGTAGGCTTTAGATCGCCGCACTATGCAGCGTGCCTCATTTTGGTCCTCGGGAAGTTCTTGCCTGGTTAGGTAGGCCAGGAATGGTTCTGTCCATGGGGCGATGACGACCATTATTACGTGGGCTGAAGGTGTTATTTCGTTGGCAGAGCCGCCGATTGTGTTAGAGTGTTCGGTATCTGGCGTTGTGGTCGGGTCCGGACTATTGTTACCAGTGTCCCCTTCCCATACCACTGATGGCTTAAACAGCCTTTCCAAGAAGATGTTAGGTGGGATAGGATCGCGCTTGGCGCCGATACGGGCGAGGATATCCGCCGCCTGATTGTTTTCCCTAGCCACATGGTGGAATTCGAGCCCCTCGAACAGAGCTGACATCTTGAGGACGGCGTTGCGATAAGCCGCCATTTTCGGATCCTTGGCATCGAAGTCTCCATTTATTTGGGATATTGTGAGGTTCGAGTCCCCATGCACCTCCAGGCGTCGAATGCCCATGGAAACTGCCATTCGAAGACCATGTAACATGGCCTCGTATTCGGCTGCGTTGTTGGAGTCTGTGTACAGTATTTGGAGTATGTATTGGACTGTATCTCCGGTGGGGGATGTCAAGACGACGCCATCGCCGAGACCAGCCAGCATATTAGAGCCGTCGAAGTGCATGATCCAATTGGAGCATGTGCCGTACTCTTTAGGGAGTTCGGCTTCTGTCCATTCAACGACAAAATCGGCCAATACCTGCGACTTAATGGCTCGCCGAGGTTTCTATATTATATCGAACGGAAGGAGCTCGATGGCCCATTTGGCAATCCGGCCCGTGGTGTCGTGGTTGTTTATTATATCATTGAGTGGCACTTCCGAAGCCACTGCGATTGAACACTCTTGAAAGTAGTGTCGTAGTTTCCGAGATGCCATGAATACCGCATATGCTATCTTTTGATAATGCGGGTACCGTGATTTGCATGGAGTGAGGACAGTGGATACATAATATAACGGCTTTTGAAGGGGAAATTTATGTCCGTCCGTTTCTCATCCGACAACGAGCACTGCGCTTACAACTTGATGAGTTGCCGCTATATATAGCAGCATTGGTTCGCCGATGTTTGGTGCGGCCAGGATTGGGTTTTTGGCCAGTATGGCTTTTATTTCTTCCAATCTGGTCGTGGTAGCATCCGTCCACTCGAAGTGTTTGGTGCACCGAAGAAGGCGATAGAGGGGTAGTGCCTTTTCTCCTAATCGGGAGATAAAGTGGTTTAAGGCCGCCACGCATCTAGTCAACTTCTGGATTTGTTTGAGGTCCGTTGGAATGGCCAACTGTGACAGGGCTCGGATTTTAGCCGGATTTGCTTCAATTCCTCTACTGGAGACGATGAAGCCCAGAAGCTTTCCAGCGGGTATGCCGAAAATGCATTTTTTCGGATTGAGCTTGATGTCGTATGTTCAGAGATTGTCAAACGTGAGCCTCAAGTCGTCTATTAAAGAGTCGACGTGTCTGGTTTTAACGAACACATCATCTACGTATGCCTCCACTGTTTTGCCGATCTGCTTTTCTAGACATGTCTGAATCATGCGTTCATACGTTGCGCCGGCGTTTTTGAGCCCGAAGGGCATTGTGTTGAAACAGAAGGGGCCGTATGGCGTAATAAATGCCGTTGCGGCTTGGTCGGACTCTGCCATCTTAATTTGGTGGTAGCTGGAGTATGCGTCGAGGAAGCACAATGAGTCGTGTCCTGCGGTAGAGTCGATAATTTGATCGATGCGAGGGAGGGGGAAGGGATCCTTTGGGAAAGCCTTTTTGAGGTCCTTGAAATCGACACATAGGCGCCAGGATTTGTCCTTCTTTGGTACCATCACTAGGTTTGCTAGCTAGTCCGGATGTTTTATTTCTCTGATAAATCTGGCCTCCAATAACTTGGCTAGTTCCTCTCCCATGGCTTGTCTCTTAGGTTCAGAGAAACGCCGAAGAGTCTGCTTGACCAGCTTGAATCCCTTTAGAATGTTAAGGCTATACTCGGCCAGCCTGCGTGGGATTCCTGGCATATCTAAGGGATGCCAGGCAAATATGTCCCAATTCTCACGCAGGAACTATCATAATGCAGCGTCTACAGCGGGTTTTAACTGTGCCCCGATGGATGCTGTTTTTGTCGGGTCCGTTGGGTGGACTTGGAATTTGACTATTTCATCCGTTGGTTTAAAAGAGGTGGACTTGGATCTCTTGCCGAGTATCACATCATCCCTGTCCACTGTGGAGCGTAGCGCAGTTAATTCCTCTGCCGCGAGGGCTTCAGATAATGCCTCGAGCGCCAGTGCGGCTGTTTTGTTTTCGGCGCGGAGCGCTATGTCCGGATTACTAGATAGAGTGATGATTCCATTGGGCCCAGGCATTTTGAGCTTCATGTACCTGTAATGGGGTATGGCTTGGAAGATCGTGAATGCCTCCCGCCCTAAAAGGGTGTGGTATCCGCTATTGAATGGGGCCACTTGGAATGTAATTTCTTCGGACCTATAATTGTCCGGAGTGCCGAATACCACATCTAGTGTGATTATCCCGACTAGGGATGATTCCTCTGAAGGTCGTGCTGCTTTGCTCAATGCGGTTCCTGTCTATTTCCATTTTTTGAAGAGTTTCCTCATAGATGAGGTTTAATCCGCTGCCGCCGTCCATGAGCACTTTAGTGAGCCGAAAGCCGTCCACAATTGGACTAAGGACCAATGCGGCTGGTGCTCGGGCTGTTCAGAATTTAGGTTCGTCACTGGCATTGAAGGTAATAGCCGTGTCGCTCCATGGATTTATTGCTGCCACGTGGCAGACTTCGGTAAGGCCACAGAGTGCTCGCTTTCGCCTATTATTTGAGGTGAATGTCTCGAAGACTGTCAGTACTGTATTGTTATCCACAGGATGGTGCTCTGCGGTGTTTTGAATGAGGAGATCCTCACGCTTTTGGCCACTGCGGAGTACCCAACATGCTCTCGAGCTGTGTGTTGGTATGGTATCCGCTGTACTGTGGATTTTGCAGGGCCCGTTAAGCCATCCCTCCAATACAGTTCCACGCCCTGAAGTGGGCTTTTGCTTCTTTATGATTGAATCGGGCGACTTGTAAGAGTGCGCCCTTTTAATTCGGACTGGGTGTTTAATCAGAGCCGGATTATCCCAAAATTTTGCTTCGGTTTTCCAGGCACTTTCCATCGCACAGTACTTCCGTACTATGGCCGTCAAGTCAGCGAAGCATGCTATGTCACGGCGACTTATGGTGTTAAGGATTCCCTTGTCAATGCAATTATTGCAGAAGAATGAGATTACATCTTCCTCGCGACAGTCCTTGACCTTGTTCATTACAAGGAGGAATCTAGCCCAATAATGATGTACTATTTCGTGGGGCTCTTGCCTAATGTGGGGAAGATCATTTAAATCTGGGTGGGTGGGTGGATTTGAGTCCGAACTGTGACCCGATCTGAGACCTAGGGGCCGAGGAGTTTCCGATCTTGGAAGTTCGGGCTACGGGTTGATGCCCAATAGGTCTGGCCCGCTGCCTGATTCTAGGTTCAAGGTTTGGGCGATGTCCTTCCGTAAACGGGTATCCGGCTCGAAGAGCTCGGGAATCCGGACATAGTTTTTCCTAAAGATAGAGGAAGAATTGCCGCATTGTTCCTCCACCACCGCTATTTGATGGGTGACCAACCGAGAGTTAATCTCCCTTTGGTCGGGTTTAAGCCCAATCCGATCATAGTCCCTAGCGACCCCCAAAGCGTCGATGCGATCCAAGAGCTCGTTTAGGGAAGAGAGCTCCATTGGATGCATCTGCTCGGCAAGTTCTGAGCCAATGTGGAGGCTGTTTTCGATGACCCGAGAAGTCGTCGTCGGTGCAGCAGCCGAACGGGCGGTCATGACGAAGCCGCCTAGCCGAAGAGTTTGGCCGACAGCCAGGGCTCCCCCAGTAGTGATGTTGTCCTTGACAACGAGACGAGGCATCCTTCCTTACGGTGACGGCATAGTGGAACTCTCAATGAAAGCACCAATGTCGGTTTCAAAACCGGCGGATCTCGGGTAGGGGGTCCCGAACTGTGCGTCTAAGGCGGATGGTAACAGGAGGCGGGGAACATGATGTTTACCCAAGTTCGGGCCCTTCGATGGAGGTAATACCCTACTTCCTGCTTGATTGATCTTGATGATATGAGTATTACAAGAGTTGATCTACCACGAGATCGTAGAAGCTAAACTCTAGAAGCTAGCCTATGGTATGATTGTCCTTTTCCTACGGACTAATCTTGATGATATGAGTATTACAATAGTTGATCTACCACGAGATCATAGAGGCTAAACCCTAGAAGCTAGCCTATGGTATGATTGTCCTTGTCCTATGGACTAAACCCTCCGGTTTATATAGACACCGAAGGGGGCTAGGGTTACACAGAGTCGGTTACAAGGAAGGAGATCTACATATCCGTATTGCCAAGCTTGCCTTCCACGCCAAGGAGAGTCCCATCCGTACACGGGACGAAGTCTTCAATCTTGTATCTTCATAGTCCAACAGTCCGGCCAAAGGATATAGTCTGGCTGTCCGGATACCCCCTAATCCAGGACTCCCTCACCTGTAAAAGATCGAAGCCTATGTAAAAGCTGGAAATGACACTTTATTTCTATACAATGCAGTGTTCGTTGCCCACACATGATGGAAGAGATCACATAGAGAAATACTATTCACTCATGTCTATGGTTGCAGTATTTAGAAACAGGGTGGTCCACCCTAATAGAATATTGACAACAAATATGACAAGGCAAGCATAGATGTAGTGAATCAATCATTTACTTGTGAGATCACTAGGACAAGTATGCAGAATTGTAACTGCAGTAAGAGACCGTCCAAAATCTGAATCAAGAAGTTTGTCTAGCACTTATTGATTGCAACTAATCGACGTGAATAATTGGATATTATATCGAATGAGTAAGAAAGACAAGTAAAATTTTCAACAAACCTGTCTTGCAGTAGTAATCTGGTCAATGTCACTCGGCCAACAATCCAAAATGACTAGTGTCTGCCTAGGGCGAATTTTGAAAACCACATGAACTTTACGGTACTAAAGATTACCCAAATACATCTCGAACCATTAAGTGTAGGTAGCACTGAGCACACAACAAACCCTAATGACAGTCCTGCCTAATGAGTAATGAATCAATTAGAAAATGGGTGATGAGGAGTGGCTGCTGAGTGTTGAGGACTTATCTCAGGATAAATCGGGTTGGTTTAGTGGGTGCTGCACGCCTGAGCCCTGAACAGACTGGGAAGGTAGACACGGCGGCGCGCCCGGGCAGCGGTGACTGTCACAACCCCAGTTCAGGCCTTTCTTGCCTTTGACTTAGCATCCATGCATCATGTTTAAATTTCATGAAACTTGAAATGGGGATTTATCAAACCCTAGCACTAGATCAAATCAAATAGGTCCAAAATAAAAACATTTTCAATGAACCTGAAATGCCCATCTAAAACGTTCATCACTTCTGCCTTGGTCTTAAACCACTGCCAAAAGTGATGCACAAATTTCTAGGTCACTCTAAGGTCACTGGATTAAATCTTTAGTTATTTGACTTTGGGAAGTTAAACGCTATAAATAATTTAAATGCTCAAATAATGTTGGAATTATTCGTGGGACACTGAAATAATTCAGAAAGTGGTCATGAATATTTTCAGGATTTATAAAATTGTTTTGGTTTTTAAAACTGGATCAAAACAACAAAAATAGAAAACAAAAACAGAAAAAAATAGAAGAGAGAGAGGAAGCTCACCTGGGCCACTTACCTGGCCGGCCCAGCTGGCAGCCTAGCCAACAGGCCCAGCCCACCAGGGGCAGCGCTGTCTTCTTCCTCCTGCCAGGAGGAGAAGCAGCTGCGTGCCCGACGCTCGCCGCGCCACCTCCTGCCTGCCTGCTCCCTCCCCGACGCCGCTACGGATACTACGCACCCCCTCAGGCCTCTTTCGACTCCCTCCCATGCTCATCCCCTTCCCTCCTGCTCTCCCTCTCGCCCCGCACCTCGGACTCGAACGGAGCCGCCGCCACCGACGAGCCCCACCACGGCCGCAACCACTCCCTCGCTCCCTCTCCGCGTCCCCGAGCTCCGCCACGACCCCGTGGAGCAACACACCCGACGCACGCGACCAGAAGAGGCCCCAGTCGACCGGAGCGTCGTCGTCTTCACCTCCAGTGCCCGGAGATCGACCCCATCGATTCGCCTCGTCCAGAGCGTCCCCGAGCCCGCGGAGCTTGTCTACATGACCGCTGTGAGCTCGCCGTCTTTTTCCCCTCGTTACCTTCGTCGTTTGCGACCTCCAGCGTCCGTAACTGCCGTGGCCGAGCTTCCCCTGCAGCCGGCCATGTCGCCGTCGTCGTTGCAACCACCGCAGCTCGAGCCTGAGAGCATCACCGTGCTCCCAATGTCTGCAGGAGCACGAAGCACCCCACCGCTCGACCCGCCGTGCACCACAACGCTGATCCCGAGCTTGACCGAACCACGGCCGCCGCAAACCTCGTCGCGGCGTTGATTCCAGCGATCCCCGCGCCCAACTCCGCCTCCTCTTGATGTGGGCGGGCAAGGGCTATGCCCTGGTGCCCTCAGCGCGCTAACCCGACGCCTCTAGCGCAAATCCGGAGTGCCCCGCCGCGTTCTTTGTCGCCGCCGGTTGAACTCCGGTGAGATGACGTGGCCGTCATTAGCAGCTAACAGCCCCGCTAATTAAACTCCACAGTCAATGACAAACAGGCCCCACCGTTTTAATTAACCAGCTAATGAAATAAGTTAGAATTAATCTAAGTCCAGTGGCCCCCATCGCCGGCGTTGACCCACCGACGTGGTCGCCGACCGGTCCCACTTGTCATCCACCCAAACCAGCCCGAGACAACGGCGTATGGGTCCCCTTTGGTCAGTTCGACCTGCACCGTCTCCGTTGACCGCTGACATCACAGTGACGCAATGCTGACGCAGTAATTGATTTCGGGATTTAAAATAATTCAGGAAATTCCAGAAAATAGTGCTAACTTCTAAAAATCATAGAAATTCAACCGTAACTCCAAATAAGTTAAATTATATATGAAAAATAACCAAAGAAATCCAATCTATCCATCTGTACCATTTTCATGCATGTTTGAACAACTTAAAGTTGCTGTATAAGACAATTTGAATTAATGGCATTTGAAATGTCATATATGGAGTTTGAATTTGAATCTTGGATTCAAACCAACCCCATTTAACATGTTCTAGCTTGCATTAGCCCAAAGCACATTCATATTGCCATGTCATAGCATGCATCATATTGTGCATTGCATTGATCGTGTTTCTTCTCTGTTTGCCGGTGGTGTTCCCCCTCGATAGACGTTGTACCGACGTTGTGATCGTTGACACTGATGAAGACTCAATGCTATCTTCAGAAGTGCCAGGCAAGCAAAACCCCCTTGTTCATTCCGATACAATCCCACTCTCTCGCTCCTGCTCTCTTTTATTGCATTAGGACAACAACGATTCATCTGTTACTTGTTGCGGTAGCTGAACCCCTTTATCCTCTGCATGACCTGTCATTCCATAGTAAACAGATGAAACCCACTAGCATGAGTAGGAGTTGTGTAACGCCCCAAGACCGACGATCCAGAAGACTTCCATATATTCCGGGTTTCGCCGTGTGTTTCATTTGTGCCTGCCCTTTTATTTTTGCATTGCATCATGTCATCATGCCATCAGGCCATTTAATTTTAAAACTCATCTAAATAAATTGTATGGATCTTCGATCCATTTAAATCGAGGGAAGGGTGACTTCTCTTTATAACATATCCTCCCAATATTATGGAGCTATATAAAATTATTCCATTTATTTGGAATTGATCATAACACACTTGCAAATAAATCCCAATGCCTTTGTTATCTTAATTCTTGGCCTCCAACTCTGCCCATAAATTCTTTTGTCATTTTCAGAGCCCCACGAAATCCTCAACATTTTGGACACTTCTAAAACCTTGTTCTAGTTCAAACCATTTGAATTAAATTCAAATAAGTTTGAATTTAAATCTTACATTCGTGCCTCTTTTCTATTTTTCCGGATCAAGCTTATTTTTTGCGAGTCCGGAAAATTATCCCCATCTTAAATCTTTCCCTAACCCTCTCTTTCTTTTCCTCTCTATTTCTTTTACGATAGAGATTAGTGTGAGAGAGAGAGCCCAGCCCAGCTGCCCAGCCAGGCCTCCGCCACTTCTTTCTCCAGGGCGGCCTCCCAAGGCCCACCGCCCCTCCTAACCCTAGCCCGACCCCCTCCTCTCGATCTCTCCCTCGTCCTCCCTCCAGCGCCGCACACCCACATCTCTCCCTCGATCCCCATCTCTCCCTTCGATCTCCTCCCTCGCGCCCCTTCCTCCTCCCGTGCCTCTCGATCCCGCCGCCCCTCGCTGTCGCTCAGGCCCGCTGTGGGGCCCTGCATCGCCGGAGCCCTGCGCCAAGACCTCCCCTGCCTTGTCTTGTCTAGGGCGAGGACGACGACCCGCATCACCTCCTGCCCATGCTCCGCCGCCCCCGTTCAAGTATCTCCATCAGAGCACGCCCGCTCAGCTCCGTCGCGCGCCCTCATCGGCCCTCGTCCCCGCCTCCTCGTCTACCTGACGCCGCGCCTGGCCTCCCGTGCCGCCACTGGAGTCCAACTCCGGCGCCCCTGCCTCGCGTCGCCCTCCGTCGTCAAGCGTCGCCCCTGTCCGGATTCGTCGGGCCCTGCCATGGCCGCGCCTCCCCTGCTTCGAGCCAAGGCCGACGCCGGCCACTTCGTCCATGCCGCCCCATGGAGGCCTAAGCCGCCGACCTCGCCGGGCCTCCACCTCCGTCCCACGGCCGCATCCATGCTCTGGATCGAGAGGAGCTCGATCCCGAGCGCTTTCTGCCCGTCCATGCCGCCGTGGCCCCTGTGTTCCTCGCCCCGCTACCGCACCGTCTTCTTCACTTCCTGCCATCGAGCGCAGCTCTGCCCTTGCTTTGTCCTCTGCCGCTGGTTTCGTGTACCTCCGCTGCGGTTGCATGGATGCCAAGATCCCCGCTTTTGCCAAGTCGCGGCAACCAGGAGCGCCTAAGGGCGCTTTGTGGATTTCGCCAAGTTCACGAAGGCCTAAATGCGACTACAGGACCGGGCGCCAAGTACCTCTACGCGGGATACACAAGACCGTCTCGGATATCGCCAAGTACCACGACAATATGAGTACCACTACCGTCGACATGCTTTTCGCCAAGACCAGACCGACAAGTACCCCGATGACGTGTGTACCACTACCGTCGACCCCGGAGACATCGGATGCGTCAAGTCCCTCTTCGAGACGTGTACAACTACTTCCACTATGAGATGTACCACTATCGTCGCCAAGACCGCGAGTACCTCTACCGTCGCCGCGAACGACTACTTCCACGACATCCGTGAACCACTACTTCCACTATGACCGCTACGAGAACGTCTACTTCCTCTACATCGTATCGAACTCGACCCGCTCCGAAAATGCACGCTTCGAAGGTATAATCCCGAGACGATCAACCGTGGACCGAATGCATGTTGTCTGAGATGAACTGTATGTTTGCCTCATGCCCGTTTGTTTCGTGCACGTTCCTCCTCTTTTGCCATGCCGTCGACCCGTGGGAACCCGGTAACCGGGAGCACCCCACCATCTTGCATGACTCGCTCACGCTCACTTCCTTTTGCATCGTTATCTCAATCAAGTTATCGAGATCGATATGTTGCCGTGGCATCATTTTTGAATTCGTTGCCGTGGCACCCCCTTTCTTCCACCACGGTGACAAATGCTTCATAACATGCTCATGTCGACATTTTCATAAAAATTTCTTAAAACTTGCACATGTCATCCGCATCATGATAACAACATTTAAATGTTTAAAATTGTTGTTGCATTAAATTGCTAAATGCATATGGGGATTTACCGGATTTGTTCTTTTTATATCCGGACGCATTTAAATTGTTTAGATGGTATAGTTTTGTTATGCTTCACCACTTGCCATGTTAACCAATATTTAATATTGTTGGGTACATAACCGAGAGAGAACTAAATAATTGATGTGGTGTTTCGTCAATATGCAACTCGTTGCATATTGAGCTCCATTTAACTTGTAGTTTT
The DNA here is from genome assembly GCA_021605205.1 of Aegilops longissima. Lineage (NCBI taxonomy): Eukaryota > Viridiplantae > Streptophyta > Magnoliopsida > Poales > Poaceae > Aegilops > Aegilops longissima. The sequence goes on from CM038682.1 coordinate 231,396,893, forward strand.
GTTTGTGCATATTGCCATGCCATGCTATTTAAACCGGACATGCATCATACTTGATTGTGCATCATGCCATGTTTATGATTGTGTGTTTACCATGTTGTTGTTTGTTTCCGGGTTGCTTCTCTCGTTAGCTTCGGTTTCATTCCGGAGTTGTGAGGATTCGTTCGACTTCGTCCGTTTGTCTTCTTCGTGGACTTGATCATCTTCCTTGCGGGATTTCAGGCAAGATGACCATACCCTCGAAATCACTTCTATCTTTGCTTGCTAGATGCTCGCTCTTTTGCTATGCCTATGCTGCGTTACCTACCACTTGCTAAATCATGCCACCCACATTGCCATGTCAAACCTCTAACCATCCTTTCCTAGCAAACCGTTGTTTGGCTATGTTACCGCTTTGCTCAGCCCCTCTTATAGCGTTGTTAGTTGCAGGTGAAGATGAAGTTTGTTCCTTGTTGGAACATGGAGATGTTGTTCCTTGTTGGAACATGTTTACATGTTGGGATATCACAATATCTCTTATTTAATTAATGCATCTATATATTGGGTAAAGGGTGGAAGGCTCGGCCTTATGCTTGGTGTTTTGTTCCACTCTTGCCGCCCTAGTTTCCGTCATACCGGTGTTATGTTCCTTGATTTTGCGTTCCTTACACGGTTGGGTGATTTATGGGACCCCCTTGACAGTTCGCTTTGAATAAGACTCCTCCAAAGGCCCAACCTTGGTTTTACCATTTGCCACCTAAGCCTTTTTCCCTTGGGTTCTGCAGACTCAAGGGTCATCTTTATTTAACCCCGGACCAGTGCTCCTTCGAGTGCTGGCCCAAACCAGCGATGTCCGGCGCCCCAGGCAATCGGGTCTATGCCAACCCGACGTCTGGCTCATCCGGTGTGCCACGAGACCGAGATATGTGCAGCTCCTATCGGATTTGTCGGCACATCCGGCGGCTTTGCTGGTCTTGTTTTATTCTTTGTCGAAATGTCTTGTAGTCCGGGATTCCAAGACTGATCGGGTCTTCCCGTAGAAGGAATATCCTTCGTTGACCGTGAGAGCTTATAATGGGCTAAGTTGGGACACCCTGCAGGTATTATCTTTCGAAAGTCGTGCCCGCGGTTATGAGGCAGATGGGAATTTGTTAATGTCCGGTTGTAGAAAACCCAAAGTTGACCTTAATTAAAATACATCAACCGCGTGTGTAACCGTGATGGTCTCTTCTCGGCGGAGTCCGGGAAGTGAACACGGTGTTGGAGTTATGATTGACGTAAGTAGTTTCATGATCACTTCTTGATCGCTACTAGCTTCACGACCGTGCCTTGCTTCTCTTCTCGCTCTCTTTTGCGAATGTAGCCCCCATATATGCTAGTTGCTTGCTGCAGCTCCACCTCATACCTTTCCCCTTCCCATAAGCTTAAATAGTCTTGATCTCGCGGGTGTGAGATTGCTGAGTCCCGTGACTCACAGATACTTCAAAACCAGTTTGCGGTGCCGATGAAACCGTGCGGTGGCGCATCCGAGCTCAAGGAGGAGCCCGATGAAGATCTTGTTCATTGTGTTGTTTCGTTTGAGTTGATCGAGAGTGGAGCCAGTTGGGACGATCGGGGATCTGTAGCATTTGGGGTAGTCTTCTTTTATTTTGGTTCCGTAGTCGGACCTTGATTGTATCTGTATGATGTAATGCTTTACTCATGTATTGTGTGAAGTGGCGATTGTAAGCCAACTATGTATCTCTTTCCTTATGTATTACATGGGTTGTGTGAAAATTACCTCACTTGCGACATTGCTTTCAATGCGGTTATGCCTCTAAGTCGTGCTTCGACACGTGGGAGATATAGCCGCATTGAGGCGTATAAGTTAGTAATCGAGCCATCCCGACTTAGGAGCCCCTGCTGATTGTTTCTTTGGCGTTCTTGAGTCTAGAACAAAATGTTTTGAGTCTTAGGATTATATATATCGGAGAGTAGGATTCTTTTACTCCTCGGTCCTTCGTCGCTCTGGTGAGGTCTCTGGCGTAGATGTTTTGACTGTCCTCTCCTCAAATTTCACTAATTTTTTTAGGATCACGCTGGTATCTTGGAATCGTTCCGATGGTTTTGTGACAAGAACATTGTTCTTGGTGCCTCGACATTTAGGGGTTGTGGCGGTGTCCAGGAGTTGAGCTACGAGGTGTTGTCGTCACAATTTTAATGTTGCGATTCTGGAATACCGAGCTTTGCCGACATCGAAAATCTCTTTTATGCAGTTGTTGGTGAGATAACCTCGATAACCCAATCTTCGGGCGAGCTCGAGAGTATTGCCATGACTCGATAACGGATGCTTTTGAAGGTCGAGGTAAGCGATTTCGGAGTTTTCTTGGTTATGTGTTGAAGGATGGATACAATTGGATCTAGGTATTGTTAGTTTGGGTGATATATTTTGTGTCCCCTGTATCCCCAACACCAGATTGCATAACCAGAAAGTTTCGGGAGTTTATAAGTGGGAATTCAAGTATCTCGTAGGATATCTTTCCAACAGACACATGATACGATATGGGATCTATCATATGTTTGATTCCGGCTTATTCTGCAAGCCAAATCCTTTGTTTTTGTTCCGTTTTGTGGTATTCAAGTTGCTTCTATGCCAAGTGTTGATTCCATACCTTATTCTAAACGGTGTTCTTATATTTCTATGGGTGTACTAATCCTTCTTGATCATCGAGTTTGTCATCTCAATTTCTTCTCACCGGTGCGCTTCTCTTCAAGATGATCCCATCATTCTCCCCATTCGCGAGATCAATTCTCAGTTCTTTGCAACGGTGCTTGCTTCATCCGTCCCAGGTTGTCTTTGTTTTCCCCGCCCTCCCACCCTTTTCGTCAAGGACTCATATATCCCTAACCAAGTACCCATTTTATTGCTGTGAAGTCTCTTCATTCTTTTCCTCAATGCTCTTATCCGGTGATTCTCATGAAGATGCTAAAGGAAGCTCCAAGTTATCATCCTTTGTTCTCTTATCTTCCCCGGTGGAATCAATTCAAGCTTTGTCGAAAATATCCTTTTCCCCGTTTGAAATGTTTTCCCATACCGGTGCACCTCATAATCTTTCAGTTCTTGTTATTCAATTGTTCCGGAGTGTTGAAGATATCTCTAAAGATTCAAGTTTCCATTCTCAATTCACTCAAGTTCTTTTGAGGATGCTATCTCATTCAAGCCATTTAATTCAACCGGTGCAATCTCTCTTTTCAAGCAATCGTTCAACAATGGTTCTTTTGAGTGGGCCCTAACCCACAGGTCTTTTTCCAGGATCTTACCTGACTCTTCTAATTTTTTCCAGAGCTTCTAAAATCCTTTTCTAAGTTTGACGTAAGAATGGTTTTTCATCAGTCATGGCTTTCTCCAAGATCTTTCAAATTCTTTTCATTGTTGGTTCAACCTTTCTAATTTTCATTCCGGAGTGCCTCAACAATTCATGGTGGTGTTTCTCGTCGTCATTCTCGAATTTTGAAGACCAAAGAAGAGTTTCTCTTAAATCTTGCTCCATTCTCTTCAAGATTCATGGTTCTAGTTTGATGCCATCCTCTCATAATTGTTTTATATTGTGAGAATTCTTTTCACCCATCCGGAGCAATTCAGGAATCTTTTCAGTTTGATTATCCAGAGCCATCATCTCAGAATTATTCATTCAAGCGTTCAACTCTTGTTTTCCAAATCTTACCGGTGCATCATTCAAGTATTCACTAATCAGTTCACGATCTCTCCGGTCTCATGTATCTAAATCCCCTCAAGTATCTTCATTCATTTTCTAATTCTTCCCAAGGTTTCGCTATCTTTTCTTTGTTCGTGTTTTTTAATTCTTACGGCGGTTTGTTCAAGATTCCTCTCTCTATCTTCTCATATTAATTTATTCGTTGTTTCAATCCTACCGGCGGATCGTTGAAGACCTTCCCAAGTTGAGCAATATTTCTCTTCAATCCTTTTTCAATGAGAATAAGTAGTATGCCTAATCCGTTGCTTGTCATCAATCTAAATTGGTGAAGGATACGCATAACGTAATTCTTGTTCTTGTTTCATCCAAGTGATTGATTCATTCTTCCGGAGTTTGTAATGGTATCAATTTCTCAGTTCTAAGTTGTTCATCTCTTCTTTCCGGAGTTTGTTCATCTTATCACATTCTCGGTCCGAGATGCTTCATCTTTTCTTTCTGGAGTTCCAAGTTTTCTCGGTCATATCATTTCAAAGCTTCATCTTATCACTGCAAGGCTTCACCTTGTGTTGTCAACTTCTCTTCCTTTTTTATCATCCTTTTATTTACCGGAGTTCTTCATGGAGGCTCTACATGATGGTTCGTCAAGGATTCTTTTCATTCTTCAATTGTTCTTCAAGATTTCTCTCGAAGTTATGACGCGCCAAGCTATACTCAAAAATTAACATGGTGTTCAACACATGTTTTGTTTTGAGGAGCTCAAGTATTCTTCATCTTGCATTCCAAAGTGCAATTCTCTCTATCTTATCTTTTGAGATGGTGTTATGTCATTGTTGATAATTTTCCTTCGCGTTTCATGATTCACATATTTTCAAGAGTGACATATTTAAATCCATCATTTTATCTTTGTTCAAGAGATCTTTTCAACCATCAATCTCTTCGTTGGAGTTATCTTGGGTTATATTTCACCTAAAGCTTCCCCTAAGGATTGTTGCTATTTATGGTGCTTATAAATGACCCAAGTTCTTCATTTGTCCTCTCGGTGATATAAGTTTCTCGTCTCCTTGTTGATATCAATCCAATCGTTTGTTTCCGTTGGTGGCAGAAGCTCACCTCATAATGTTGAGATGTTTCCATAAGTCCACTACAAGCTTGTTCTTTTCATTGTTGGTTTTCCAACAATTCCGTTCTATCCTTCTTTTTAAGGGTGCTTTCCAAACTCATTTGTGGTAGAAGTTGTCATTTTCTTCTCCATTACTTTATTCCAATGATCTATCTTCTATTATTTCTTCCGGAGGCATTGTAATGTTGCTCTCTTCATCCCATCATCTCGTTTTGCCAAGATTATATTCTTTTCTTGCTTATCCATTTAACCAGAGTGCGGTCTGAAATCTTTCTTACCCCTTGTGCCATTTTTTTCAATAGTTCCAGAGGCAACGTTTGTTGATTTCATCAAGTATCCTCTTTTCTTTCATCAGGTATCCTCTCACCTTGTCAAGTTCATGATTCTAATTCCTTCCATTTTCAGTCGAAGTGCTGTCAAAATTATATCATTCTTATTCATTCTTATCTCGTTTCAACCAGAGTGGTTCCAATTCCTTCGTGTCCATTCTACTCATCATTCATAGCTTTGCAACCTCCAAGGTTCACATGTTGTTCCTTGTTTCTATTTTCTATCGTCGTGCTCTCAAGTGTGTTCAACCGCGTTGTGTTATTCTTTAAATTTTTCAACCTCTCAAGGTTCATGGTTTCACTCGTTTGTCAAAGAAGCAACTTTGTTTTACCTCTTCCTCTTCCGCTTTTCTCCGGTGCCATCCTAGATCTCGGGACGAGATCCTCTTGTAGTGGTGGAGTGTTGTAACGCCCCAAGACCGACGATCCAGAAGACTTCCATATATTCCGGGTTTCGCCGTGTGTTTCATTTGTGCCTGCCCTTTTATTTTTGCATTGCATCATGTCATCATGCCATCATGCCATTTAATTTTAAAACTCATCTAAATAAATTGTATGGATCTTCGATCCATTTAAATCGAGGGAAGGGTGACTTCTCTTTATAACATATCCTCCCAATATTATGGAGCTATATAAAATTATTCCATTTATTTGGAATTGATCATAACACACTTGCAAATAAATCCCAATGCCTTTGTTATCTTAATTCTTGGCCTCCAACTCTGCCCATAAATTCTTTCGTCATTTTCAGAGCCTCACGAAATCCTCAACATTTTGGACACTTCTAAAACCTTGTTCTAGTTCAAACCATTTGAATTAAATTCAAATAAGTTTGAATTTAAATCTTGCATTCGTGCCTCCTTTCTATTTTTCCTGGATCGAGCTTATTTTTCCGAGTCCGGAAAATTATCCCCATGCGCAAATCTTTCCCTAACCCTCTCTTTCTTTTCCTCTCTCTATTTCTTTTCTGATAGAGATTAGTGAGAGAGAGAGAGCCCAGCCCAGCTGCCCAGCCAGGCCTCTGGCCACTTCTTTCTCCACTGGGCCGGCCTCCCAAGGCCCAGCCGCCCCTCCTAACCCTAGCCCGACCCCCCTCCTCTCGATCTCTCCCTCGTCCTCCCTCCAGCGCCGCACACCCGCATCTCTCCCTCGATCCCCATCTCTCCCTTCGATCTCCTCCCTCGCGCCCCTTCCTCCTCCCGTGCCTCTCGATCCCGCCGCCCCTCGCCGTCGCTCAGGCCCGCCGTGATGCCCTGCGTCGCCGGAGCCCTGCGCCAAGACCTCCCCTGCCTTGTCTTGTCTAGGGCGAGGAGGACGACCCGCATCACCTCCTGCCCGTGCTCCGCCGCCCCCGTTCAAGTATCTCCATCAGAGCACGCCCGCTGAGCTCCGTCGTGCACCCTCATCGGCCCTCGTCCCCGCCTCCTCATCTACCTGACGCCGCGCCTGGCCTCCCGTGCGGCCACTGGAGTCCAACTCCGGCGCCCCCTGCCTCGCGTCGCCCTCCGTCGTCAAGCGTCGCCCCTGTCCGAATTCGTCGGGCCCTGCCATGGCTGCGCCTCCCCTGCTTCGAGCCAAGGCCGACGCCGGCCACTTCGTCAATGCCTCCCCATGGAGGCCTAAGCCGCCGACCTCGCCGGGCCTCCACCTCCGTCCCACGGCCGCATCCATGCTCTGGATCGAGAGGAGCTCGATCCCGAGCGCTTTCTGCCCGTCCATGCCGCCGTGGCCCCTGTGTTCCTCGCCCCGCTACCGCACCGTCTTCTTCACTTCCTGCCATCGAGCGCAGCTCTGCCCTTGCTTTGTCCTCTGCCGCTGGTTTCGTGCACCTCCGCTGCCGGTTGCATGGATGCCAAGATCCCCTTCGTTTTGCCAAGTCGCGGCAACCAGGAGCGCCCAAGGACGCTTTCGTGGATTTCGCCAAGTTCACCGAAGGCCTAGTACGACTACAGGACCGGAACGCCATGTACCTACATGCACGGATATGCAAGACCGTCTCGGATATCGCCAAGTACCACGACAATATGAGTACCACTACCGTCGACATGCTTTCCGCCAAGACCAGACCGACAAGTACCCCGATGACGTGTGTACCACTACCGTCGACCCCGGAGACATCGGATGCGTCAAGTCCCTCTTCGAGACGTGTACAACTACTTCCACTACGAGATGTACCACTACCGTCGACAAGATCGCGAGTACCTCTACCGTCGCCGCGAACGACTACTTCCATGACGTCCGTGAACCACTACTTCCACTACGACCGCTACGAGAACGTCTACTTCCTCCACATCGTATCGAACTCGACCCGCTCCGAAAATGCACGCTTCGAAGGTATAATCCCGAGACGATCAACCGTGGACCGAATGCATGTTGTCTGAGATGAACCGTATGTTTGCCTCATGCCCGTTTGTTTCGTGCACGTTCCTCCTCTTTTGCCATGCCGTCGACCCATGGGAACCCGGTAACCGGGAGCACCCCACCATCTTGCATGGCTCGCTCATGCTCACTTCCTTTTGCATCGGTATCTCAATCAAGTTATCGAGATCGATATGTTGCCGTGGCATCATTTTTGAATTTGTTGCCATGGCACCCCTTTCTTCCACCACGGTGACAAATGCTTCATAACATGCTCATGTCGACATTTTCATAAAAATTGCTTAAAACTTGCACATGTCATCCGCATCATGATAACAACATTTAAGTGTTTAAAATTTGTTGTTGTATTAAATTGCTAAATGCATATGGGGATTTACCGGATTTGTTGTTTTTATATCCGGCCCCATTTAAATTGTTTAGATGGTATAGTTTTGTTATGCTTCACCACTTGCCATGTTAACCAATATTTAATATTGTTGGGTACATAACCGAGAGAGAACTAAATAATTGATGTGGTGTTTCGTCAATATGCAACTCGTTGCATATTGAGCTCCATTTAACTTGTAGTTTTGTTTGTGCATATTGCCATGCCATGCTATTTAAACCGGACATGCATCATACTTGATTGTGCATCATGCCATGTTTATGATTGTGTGTTTACCATGTTGTTGTTTGTTTCCGGGTTGCTTCTCTCGTTAGCTTCGGTTTCGTTCCGGAGTTGTGAGGATTCGTTCGACTTCGTCCGTTTGTCTTCTTCATGGACTTGATCTTCTTCCTTGCGGGATTTCAGGCAAGATGACCATACCCTCGAAATCACTTCTATCTTTGCTTGCTAGATGCTCGCTCTTTTGCTATGCCTATGCTGCGTTACCTACCACTTGCTAAATCATGCCACCCACATTGCCATGTCAAACCTCTAACCATCCTTTCCTAGCAAACCGTTGTTTGGCTATGTTACCGCTTTGCTCAGCCCCTCTTATAGCTTTGTTAGTTGCAGGTGAAGATGAAGTTTGTTCCTTGTTGGAACATGGAGATGTTGTTCCTTGTTGGAACATGTTTACATGTTGGGATATCACAATATCTCTTATTTAATTAATGCATCTATATATTGGGTAAAGGGTGGAAGGCTCGGCCTTATGCCTGTGTTTTGTTCCACTCTTGCAGCCCTAGTTTCCGTCATACCGTGTTATGTTCCTTGATTTTGCGTTCCTTACGGTTGGGTGATTTATGGGACCCCTTGACAGTTTGCTTTGAATAAGACTCCTCCAAAAAGGCCCAACCTTGGTTTTACCATTTGCCACCTAAGCCTTTTTCCCTTGGGTTCTGCAGACTCAAGGGTCATCTTTATTTAACCCCGGACCAGTGCTCCTTCGAGTGCTGGCCCAAACCGAGCGATGTCCGGCGCCCCACAGGCAATCAGGGTCTATGCCAACCCGGCGCTGGCTCATCCGGTGTGCCACGAGACCGAGATATGTGCAGCTCCTATCAGGATTTGTCGGCACATCCGGGCGGCTTTGCTGGTCTTGTTTTATTGCTGTCGAAATGTCTTGTAGTCCGGGATTCCGAGACTGATCGGGTCTTCCCGGTAGAAGGAATATCCTTCGTTGACCGTGAGAGCTTATAATGGGCTAAGTTGGGACACCCTGCAGGTATTATCTTTCAAAGCCGTGCCCATGTTATGAGGCAGATGGGAATTTGTTAATGTCCGGTTGTAGAAAACCCGAAGTTGACCTTAATTAAAATACATCAACCGCGTGTGTAACCGTGATGGTCTCTTCTCGGCGGAGTCCGGGAAGTGAACACGCTGTTGAAGTTATGTTTGACGTAAGTAGTTTCAGGATCACTTCTTGATCGCTACTAGCTTCACGACCGTGCCTTGCTTCTCTTCTCGCTCTCTTTTGCGAATGTAGCCCCCATATATGCTAGTCGCTTGCTGCAGCTCCACCTCATACCTTTCCCCTTCCCATAAGCTTAAATAGTCTTGATCTCGCGGGTGTGAGATTGCTGAGTCCCGTGACTCACGGATACTTCAAAACCAGTTTGCAGGTGCCGATGAAACCGTGCAGGTGGCGATCCGAGCTCAAGGAGGAGCCCGATGAAGATCTTGTTCATTGTGTTGTTTTGTTTCAGTTGATCAGTAGTGGAGCCCAGTTGGGACGATCGGGGATCTGTGTAACATTTGGGGTAGTCTTCTTTTATTTTCGTTCCTTAGTCGGACCTTGATTGTATCTGTATGATGTAATGCTTTACTCATGTATTGTGTGAAGTGGCGATTGTAAGCCAACTATGTATCTCTTTTCCTTATGTATTACATGGGTTGTGTGAAGATTACCTCACTTGCGACATTGCTTTCAATGCGGTTATGCCTCTAAGTCGTGCTTCGACACGTGGGAGATATAGCCGCATCGAGGGCGTTACAAGTTGTTTGAGCCCTGTTGTGCCTACTCATTCATGCTTGTTCGTCATGCCTGCCACTGCTTAGACTTGAGTCATGTCTGATTCATCGGGATTGAATCGGAGGTGTGTAAACATGTCCTACTGTGTGTGAGCTAAGTGTGTGAACACGATTTGGTCAAGGTAGCGGTGAGAGGCCATGTAGGAGTACATGGTGGGTTGTCTCATTGCAGCCATCCTCAGGAACTGAGTTCTGTGTTTGTGATCCAGGAAACAGTTACTACCACGCATTGGGCCCGAAACCAATGGACCCTCTCGGCTTCTTAACCACCCTTGTTCTCTGTCCAGGAGTTGCAACTAGTTTCTGGTGTTTGTAGGATATGTGTTGGAGGCCGTGCGTAGCGCTGGCCCTAGGGGTGGGCTATGATGCGGTAGAATCACCGTGGCCCGGTGTACCGAATGACCGTTTGGTATCTCGGGAACCCTGCACACATCGCTCGGGGCCGTATGTGGAAACCTCGGCCGGACTCCCTGCGGATGGAACCTGAATAGGCGATAAACCTGGACTAGAGACTTGAGTGTTTAGGTAGGCTGTGGCCGACACCCACGTTGGGCTTCCGCTTGAAGGTTGCCGAGTACATGTCGTGTAAACGGCGGTAAGTGGTGAGAGCGTGTGTGAAGAAGTACACCCCTGCAGGGTTATAAATGATCTACTCGAATAGCCGTGTCCGCAGTAAAGGACTTCTGGGTTGCCTATAACAGTTCATAGACAAGTGAAAGTGGATACTCTAAAATGCGCAAGATAAGTGTGAGTGCTATGGATGGCGTTCTCGTGGGGAGAGGGGAGCGGATCTATAGTGGTGTATTGATATGGTGAATATGTGGACTCGTGTGCGCCACCTCAAAAGAGTTACTTGCAGTCGTAGTTCAGGATAGCCACCGAGTCAAAGCTGGCTTGCTGCAGTTAAACCCCACCACCCCTTTGTTGATAATGATGCTTATGTAGTTAGTTCTGATGTAAGTCTTGCTGAGTACAATTGTACTCACGTTTGCCTATTTTATGTTTTTGCAGAGAGACCTCAGTCTCGCTAGTAGTTCCGCGTGGACTTCGACGTTTAACTTGTTACCTCAGCTACGATCTTGTGCCCTCGGCAGGATCTGGTAGATAGTCAGGCTTCTAAGCCTTTTCCATTTATATTTGTCTGTACTCAGACATGTTAAGCTTCCGCATGTGCTTTGACTTGTATGCTCTGAATGTTGGGTCGTGAGACCCATGTTTGTAATATCTCGCTCCTCGGAGCCTAATGAATAAATATTTGAGTCGTAGAGTTATGTTGTGATGCCATGTTGTATTTACACATATTGAGCATATTGTGTGTATGTTTGAAATGCTTGGTATGTGTGGGATCCGACAATCTAGTTGTTTATCCTTGGCAGCCTCTCATATGGGGAAATGTAGTCTAGTGCTTCTGAGCGATAGTAGTCCGCTACAGCCCGGTTCACCGGAGTCCTGCTAGCCCAGCACTACTGCTCTGGACACTTGACTGGCCGGCATGTGTTTCACTTCGTTCCTGTGTCTGTCCCTTCGGGGAAATGTCACGCGGTGACATCCGGAGTCCTGCCTAGCCTGCTACAGCCGGGTTCCCGGAGTCCTGTTAGCCCAGTGCTACAGCCCGGATTCACACGCTGCTGACCGACATGCTCGATGTGATTCATGTATGCCTGTTCCCATGGGTTAGTGCCGCTTTGGGTTCATGACTAGCCATGTCGGCCCGGGTTCTCTGTCATATGGAGGCTAGCGACACTATCATATACGTGAGCCAAAAGGCGCAAACGGTCCCGGCCATGGTAAGAAGACACCCGTGGGAATACCCTGCGTGAGGCCGCAAAGTGATATGAGGTGTTACCGGCTAGATCGATGTGACTTGGAATCGGGGTCCTGACAGCATTGGTATCAGAGCCTGACTGCCTGTAGGATTACCAAGCCAAACCGGTCGAAGTTGTTTCTAGAAATGCTTTAGTTATGTAAGGGAATTGATTGTGGAAGGGAACGTAAGGCTCTTTTTACTCCTTATACCGCATGGCCTTCTGATCTGAGTCATCCTCTTCTCTTCTATGGGGATTAAGAACTAGGCTTCTCATCTTTCTATCAGGATCACGTGTTACTAATCTGTAGACTTGCAAGATTGTTAGATTTAAGCCCCAGTTCAGTTTCTACTACTTCTGTATGTTAACTGTTGATCTCGAAACCTTGATATGATGTTGTTGAGTGGTTATGCCACCATTTTGCATGATGTCTCAAATCTTTTTTTGCATTTACAGCTGTTATGCTATCCGAGTCATCCCAGGTTTCTAAACTATCTGATGCATTTGCAAATTCTTCCTTCCTGTTCACGGTGTCCTTTTGGTCAGAATAAGCACACTAATCGTCTGTTGAGGTACTCCTTGCCTTGACATATATGTTGGACTAGTATTATGGCCCTAGGCATCTTAGATGATCAACTGGTAATATGGCCATGTTTTTGTGTCCCCAGTGTGATGATTCTGGCCGTCATTCTTGAAAGCATCCCGTGATGCCACTTAGTAGTAGGTATTCTACTCCTGGGTTCTTGAACCCGAGATTCACCCTACCTACCTCATGTTGATAGTGTTTGCTAGATCATTTAGGATATTAGCAACCTTTGATATAGTCCTCGAGGTTCGTGGTATATCATTCTTCCAAATACCATGAACCATTCTTGGCAGGAGTTCCTTTGAACCAAAAGATCACAACCAGAGTGCTCTTGATGAGTTTTCCATTCTATATTGTGAACCTTCCGGTTCTACCTTCTGCATGGGTTATCCGGAAGAAATGTTGAGCTTTGCTCGACATACTAATCTATGCATTAACAACTCAGAAAGATATATGTTCCTTTGAGTTGTCCCTCTTCAGTCGTATTCTGATCTTTGCCTATCAATTGATAGTCAAGGGTATGCGTGCGTTCGTTTATCGATGTCTATTATCCTTGTGGTCCGTCAAGCCATTCTATTTCGGAATGACTAGGAGAAACAAACTCCAGTACCTCATCCATAACCAGGATTGGGTCAAAGTAGTTGTGCTCTGCAGATCAAGTGCCAATCTAGCTTTTGCTCTGTTCTACCTTGGAGTATTACACTATTTATGTCAAGAATATAATAGGAATTGCACCATCTCTTATGAATTCTTGACGTAGTGATACTTCTCGCTATCATTATTCATTCCTCGGTCCCGTGTTGTTGTAACCGGAATGCCGACAAGTGAACTGTGATGTGTGAAATCGATACTCCTAGCAACCTTGTTGCATGGCAATTAATGGACAATATTCTCATTCTTAGCGTGTTGGTTATTAATCATCATCCTAAGATTGATTGTGCTACCTAGTCCTTATTTCTGGTGCACTCTTCGATTAATAAGTTAGGATTGTGTTAATTCCTCACTTTTTTGATCATATTGTCTTGCTCTGAAAAGCAAGATTGCTCCCGAGCTTAATAACATACCGATGGTTCGTGACTTTCCGAATATCTTCTTGGAAGTGCTACCAGGTTGTCACCTGACCGCTATGTTAAGTTCGTGATCAAGTTGGTTTCTTGTAAACCACCCCTTCTCCAAGAATCCGTGTTGGATATCCCTGAGCCGGTTGGTTAAGCTAAACAACAACTTGGAGAGTTGGAAGATAAAAGCTTTGCCAAATTTAGCTCATTCTGAAGGGATATCTTTGCGTTTGTGTGTGTGTTGAAGAAAGATGATATCTCCATCAATTGGTCCTCGTGATCAATTGTTGAATCTATTGTCTTATCAAACTTGATTTGAGTATGGGCTATCGTCAAGTCAAATCAGAACCAACGATGTTCGTAATTTGTCTTACTCGTGGTTGATCCCTCGAGCATACACCATTACATCTTTTGGTCTGACCAATGCTATCACCGTGTTCACATGATGGTGGAAGTCCAGTGATATGGAAATTCCGATGAATTGCTGTTGAGCCCATCAGCAGCATTTTGTCTCCCCCATGATTCATGTTGAACATCAACCTAGTGTTGGAAACTTTGTAAGCAATGCCTTCGTGTTCCGTTCATGAAGCTTATGCTTGGATGGAAGAAGTGACTTCCTCTAATTCACGTGCATTAGGTGCAAGTTGCCGCCATCAATTTGAGAAGTTTTGTTTTGTTTCCCTTGGAATCATCCCAAGTCAGTCATGCATACGTGCGAAGTATTCTATGGTTTGGTAGATTAATTACCTCCACTCCATATGTGTTCCTAGCACACCAAGCCACTGATTGATTTGTTCAAGGAGAAGAAGTTCCTGCATAAGAGCTAATCATATGACTTATGCAAGGGCTTCGCTCTCCGCAATGATGGTTCCAACCAAAACTTGGCAGTGTTTTGTTGTAAGACTACTATGTGGTCATGCTATCGTAGTTCACTCCCCGAGAATCTCGCAACGTCGTCTCGTCGATTTGTGTTGCAAACCCTCATTTTTCTTTCTAGACTTGATGAGTCTGGAATATCCTCACACCAACCAGATCTGAATCTCAGGCAGATATGATGGTTGGAACATTTCCAACAGTTGCACTTTGTTCCCAGCTTGCACCGCCATTGTGCCATCCAACCATGGACTACCCTTCTCGGTAATCTCTGCTCAGGATCGCCTTCAACAGTGGTCCTACCATGGGTCCCATCCATTTACGATGATAAGCAAAGTCATCCATTGCGTTGCCTTCATCAAGGAAGTTCACATCATCCATTCTAGTATGAGTATGCCATTTATTCAAGCTCCTTCACACGGTCGTTGTGGTTTTCCTTGGGCTGGTTTAGAGAGTTTCAATGATTTATATATCAAAAGTAATTCTTTTTGCCACTCAAGGGATAATTTCACGAGTCACCCCCTCTAAGATGTCTCGTTATGGTATCATGGAAAATCAACTCCTCGCTACGTTGACAACCGATCACCACCTCCTTAAGTGTTAAATTGTTGTCTGCCTAGTGAACCTTCGTCATCCATTCCACTCCATCCCTTTAGATGTATCCTTCATGTTTCAGCTCGAGAGATGTTTCTACGTCTCATTCCGTGAGTTGATTTTGTGATCATTAGGATGATCCATCCTTGTAGACCTGTCTCACTCTTTTGTCCTCGTGTTGGATGAAGATCCCGAAAGCAAAGACGTCAAGATCGACTTGAGTTACCAAATCAACATCCTCGAGAAAGACATCTGGATCGTGAAGATTGTGTTGGTCTTGTGCCCCTCGTCTTCTTACCTCCGTCTTGAATCTCGGGCGAGATTCTTGTTAGTGGGGTGAGTTATCACAGCCCCAGCTCAGGCCTTGCTTGCCTTTGCATTAGCATCCATGCATCATGTTTAAATTTCATGAAACTTGAAATGGGGATTGATCAAACCCTAGCACCAGATCAAATCAAATAGGTCCAACATAAAAACATTTTCAATGAACCTGAAATGCCCTTCTAAAATGTTCATCACTTCTGCCTTGGTCTTAAACCACTGCCAAAAGTGATGCACAAATTTCTAGGTCACTCTAAGGTCACTGGATTAAATCTTTAGTTATTTGACTTTGGGCAGTTAAACGCTATAACTAATTTAAATGCTCAAATAATGTTGGAATTATTTGTGGGACACTGAAATAATTCAGAAAGTTCTCATGAATATTTTCAAGATTTATAAAATTGTTTTGGTTTTTAAAACTGGATCAAAACAAACTACAAAAATAGAAAACAAAAACAGAAAAAAAACAGAAGAGAGAGAGAGGAAGCCCACCTGGGCCACTTACCTGGCCGGCCCAGCTGGCAGCCCAGCCAACAGGCCCAGCCCACCAGGGGAGCGCTGTCTTCTTCCTCCTGCCAGGAGGAGAAGCAGCTGCGTGCCCGATGCTCGCCGCGCCACCTCCTGCCTGCCTGCTGCCTCCCCAACGCCGCTACGGATGCCACACACCCCCTCAGGCCTCTCTCGACTCCCTCCCGTGCTCATCCCCTTCCCTCCTGCTCTCCCTCTCGCTCCGCACCTCGGACCCGAATGGAGCCGCCGCCACCGACGAGCCTCACCATGGCCGCAACCACTCCCTCGCTCCCTCTCCGCGTCCCCGAGCTCCACCACGACCCCGTGGAGCAACACCCCCGACGCACGCGACCAGAAGAGGCCCCAGTCGACCGGAGCGTCGTCATCTTCACCTCCGATGCCCGGAGATCGACCCCGTCGATTCGCCTTGTCCAGAGCGTCCCCGAGCCCGCGGAGCTTGTCTACATGACCGCTGTGAGCTCGCCGTCTTTTTCCCCTCGTTACCTTCGTCGTTTGCGACCTCCAGCGTTCGTAACCGCCGTGGCCGAACTTCCCCTGCCGCTGGCCATGTCGCCGTCGTCGTTGCAACCACCGCAGCTCGAGCCTGAGAGCGTCACTGTGCTCCCAATGTCTGCAGGAGCACGAAGCACCCCACCGCTCGACCCTCCGTGCACCACAAAGCTGATCCCGAGCTTGACCGAACCACAGCCGCCGTAAACCTCGTCGCCGGCGTTGATTCCGGCGATCCCCGCACCCAACTCCGCCTCCTCTTGATGCGGGCGGGCAAGGGCTATGCCCTGGTGCGCTCAGCGCGCTAACCCGACCCCTCTAGCGCAAATCCGGAGCGCCCCTCCGCGTTCTGTGTCGCCACCGGTTGAACTCCGGTGAGATGACGTGGCCGTCATTAGCAGCTAACAGCCCCGCTAATTAAACACCACAGTCAATGACAAATAGGCCCCACCATTTTAATTAACCAGCTAATGAAATAAGTTAGAATTAATCTAAGTCCAGTGGCCCCACGCGTCAGCGTTGACCCCACTGACGTGGCCGTTGACCGGTCCCACTTGTCATCCACCCAAACCAGCCTGAGACACTGACGTATGGGTCCCACTGGTCAGGTTTGACCTGGACCGTCTTCGTTGACTGCTGACATCACAGTGACGCAATGCTGACGCAGTAATTGATTTCTGGATTTAAAATAATTCAGGAAATTCCAAAAAATAGTGCTAACTTCTAAAAATCGTAGAAATTCAACCATAACTCCAAATAAGTTAAATTATATATGAAAAATGATCAGAAAAATCCAATATATCCATCTGTACCATTTTCATGCATGTTTGAACAACTTAAAGTTTCTGTATAAGACAATTTGAATTAATGGCATTTGAAATGTCATATATGGAGTTTGAATTTGAATCTTAGATTCAAACCAACCCCATTTGACATGTTCTAGCTTGCATTAGCCCAAAACACATTCATATTTCCATGCCATAGCATGCATCATATTGTGCACTGCATTGATCATGTTTCTTCTCTATTTGTCGATGTTGTTCCCCCTCGATAGACGTTGTACCGACGTTGTGATCGTTGACACTGATGAAGACTCAATGTTATCTTTAGAAGTGCCAGGCAAGCAAAACCCCCTTGTTCAGTCCGATACAATCCCACTCTCTCGCTCCTGCTCTCTTTTGTTGCATTAGGACAACAACGATTCATCTGTTACTTGTTGCGGTAGCTGAACCCCTTTATTCTCTGCATGACCTGTCATTCCACAGTAAATAGATGAAACCCACTAGCATGAGTAGGATTTGTTTGAGCCTCACAGCCTACTCATTCATGCTTGTTCGTCATGCACCATCGCTTAGAGTTGAATCAGGTCTGATTCATCGGGAATGAATCGGAGGTGTGTAAACATGTCCTACTGTGTGTGAGCTAAGTGTGTGAACACGATTTGGTAAAGGTAGCGGTGAGAGGCCATGTAGGAGTACATGGTGGGTTGTCTCATTGCAGCCGTCCTCAGGAACTGAGTTCTGTGTTTGTGATCCATGAAACAGTTACTACCACCTCATATGGAGGCTAGCGACACTATCATATACGTGAGCCAAAAGGCGCAAACGGTCCCGGCCATGGTAAGGCGACACCCGTGGGAATACCGTGCGTGAGGCTGCAAAGTGATATGAGGTGTTACCGGCTAGATCGATGTGACTTGGAATCGGGGTCCTGACAGTGACGCTGTTGGGAGAGCGGCTCCTGACCTCCTATTAGTCCGGCGTCTCCTCCTAGAGTCATGCCGTCTGGGGACGGCAAGTCGCCGGCGAGGCAGGCGGCTGGGGGCGACTAGAGATCGGAAGCGCGCAGCAAAACAGAGGGGAATCAAGGCCTGGGACGACCCAAAATCCCAAGGTGGGCCGGCCCACCATGGGCACCCTGTAGAGATACACACCCGAGCGGCGAACATGCATTTTTGAAACTAATTTAGGAACATTTAGCTGACCAATTAAACAAATCTGTTTTAATAATATCAAATTCGTATTTGAACAACTAAGCTTGTTTAGCTTGATGGGTCGAGCAGTGCTGTTATGACACGAAGCACGTATTCTGATTGTATGGTGATCATAAAAGGGGGAAACCAGAGAAATGATATTTAGCAGCCATTGTTTGCTTCGAACTAAGACTAAATTCTAAGAGCTGAAAAGAAAGTAGAGTAACCAAGTTAAAATCTATTTTCTGGTTGAGATTAAAAAGTTGAGGAGATATGAAGTACCACCTCTCTTGCGGTGCCGTGTAGGCGTCGGGGGTGCGATGGCTGTCGGTGGCGTTGAAGCAGATCTGTGACGGTAGACGGGTGCATCAGGGGATAAGTCCCGTTGCGGTGGAAGAGATGGTCGTGTGAGCGGCCCCGACAAAGAGGACGACGGCGCCGATGAAGCGAGAGGACGTGATGCAAGGCTCTTGGTCCGTCGCCGTGGATGAGAAACGTCCATCTCTAGCAGTGGACGACGCGGTCTTGGTAGGCACTCAGGCATGGTGGAGGACGGTGGTGGAGGACGGCGGCGATGGATGTGGTGGAGGACGGCGGCGATGGATGGGGTGGCGGATGGAGGCTGGTGTAGGGATGGTGTTCTAGCACGGACAGTGTATGAATGGGAAAATGGAGGGAGAGGTACGGGGAACCATGTTTTTGGGACGCGCCTGTCTGAAATATGGGAAAGTTACGAACTTAGCCCCTGTATAAATTTTGGATGTCTCGTCGGTTGGGGATACGACGGTAATCTCGCATCTCGCCAATATTTGCCCAGAGCGATTTCGGGCGAGGAGAGGGTGGTTGGAGCCCATGGTTGGCGCTCACGGTGTATGAACGGGGCTGACAGGTAGGGCGGTTGTGTCGCGTCTAAGTGAAGTTACAAACCTGCCCCTATTGAAAATATTTGCCTACATCGATTTCGGCCAAGTCGAGTTTGTTTTGCCGCCCACTGTGTATGAATGGGGAAATGGAGGGAGAAACAGAGGTCTTTCAGACGGGCTTGAATCAAATGTGTTTTGCCGCCCATGTTTGGAGCCCACCGTGTCGGCATGGGCTCAGAGGCGGTCGTGTCACGTCTTATTGAAGTTACTATCCTACCCCTATTTAAAGCAGTGGAAATCGGGCCGATGGATTGTCCGTGTAATGGTAGACAGTAATTTCCATCTCCCAAACGCTTGGCTTCGGGCAGCCGACGTGGGAGTCAACATTTTGCCGCTTCTTTCAAATTTTGGGACAATAAGCATCCACGTTTATCCTGGCAACTAAATTCGAATCCATTTTGTATTCCTATACGAATCTTTATAAATCATTCTATGTGTTTTTATATATCTTCAAAAGGATGACAAAGATGTATTCCACTGTCATATATGAATATGGTTTACAAATGTCGATACTCAAATTCAGAAGCTAGAATCCAGTTTAAGGTGAATTCGAATATTTGGAACACTTCATGTCCAACTCAAATGTCACATGCAACATAATGTGTACTCCCATTTAGATATGTACACAAGCGATGTATCAAGATTCAAATACTGAGTGAATCAACCAAGAATGTACAGAACTAACAGACATATAAACACTTATAGGGTATATGGATCAATAATATCAACTAACATACATAAGCCAGGCCGCTATACTTTTCTGTGCTACAACAACATCATTTTTTTAGCCAAGCTACTACAGCATCTTGGCCCTTTCTGATGCGTGCCACTTATGGTCCATCTATACTACTATTATTGCTGAATGCACATTCGGCCCGATTGGCATATTTGTAGGTCTAGCACAGCAATCAAAATGAAATGTCTCCGAGTCTTGTCAATTAATACAAACTTGTGCTCAAATAAAATTACAAACCAAAAAACAAAAAACAATTATTACATAATCTCTAAAACAAATGGTTTGATTGATTACATGAACAAACAACACAAAGGTTATTCAATGATGGAAATAACATTTCACCTATGATTTACCAAGTGGGTATTTAATTTCCTTTTTTCCTTCAGGACCTTAACAATGTGGTCAGTCTCAGCTTGCTTCGTTTTGAAATCCACCAAATATTTAATGGTTGTCTTGAGTATCGCTACTCATTGTGCTGTTTGCTTCCTCAACATGTCAACTTCATCTCTAAGTGCGAAGCGAATCTCTTTCTACCACTAGTTTAGCCTCTAGAGCATCAGCAGTTGGCAATTCATAATGCACGATTGGGCGGTGCCCTCGCTGTGGGATGATACAACGTCCATGGGGACCTCGCTCTTTGATCTTGGGCTAAACTGTTTTGCCATTAAAGTTCCGATTGGATTCAGAAAAGTTGAAGTTAGCAAAACATCTCAACTTGGAGTTATAACAGCAAACCAGTTAAACAAACAAGGAACTAAAGATTTTCAATTCGATGCTGAAAAGTAGTTATTAACATCATTGTAACCCGTTGTTGCAGCAACAAAGCAGTTAAACAAACAAGTAGCTATTTAAGTTCAGGCAAACAGGTAATTCTTAACAGTAAGTATAAAACACATACATAGGTGCAGTCTATAATAGGATTAGCAGGCTATGGCATTATGTAATCATTAGCAAACTAAATTAAGCCAAGCAACGTAATTGAACAATTTTGCAATAAGTGGCTAACTAAAATTCTGAGAAGAAGGTAGCTGAACTTACGCTAGTTCTTTGTACAGGCACACTGCAACTTCTTTTTCGCTTACAAGGTTGTACGAAGGAGTCCATGGCATCAATGGCTTGGATACGCAGTCCTAATACTTCTTTCTTCCCACACTGCAATGGTAAGTCGAATGGTTAATCTGGTAAGATGGTGCGTCCTTGATATGTTATATGAGGACGTGTAGTCAGACTAGTTGTAGCCACACATATCACACTGGCTTTACTGTATATTTCATGCGATTACTTTTGACATATCGAGATCTAAGCAATCTACAATAGGATGAAAAGACTGGCATCCTTCACATTATTGGCGAACTCAATTCATAGAAACAAGCAATTCAACCATTCTGTGGGTAAATCAAAAGCGCCACTGGAATATTTTTCACTACCCCTATCATACACGCAAAAAGGGGCGACGCCACCATAGGAGCTGGTATGGGCGGCCGCCTCGGGTGGCTCGAAAGTGTGCACCTAGTTTGAGTCGTCCAGGTTGGCCCAGGCTAGTTTTGTTCCTCCCAATGCACGAGCAGGCAATGTAAAAGATGAAGAAAAATGTTTCAATTTGGATAGGCCAATAACATAAGTGCAAGGCGGGCCCTATAGCAGGCTTGCGGCCCAAACGAGCGCCTCCCATATCGATCGACAGCGAGAAAAATCCCAATTCATCCGCTCCGGCCTCCACCAGTTCGCTCCTAACCTAGCCGCTGAGCAGACCGACACAGCACTTCCTCGCGCCCTCATCGGAGGGTGGTCACCGGGCTTCAAGCGAACGGAAGGACAAGAAGATGAAGATCCAACCTTGGGTGTAGCCTGCGTGGGAGGCAGCGGCGGCAGCACGGGCATGGCATCGAGCTTGCGCAAACGGACAGTCGCAGCTTGCAAGAGTAGCATGCGCAATGAGCAGGTACATCACAACCCTGATTATATCTAATTCAACTCTTCAATTTCTGGCCAATAGTTAAACCTGACGGTGTTGTAAAACTACTTGTATGTAGGGAATCTATGAGAAAATGAAACCAAATTCTACTTATTTTATAACTCCCCCAATCAATATTGAACTCACTGAATCTGATGTATCTAATCAAGTTTCCGGTGCAAACATCCAAGCTCATGTTGTTCTTGAGCCTGAAGTGTCTAATGAACATACTGCTACTGAAGGATTTGATGCAAACATTTTACATGCTCCTCGTGATGAACATATAGTGTCTAATGAGGCATCTAATGCAAGCATTTTGCAAGCTCCCATTGAAGGATTTAGTGTCTAATCATGATCTACTATGTTGAGAGAGACATAGATATTTGCAGGCATTGATGACAAGCAAATTATAGTGCATTTTCATGGCTTGAGGAAACGTCGAGGCCATCTACTAGAAAGTCCCCGTATCATGACAACGTAGCATAAATACTTTTCTAATTTGTTGTTTGAAACTATTGGCATCCTTGTGCCGGATAGATATATTGATATGCAGTTTGCGCACTGGTTATAGGTGCAATTACACATCGATATTTTCTGCCAGAGAACGAATAATTCAAGCAGGTACAGACCATGTTTGTAGTCCTTCTACACCATGTTGCATTTTGTGTTTTTTGGTGCTTGCATCATTTAGTGTTTATAATTTGAACTACTTTGGATCATTAGCTTGTTTTCAAAGTGCATGTAGCTTCACATTTCTCAAGTTATGTTGATTTACGGAGTGCAAGTGCCTTCGTATTTTTTAAGTTAAATGTTCGCCCCTGATAACTTGAATTCGTGGATCCGCCACTTCACACAAATCATACATGAATGCCAGTATGAATTAAATGAAATGCAGGGACTTACGCTAGCTCGTTGTACAAGCTCACTGCAGCTCTGCTTGCGCTTGGGATATTCCATGTACAAGTCCATGTTACCACTTGCTTGGATGTGCAGGCCTTGTGCTCCTTGCATCCCCCTCTGCATTTTTGACACGGCGAATGGCTGATCAAATAAGAGGAATCGACCTTGCTGTTGTACTGGAGGATATATACTTACAAGGTTATACGGGTGTGCAAGATGTGTACCAGATCCCGTAGTGCCGTCATGCCTCGCTAAAAAATGGATTTGCTTGTTTCAAATGATATCTCCAAAAGAAATAAGAGTTAAAGTCAGAGTTGGATAGGCGTGTAAGCTAAGAGAGCAGTGAAAGGATATCCAAACATCGTCGAAACAGTGAAGGGAGTGACGTGTGGATACCTAGTTCGGGCCGGCGTTTGGGTATGCTCGCCTAGCTAGAGTGCGGGTCACTTCAGAGCCATTAAGGGTGATGCGCTGGCGTTGGCTGGCTGCGCACGGATGCAGATCTTGAGTGGCAGCGGAGCGCTACGATGCGGTGGACGAGACCGTTGGTGAAGCCCCAGCGGCCTCGCGGGGCGAAGGCGCGACGATGTGCTCGGTGAAGTATCCCCGGTGAGCTGGGAGACGGCGTCGGTGAAGCGCACCTGATGCGATGGAAGTCGATGTCTGTAGGCATGTCGGTTGCGGCGGCCGACGTTGTCGGTGGACCACCCGGTGCGGTGGACGAGGGCGTAGATGAGGTAGCTCCGGTGCGATGGTGAAGCGCGACCGTCGTCTTCGTCGTTGTCATCCGGCACAGAGGTGGGGAAAGAGATGAGACAAGGGGCGATTCGAACTTTGCTTGGGTTGGTGATGACCCACAAGTATAGGGGATCTATCATAGTCCTTTCGATAAGTAAGAGTGTCGAACCCAACGAGGAGCAGAAGGAAATGATAAGCGGTTTTCAGCAAGGTATTCTCTGCAAGCACTGAAATAATAGGTAATAGATAGTTTTGTGATAGGATAATTTGTAACGAGCAACAAATAACAAAAGTAAATAAAGTGCAGCAAGGTGGCCCAATCCTTTTTATAGCAAAGGACAAGCCTGGACAAACTCTTATATAGAGAAAAGCGCTCCCAAGGACACATGGGCATTATCGTCAAGCTAGTTTTCATCATGTTCATATGATTCGCGTTCGGTACTTTGATAATTTGATATGTGGGCCCTCCGCAAGCTTCTCGGTTCTTCGTGTCTCAAATGGGAATTGAAGCCAACCTCGACAAGATCAAGGCCATTGAGCAGATTGAAGCACCAAAGCACGCCAAGGATGTACGAAAACTTGACGGATGCATGGCTGCTCTCAGCAGGTTTATCTCTAGGTTCTGCTGAAGGCCTCGCCATTTTTCAAAATATTGAAAAAGGCAGGTCCAATGAAATGGACTCCTGAAGCGGAGGCTGCGCCGCAGGACTTGAAGAGATACTCGCCCTCCACTCAATACTTGTCGCACCTAAGCTACAAGAGAAGTTGTTGCTATATATAGCGCAACCAATCAAGTGGTTAGTGCTGCGTTAGTAGCGAGAGGAGGCGGATGATGAGCCGCGACCATGGCAGATGCATCCAATGACAAGTGGGGCTTCACCGCAAGCTCGTCCCGATAAGGACGGATCTCAAGCGCAGTGAGAAGATGCAAAAAGTATGGTGCAGCGCCAGCTTTACTTTTGTCGGCCTTCTTCTCGCAGGGGCTAGGTCAAGGTACTGTGTGCAGAAATTGCTTTTCGCCTCATCATGGCCTCGAAAGCTACGCCATTACTTCCAAGCACATGAGATAACAATGCCACTGTCGCTGAAGAGGATACTGCAAAATCCGTAGCAACAGCAGGATCGCCGAGTGGGCACTGAACTGCCAAGCTTTGGCCTCAAGTTTGAGAGCACTCAACCATCCAAAACAGAGCATTGGCAGAATTCATAGCAGAATGGACGCCAACACAAGATGAAGAAATTCCAGAAACGAGCATCCCCGTCAAGGAGGCAAGCAAAGAGTGGCTCATGTACTTTGATGGTGCCTTCGCTGCAAGGCGCCGGTGGGGGTGCATATTTGTCGCACCCACCGAGAGCACCTCAAGTATGTAGTCCAGATGCACTTTCCCAAGGAGCAAGCAACAAACAATACTGCAGAGTATGAGGGTTTGCTTGCCGGTGTCAGGATCGCAGTGGACCTTGGGATCAGGAAGCTCATTGTCAGGGGTGACTCACAGCTTGTCGTCCGCCAAGTAAACAAGAATTATCAGAGTCCGTTGATGGAAGCTTATGTTGATGAAGTGAGAAAGCTAGAAGAGCACTTTGACAGCCTACAAATGGAATATGTTCCGAGAGCTCAGAATGACATTGCTGATGGTTCGTCAAGTGCGCCAGACTTAAGTTACCTCAGGAACCAGGGATCTTTGTGCTCAAGCTGACTCAACCAACTCAGTAGCACCATCAACCGGATGTAACAAGAAGAGGAAGTTGGTTTCGTGACTATTTTCCGCAGAGCTCCCCGAAGCCGCCGCCAAGAAGGTCCCCAAGATCAACACCAAGAATGCTGAGGAGCAGTCTGCTCCGGCAGACCCTACGGTTTGTTCCACAGAAGCACGCGCCCGACAAGTTTTGCTCCGCAAGCTTGCCGGGAACTCAAGCTCCGCTGAGCCGCAGGTTCTAGCCAGAGAAGCGGATGTTCCCGCAGCAGCAGATGTGCCTTTAGTCCTTGTTGTCGAGCCACAAGCTCCAAAGATGGGCACAGCAGATTGTCCGCTTCTTCACACAGAGAACTTCCAAGAGCAAGAAGAAGGAAAGAGTAGCCCGGCAATCAAGTATGTACCAGCTTGTCGATTTACACACTGCATGTAAGAAGACTCAACGGTGTGAAATTGAAGTGTATTCACCGGAAGATGGACAAAAGCTGTTGGCAGAGATACATGGAGGCATATGTGGTCACCACATTACAAGAAGAGCACTTGCCGCAAAGCTGCTCCTAAGAAGGTTTCTTTTGGCCGACAGCCTCCGTGATGCAACTACACAAGTAACCAAGTGTGAAGCGTGCTGCCCATTCCAAACAGATACACCAGCCAGCTCAAGCTCTCCGACGATCCCTTTATCCTCGCCATTTTCGGTCCTGGGCTCGACATCCTCGCCCTTTCCCCGAAGTTGTCGGGCTTTGAGTACTTGTACGCTGTAATCGACAAGTTCACAAAGTGGCCGGAAGTGGAAGCAAGTGAGGAAGGTGACAGCACAACAAGAAATCAAGTTCTTTCAGTCGATTGTTTGCCGCTTCGAATCCCTTTATCAGATCATCACCGACAACGGCACACAATTCACGAGCCGCACCTTCATGCAAGACATCCAAGATCTTGGCGCCAAGGTCTGCTTCGCTTCTATTGCTCATCCGAGAAGTAACGGTCAAGCGGAGAGGGCAAATGCTGAAGTGCTGCGAGGGCTCAAGACCAGACTTTCGGCTGTGCTGCACAAGTGCGGAAGAAATCGGATTGAGGAGCTGCCGGTGGTTCTTGGTCGATCAGACGACGCCAAATCGAGCCACCGGCTAGACACCTTTCGCCTAGTCTATGGAGCAGAGGCAATTCTCCCACGGAACTCAGATACGGGTCACCTCGAGTGCTCGCTATGATGAGTTTGAGCAAGAGCAGCTATGGCAAAATGACGACCGCTTCCTTGAGGAGGACCGCCTTCAGCCGTGTACGAGCTGCTCGTTATCAGCAAGCTTTGCGCCGCTACCATAGCCGCAGTTAGTGCCGAAGTCTCGAGGAAGGCGACCTTGTTCTTCGCCTGCTCAGTCCGCCAAGAATTCCAACAAGTTGACGCCAAGGGGAAGGCCTCACCGGTGAGACGAGTCACTAGGCTCGGCGCTGTCCGCTTTGAGACCAAGATGGCACCGTGAGCAACTCCTCGAACATCGAGCATCTTCGTAAGTTTTACTCAGAGGGCGCGTTGCCGAACCTGTTCCGCAACCACCTTTTGTACAAGTCTTGCCGATGTTGCATGTAATCCTTTGTACAAAGCCGCAGACACCTGCATAAGTAGCACATGTGCTCTGCACATCTTGTCAATTTCATGCTTTCTACATTTTATTGCATGCCTTATCTGACACTTTGTGCAGCACCTACCCACGGTAAGCAATAACGAGCCGTAAGGCTCCATATCTTTATTTTCTCTTCTTTCTCTTTCTCAAAGAAAGGAAGGTTCCCTCGCCCACAAGTTCACCGGGGGGGAAGGAGAAGATAATGGTGTGGACCAGGCCGCTCAAAGAAGTTTCGCTTACCGAAGCAAACGATGTAAAAGCTAAGTTGCCAAAGTTTGAGCAATCAGTTAAAAAATTTAGTTATCTTCCTCGAACGACTGATTTTGTATGGAAAACCCAAGCGCGGAGGAACTAACTCGTAGCTGGTTGCGCCTTACTTTGTTTCGAGTCCGCCAACAACTTAAGTGAGCTGCAACTAGTTGCATAAGGTTGTTGTCGGAGCGGCACCGCCAAAGAAGCTGTCGACGTTCAAGACTTCAGCCACAGCAAAGGTGCTCATACCGACAAATTCCCTAAAAGCGAGGGTAAAACATATAAAGGAAGGAACCAAGTAAAGGAGATAACATAGCAATTACTACCCAAATAAGAGTTATATTACAAGATAGCTTGTCGCAGCTCTAATAAGTTGCTCTCATAACATGACCAGCAATACAAGGGAAAGATAAAATTACGGCCTAATCTACGCGGGTCGCCATCAACCCTCTTGATCCCGCTTACCCTGTCCACAATGGTGCGATAAGGTCTTGAGCGCCCACATCAGCATCCGCCGGCAAGGACTTGAGGACTTTGGTGAAGCTAAGGTCTGATTATGAAGGCCACCTTCATCAAGACTTTCTCAAGAGCTCCTCAAGACAGATCCGGCGCGACTCGCCGGCCAGCTGCTTTGGGATCTCTTCCCGTAGTCGCTGGAGAGCCGCCACCACGCTTTTGAAGAACAAGCTGAGCTTGGCGCTGGGTTGAGGTGCTCATCGGGAGTACCCGAGATCATACATCCTCAGCTCCGCCAGCCCCCCGTCGATGGCTGCGGCAACATCCACGAGACCTCACCCAAAGGCTCCACGTTTTCCTCAAGGTGTTCTCGGCGGCAGAGTACTCGCCAACAGCGCTTCGTCGGTCTTGATCTTCCCAACAAGGCCACCTCCCGCCCTTGGCGCCTGCCCAGCCCTGAATCAAAGTAGTCAGCTTCAACTCAAGATCCGTGTTGGAGTCCTTGGTGGCGCTGAGCCCTTTTCCTCTCTCAAGTAGACGGCCCCAGCTCGCCAAGAGTGTAGGCGCCCTTCAAGGCCATGCTTGAGTGCAGCAAGCTCGCCGCTTCTTCTTGAGGTTGGCCTCCAGCCAAGGCCACCTTCGCCTCCAGCTCCTTGGCGGCCTCCTGCAGCTGCGGCAAGATCCTTCACTTCCTTGAGAGCCCCGCCAAATGTTTGTTTGCTGCAAAGCTCCTCCTCATGGCTGTCAAGATTGATCTTCCGCTGCGCCAGCTCGCCTTCCCACGCAGACAGCTTTCGCGGCAAGCCGTTGTTGTTTTCAACCTCAGCCTTCTCGAGGATGAAGGCTTTGCGCGCCGACGATTTGCTCCCGCCTTCCGCCAAAGACCGGAGAGCTCTCGATGGAGGCCCCGAGCTCTCTCTGCTTTCAATGTCTCGTCAGCCGCGACAAGCGCCTCGATTCCAGCTTGGCTTGTCGGGCGCAGAGAGCAATGTAAGCTTCCGCAGAATCGCTTCTCGCACTCGCCACGCTGCTGCTTGGGCGCGACCACCAGGCCACCCAGCGGAGGCGAGCAGCTCTTCACAAAGGTTTTCCTTCGACCGCGCGCCTGAGCTCGACGCCTAAGGAAGCTTGATGAAGACGCCATCGCCGCCTTCAAGTAGGCGCTGGCTGGGCTCTTCGAGCCCGGCGCCAAGGCAGCAAGCGAGGGATCGGCGGTCGGTGTAGCGCCTGGGCGCCTCGGCTCGGGCTGCCACATGATCGCGGACGCCGCCAGCTTCTACGGCGGCAGCCTTGGCGGCCTCTCTTGGCGGGCTCACTGCTGGCTTTTCCTCGGCGACGGCAGCGCCAAGATGCCCAAGCCCTCGCCGTGACCTCGATTCCATTGGCTCAGGCGCATTTGATCTGATGATCGAAAAAGAAAGAAAAGTCAAGCAAATGTTCAAAAAGAAAATCAGAAGAAGAATGCAAGGGAAGTTTTCAGGCAAGAAGATTACCTGCGCTTGGATCTGCAGCCATGGTCTCAGCCACCCGAGGGTCGCTGGTGCTATCTCTTGCCGGAGAACCATCCCTTGCCGGAGAAGCCTCCCTTGCCGGAGAGCGCTCCCTTGCCGGGGGATCCTCCCTTGGCGGTGTAGTCGAAGCAGATGGCATGTTAGGAGCGGCTTCAGGACACTCCTGGTGGGGCTGCTCTGCTCCTACACAAATCAGCAGTCAAATATCAGCAAAGAAAGAGCACCCATGCACGCCCAACAGCAGGAAGTAAACCATACACTTACGCTGGGGGCTGCGCTGTGGGCTGCTTTGGGGAAGGGTTGCCGGGTCCGGCAAGGTGGTCTCAGACACGCCTCTTGCCGCCATGGTGGGTTCATCCTCGATGACAATCACCGGGACCTTGGCCTCTTCGACGCCTCGGGCCAGCCCCCAAAAGGAATAGGTTCAGAGTGAAGCAAATCAGATACAAGACAAAGCAACAAATTGAAGAACTACAAGTACAGCAAAAAAAATCTTACTCTTCTTCTTCCTTGAGCTGAGCGCTGAGAGATCAATCTGTTCGCCTCCCGTGCATAAAGCTGGAAGAGTAGGTTCCTTGGCCGCTTAAGGGTGCAGGAGCTGTGGTCCTGTAAGGCCCCACTCCAGCTTGCTGCAGCGGGCGGAGGTGCTCCTGCTGCAACAAGTGCTTGCCGCGGTGGAGCTGCCAGGCTGGCGCGACGGCTGTTGGCCTGCCTCCGCCGCCTGCTGCTTCCCCTGCCTTATGGAGACACCTTCTTGGTGGAGCTGGGGATCCGCCGCTGCAAGCTACTTGAAGGTGGGAGGAGGCGCCTGCGAAGCTCGCTGCTCAACTTCGGCTTGGCATGCTCTTCCTCGCCGCAAGCCTCTCGACGACAAGGCTTGCCGCCTCGCTGCCTCTGCCTCCTCCACGGTGAATCCAAACTCGCCATGCTGCAGCAGCTGTTGCCGCTTCTTCCAACCTAGTGGCGGCGCGCTGATCTCGCCATCAGTGGTGTCGCAGTGAGGCCCTTCGCTCATCGGGCGGATCGGCACTTATTCCGTTATCAAGAACACCCGCACGACGCCATCTGCAGGTTTTGCTAGGTTGGGACAATTCCATGCGAAGTCGCACAACGGCATCATTGCACGGATGCGGTCGAGCGAGGAATTGTTGCACAGTTGGAACGACTTCGGCAACCTGAACCATTCGATGATCGGATCGTGCTTGAACAGTTCCAAGAGCATCTCGCCCAATTCCAAGACGGTGAAGTTGAAGTTGAGGCCCGGCGCAGCCTCATGATGTCTCGCCGCTCTCGAACTCCCAGCGGGTCTCCTTCTCTCCTGCAAGGGGGCGATGCGGAGGCAAAGGAAATCTGCGCCAACGGCACCTACAAAGGAGTCCGCAAGCCCGAGGCGCAGGATCCGGGTGACGGCAATCTTCAATCTAGCATCTTCGTGCCAAGTTGCTCCAATCGCTGCAAGCACTATTGGGGTTTGGCGTCAGTAAATGGCTGCGGGTTCTCCTCTACAATCCAACACTAGTCCGCTCTCCATTCCTCCCACTTGTCGCGTAAGCTCACCCTCCAGATAAACCTCCTTCTTGCCGATCCTGAGATCCAAAGCGATTCTCCGCAAGAGGCTCTCTCTCTCTCTACTTGGGGCATGAAGAAATGGCGGAAAAGGGCTACGCTGGGATGGATTCGACAAAGTTTTCGCAGAGATGTGCGAAACTGCCATGGTCAGACAGCATTGGGGGTGAAGTCAAGGAGGCAAAACCCGAGGTGTTCATGATATCACGTAAAATTAGAGAAAGGCGGGCAGAGCCCGAGTAGAAGAAGCGCCAAGAAGGGATACCTGCTCGAGCCAATTCAGATGCGGTAGCTGAGAGTACCTTCGCACGGATGCGCCGCCTCCGCCGACCGTAAGGGATAGAGTACTCCTCAGCCTCCTTCAAGGCGAAATGAGGGGGAAGATGGCCTGCCTTTCGCAGAAGCATCATGAGCCACCGCGCCGGCCGACTTCACGCCTCTTCCCTTGTCGGCTTTCGGAGCCATGGCGGAGGTGGTGGGGGATCAACGCGCTGGTGGTGCCGGGTGACGAGAAGTGAGCGCTGCTCTTTTCAGCCTTGGGAAGAAGGGGGGAGCAGCGGAGGTTTTCGAGATTGGACAGCAACTGGCAAGGTGGGCGAACTGCCCCTGCTTCCTCTGCTTATAAAGAGGGAGGGGGCGGACGTTCCGCTTTTCCTAATAAAGAAACCACCGACGATCTCTCCCACGACGCCTGCTCGACGCGCGCTGCTCGTGGGAGACGTGGTGGGTCCGGAGCAAGTTATGGCGAACCCAGCCATGTGTGCCTGCGTGCTGCTTTGGGCCTGGCCCAACAGCCGCACTGTAGGTGGCCCAGTTCGGGGTCTCTGCCGGTGTACTAGAGTAGGGTACCCTAGTATCCCGAACTGCAGACGGGCAGCAGCAAAGACTGGCTGCAAGGCTTGCCGGTGACCGCCAAGGTCCTCCGTGGTTCCTTTGGAGCCATTCAAGAACAAAGTATTTAAGCCAAGAAGACAAGGCCCCGCAAGAGGAGCTTGCCGAAGGCCAACAAAGGCACCTAGGAGACAAGACCCCGCAAGAGGAGCTTGTTGAAGGCCCGTGAGCGACAAGCTTCCGGACGCGACAGCAACAACCATGCAAGGCGCTTGTCGCAGATTACCACTGTTCTCAAGGCCCAAAGACATCCACCAACGTGTCGCCTCGACCTTTCCAGCGCGGGTGGCAAGAGGTCAGGCACCAGCGGGCGCTGTGGCAAGCGGTGTTGACAAGATTGCCATCGTGGTAAGCGATGGCGCCCCCGACGGTCCTTTTCTCGCACTGTTTAGGCGACATAGACGGCATTTAATGCCTTTGTCCCCGCCGCCGTGGTTAGGTACGATACACTCGTATAAGTAGCTGTACCAACCGCAAGTCATTGTCCTTTTACCCTTGTCTACGCTGCTACCTGTCGGAGACCCCTTGAGCGAGATAAAAGGAGGCCCATGCGCAACGAGAGAGGGTTCAACATTCTCACGCCGGTCTTGTTAGCAGCTGGTGTGTATCAGAGCATTCAGCGCTTTGAGCAAGAACACAATAAAACTCGCAAGCAGCAGTAGGAGGTTATCTCCTGAGAGCTCCGGTTGGGTAACTGCTCGTGCTTCACCGATCCGCTTCTTCAGGCGACCTCCGCCTCGCCGAACCGAAGGGGCTCATTCACGTCCCATAGGTGTTCGTGGTCAAATCAGCTTCCCGGCACATGGAAGCCTATGAAAAGCATGTGTTGAGGCCTGCAAATGGAATAAGTAAACTTCTTTCATTTTCTTAAGAAGTTCTGAGTTTTTTTTTATATAGTTGCAAAAATGAAAGAAGTAAATGAGCGGAACATTTTAGTGGACGCCTTTAGCGGGCTGGTCATTCTGGTGTTGTTAGTTGGCAATATTTAAAGTAGCTTCTTCTTTTTCCATGTACTAAAAGATGCATATACAGATAAGAAACTGAGAAATTTTGCACGCATCCAGGGGATGGATACTTTTATAGCTTCTATTGTGGATGCGACATCGCTGATCGTATACTGATTGTTGAGTGTTAAGTGTCTATTTAAGTTATGTCCTATATTTATCCAAAGTCAATGTCATAGTCTCATAACAAGACATCCTCTTAGGTGCATCCAAGACAGGATGGCTACTCCTTCCAGCTTCTAGCGTGGATAGGATAGGGATACTATTGACAAGGCATTCATTGTTGAGTCTCGCCAAGATTAAAGTTATATTCTATAGTTATATGAAGTCAATGTGATGATCTCATAACGCCACATCTCCTTAGGTGCTCTAATACAGGGTCATCGCTATTGTTGCTTCACATCCCGATAAATACATAGATGAAGGTTAGTACATGATTGGCTTCTTTCAGCGCTAGGTAAGTTTTTGAAACAAATTTCATTCACATGTCCTAATCAGGTTCTGCAAATAGAATATTGTTAGAATTTTTGTACAAAATACCATATACGAAGTTACACTTAGATTCAATGTCTTTCATGAATTCTTCAAATAAAAATGGTGGCGCTTCGTGGACGAGGACCATCTCAGGCGACATGTCATTGGTCGTCCGATCCAGCTACATGTCGATGGAGTCGCCGACGAGCTGTGCACTAGATCGAGGAGCGGCTCAGTGCCTCCGCGCCACCGCAAGTGAACGCTCCTAGTGAATTTGAACTCTTCTTCAAATATACATTCAAAATTAAGCAGCTATACCACACACATGCAAACTCTTATAAATCTCTTAGTTATATCAGCCAATATACTAAAGGTTGGCCTTTGCAACTAATATTCCGTAATCTGAATTATTTTTTACTCAGAAATATTTGAGTTTCTATTCGTTAACATTGTTCAGTTTTCTTACTAAATATTCAACTTACATATTAGCTTGAAATGACATTCTTGATTTTATCATAATTATAGTACTCCTTAAGATTTATGACAGATTTCAAGTACGGACTCGAGAAAATTGCGATAAATGATAGTACTTTTTTTACTATTGCTTACTGCCCTTAGCGCTTGTTCTTCAATGCTTACTTGAGTGACACTAAATAAAGGAAATGCAGTCTCAATATAATTTCTCACACATGCCTTTCATGTTTATGAAAGAATCATGCATGTCATCTTATGAGCAATTCCTATGGATGCTTCTACTTGGGTTTGATCTAGGAAACAAGAAAGATGGTGTACTATTACTTTAGAATTATTGGTGTTCATTGTTTAAGTTATGCATCGCAACATAATACTTCATGTAGAATTTTCTTTGGGCTATTAGATACACAACATTGTCCATCTAAAACACCAAAAAGTCATTGACTTTCTATACTAAAATTTATTCTAATATTCTATAGCAAAAGAAAAATCGGAAAATGTCAAAACTTATATCATTTCATGGTTGTAAATTTAAAAATAGGAAAATGTCAAAATTAATATATTGCTTCACGCCTCCCATCCATGATTAACATTCACATCACATGTCCTATTTGTTGGGTGACTCATATTGGTGTTGCACTCTGATAACACACATAAAATCAACCATGTTAATGTGTATGTCCTCTATTTTTTTCATCGTGGTATGGATGCGCCGATTTAGATGAGCATAGATCGGCAGCTATTAAAGAGTGGAGTGAAGAAACGAGTGTTAAATTGGAAATCTTAGTTGATCGTGGTCAATTGAAATCCTTTCACTTTATTTGCATGTTCTCATGGCCATGACTAATGATTGCAAGAATGGACCTTCAATTTTATTGTTGTTCCTGATTTACTAGGGGGATAAATGTTTTATGCTTTGTCACACGGAGTGAACTTCCATGCTATATGAAAGATTAACAACACAAAGTTTTGTTATTGCAAATTTGGACTGTCAATACTTTCTAGCAACTTTAGTTGTGGTGTAACATGATATTTATGACCTAAATAATTTGTAATGCTAATGTCGATGTTGCATTATTCTCGAAAATATCGACAAATTACCAAAGGTCTCATATCTTCTGCTTTTAAACCTAAGTCTACATTTTCATATAGACCTTAGCGAGTCCCGAACTTCGGATGAAGATCGAGTTTGACACGACCTTATAGTTAATTTTTGACAATGGGAAAGCTTTTATCGCCTCATCTTCATTGCATTCACACAATTATTGAGTTTGAGCTTTGCAAAAAAGAGATGAAAATTTATCATGTCAAAACGTCAATCCACAAAATTTATATAAAAGGATTACATTGACTTACAAACTCCCTTGGTTACATCATATTATGTCTAAGTGATCACCATCCAAGTGAGGACATACCACATGTTGCCGGGTCGATCATGTTATCATGTCAATATAACATCAACCATAACTGTAACCAGTTAACTTCAAGTAAAAAACCAGGAAGATAACATGAAAGGTTTGAAAAATCTATCAAACACATTATCATTTCCACATGCCAGGCCCCATAAGAATCCAACTCTTAATCTTTGGGCGTGTTTTAGAATTGTGTAACCAAAGAAGTGGCAGGCTTTGTTCCAAAACAAAAGCACCAGATTCCATCAGTTTTATGTCCTTTTTCGTGTTCAAGTTTTCTCCGAGCAATATCATTCCACATGAGCATAAAATAAAAATATCATTTCTTATTATACCTAATACAAAAGATTGTGAGCATTAAATTTGTTTAAGTAATATTTCATGTCTACAAAACCTAAAAAATATACAAAAGGTTCAGCGGTAATAAATGTTACAAAACAATATTATAGTGCCACAATTAGCTAGATTGTGCAGATGCACACGTTAGTGACTAGACAACTTCAAATAATATAACACTTTAAATTCAGTAACAATCACACATTGTATGAGTATTTCAGTTGTCCTGAATGATATCGTTTATATTTACATAACACTTTGGTCCTTCCTATTTGAAACCAGAGGCTCCTACTAATGAATAAAAACATAAAATATTTTTGTATTATGCTCAAAAGATTCATTTCACATTGTATATTCTATACTACCATAATAGTCAAACAATATAAAAGTTCCTAGCCCGTGCAGTTGCACGGGTTGACGACTAGTATGTTCTAGTTCGAGAGGTAAGTGACATGCTTTTCCATAAACCATTTTATACGGAGACATACCCATAGGATTTTATATCCAGTTCAGAGGCCCATAATGCATCATCAAGTTTCTTGGACCAGTTCTTTCTAGATCTATTAATGTCTTTTGCAAAATTAATTTGAGCTCCCTATTACTCAATTCTACTTGACCACTAGACTGTGGGTGATAAGGAGATGCAATTCTATGATTAACATCATACTTAGCAAGCATTTTATGAAAAGCACCATGAATAAAATGTGAACCACCATCACCATTAAATATCTAGGGACTCCAAACCTCGAAAATAACTTTTTAAGCATCTTGATAGAAGTGTTATGATCAACACTACTAGTTGAATAGCTTCTACCCACTTAGTAACGTAATCAACAAAGAACTAAAATATGTGTGTAACCATTAGAGGCAGGAAAAGGTCCCATATAATCAAAGCCCCAAACATCAAATGGTTCAATAACAAGTGAATAGTTCATAGGCATTTCTTGACGCCTACTAATATTACCAATTCTTTGACATTCATCACAAGATAAGACAAACTACAGTGCATCCTTGAAGAGAGTAGGCCAATAAAACCGGATTATGATATTTATGTGCAGTCCCATCTCCAAAGTGGTGCCCTCCATAAGCTTCGGAGGACACTTGCATAGGATCTGTTCCTGTTCATGCTTAGGTATACAACGTCTAATAACACCATCTCCTTCTTTATAAAGATGTGGGTCATCCCAAAAGTAATGTCTCAAGTCATAGAAAAACTTTTTCTTTTGCTGGTAAGTGAAACTAGGTGGTATAAATTTAGCAACAATATAATTAGCATAATCATCATACCATGGAGTAGTACGAGAAGAATTTATGACATTTAATTGCTCATCAGGAAAGCTATCATCAATAGGTAGTGGGTCATCAAGAATATTTTCTAACCTAGACAAGTTGTCTGCAACGGGTTCTCAGCTCCCTTTCTATCAACAATATGCAAATCAAATTCTTGTAGCAAGAGAACCCATCTAATAAGTCTAGGCTTAGCATCTTTCTTTTCCATAAGATATTTAATAGCAGCATGATCTGTGTGAATAGTTACTTTAGAATCAACAATATAAGGTCTGAACTTATCACAAGCAAATACAATTGATAAGAATTCCTTTCAGAGTAGCATAATTTCTCTGGGCATTGTCTAGATTCTTACTAGCATATTGAATAACATTTAATTTCTTATCAACTCTTTGCCCTAGAACAACACCCACAAAGATAATCACTAGATCACACATAATTTCAAAGGAAATTTCCAATCGTGGCTGAACAATAGGTGCAGAGATCAATGCTTTCTTAAGTATTTCAAATGCTTCTACACAATCATCATGTCACATCCTAGCTAGACCATGCATTAGAGTGTTGCATCATGTTTACCTTTCATCAGAAACTTGAAATGGGGAAGACAGAACCCCCAGAACCCCTCTGAATCCAACTAGGGTTTACTAAAAATATTTTCAATGAACCTGAAATGCCCTTCTAAAAAGTTCACCCTCTTTGTCTTGGGTTAGAACCTCTGGAAAAATAGGTGCACAATTTTCTAGGTCAACAGAAGGTCATTGAATTAAATCATATGTAATTTGCATTTGGGCATTTAAATGCTAGTAAATATTTTGGATGCTCAAATAATTCTGAAAATAAGTGTCGGCTGTTGGAGATATTCTAAACAGAGCCCCTGATTATTTCGAGGATTTTTAGAAGTGCCTAACTATTTTTAATAAGTCTACAAACTTACAGAGAAATAGAAAAGGAAAAACACAAAGAAAGGCTTACCTGGCACTCACCTGGCAAGCCCACCTGCCGGCCCAGCCCAGCCACCGCTCCAGCGAGCTGCTTGGCTTGGCTAGGCAGGTAGCCAGGTGCTCGACGGCGGCACCCGAGCATGCCACGCAGCTGCTCGCCGCCCTGCCTCCTCCCTCGCACCGCCCCGCCGCTGGGTCTGGTCGGCCACTCCACCCACGAGCTCGCAGACACCCCTTCTCCTCCCAGCTCCTCTCCTCGCCCGCCAAGCACCATGGCCGACGCCGCCGCTACCAGGCCACCGCGGAAGCTCGCGCGCTCCGCTGCCTCCGGTGGCGCCACTGCGTTGCTCCTCCGCCATCGCCGACTACATCGAGCAGGTCGAGCCTCGAGGCCAGACGCCTGCAACACCTTCACCGACTCCGCCCCTCACGATCACCGCCGAGATCCCCATCGCTGCCGCCACTGATCACCTCGCCCACGACTCGCCGACCGCTTCACCAGACTGGCCAGTGAGCCCAGCCTACCTCCCCATCCTGTTCGCTTGCCTTCGCACCGTAGCTCCCGCACGAAGCATCACTGCACGCGCCACCGCCGAGCTCATCGCCGACGTGTCTCCGCCACCCACAAAGCCACGCCACCTTGTCCACTAATCTCACCACATCCCTCAGAACCCAGAGCACCACTCCACGCACTCGCCGTCCCGAAGCCTCGGGTTCACTTTCACCCGACTGGCGCATCGCCTAGCTTGTTGTAACATCCCAAATTTCCCATTTGGAATATTTTACAATTATAGCTAAGCATCTATGCATATTGTTTGAAATTGAGTGGCATTTGAAGTTTCGTAAGATTTTGAGTTGTTGGAATTTGAATTAATATTTGGCAGCTTGAAATTTATTTCAAACAATGCCTCGATAAATACTTGAGAAAAATATGAGAGGAGTAAACATGACACTCCAAAAATATCGAGGAAAAACTTTGCCAAAAATTTTGAATTCAAATTTGATTTTTATTTGGGATTTCTAGAAAATGTTTTAAAAAAAGTTTGAGTTTTGCCCTCGAAAATGTTCAAATTGTAGGAATATTCCCCGATCATTTTGATATATATATATGTCCTATATAAAATATATATATTAAATACATTATCTCCCTCTCTCTGATTCAAAAAATAGAAAAGGAAAACCCCAGCGCCAGCCCGCTAACTGCCCACCAAGCGCCGAGGCGGCCCACCAATGGGTTGTGCCAACTGCCCACCACCTCGAGCCGCCCACGCCCGAGCCGACCGACCCAGCCAGCTCAACCCTTACCCTCGGTCGCCTCGACCCGACTCTCCTCTCTCTCCCACGACACCCCGACCCCACCCCGCCTTCTTCCTCCCCACGCCAACTCAAGAACGCCACTGTCACCGAATCCCGAACTTCTCGATCTCCTTCCCGATCCGCCTCCTCCAAGCCGTCCCCCCTATATATACCCCCTCGAATCTGCTCACCGCCGCCAAAGCCTCCCTTCTCGCCTGCAATCACTGCCAGAGTCTGACGCCACCAAGCCATTGCCTCTGCTCCGCCGAAACCCCCGAGCTCCACCAACTCCACCTCGACCTTCCTCGCCCGCCGCACTCACTGAAATCTCCGCCGCCGCCTCGGACCACCAGAGCCATCACAATGCCATCGCCGCCTCGAGTCATTGCTGCCGACCACCGCGTGAGTCACCGGAGATCCCCGCCACCGTCCGATCTAAGATCTACGCGTTAGATAAGAAGTAGCGAAGGGGAATGGTTTTTTTAAATAGATCCGGTTTATTCTGGTTTAGTTAGTAGGTTTAGCTAGACCGGCCCGATCGGGTTATTTTCTGTTAACCGCGGGCACGCTTTAGCTATATTACGCCCGAGCGTTAGATAGGCCCAATAGCGCCGGTTTTCTTTTTAGTTAATTTTTTTCGTTTCTGTTTTAACAGAATAGTTTCAGTTTTGTAAAATCCATATCTTTTAATCTACTTAATATTTTTAATTGATTCTTTTTTTGTTAGTTTGCAAATTTGTTGTAGTTTCTGTAGAAAATATGTTTAGTCATGTTAAAATTATTATAAATTGTTTTATTTTAGATTTAGACAGATTAGTAATTCTGCTATAAAATGAGTTAGGATTATTTTATTTTAGTGATTCTTTTGTCACTACTTTGTTTTGACCTTGCCTAACCATAGGAATTTATTTGGGCATTTTAGATTTAATAAAAAATAGTTTTAATCAAAATCATGTGGTTCTTATTTATTTAACTAGCTACTGTTTTCCTATTGTTTTATTTAGCAAATAATTTTATTTTTCCTATGTGATAGTTTATTTTAGATTAATTTCTGTAGTTTTAGAACATGAACTTTTATTTACAATAAATAAAATTTTATTTTATTTTCTTCTTCTTGCTAGGATTGTTATAGGCATAATAGGAGTTCTACAATAGCTTTTGATGTGATTCTTTTGTTCCTAGTTGCATGCTGTTTTCTTCTGTTAGTTAGCAAAACCCATGCTTAGGTTCTGTTAAGAAAATTTGGTTGTGTAAAACTATTTCTTGGTTGTTGTATGATGTGGTGAAAACATTGATTTGGATTTCTTCAGTTTTCTTTGGGTTTTGGTTCAATTGTTTCATGTGTTATATTAGTATGCTGTTATGTTAAGTGATCATATGTTTGTATGCTTATATGATTGTTGTTTGCCTCGTAGAATTTCCGAGTGCTAAGCTTGCTATCACGAGTCCCTAGCTTTCAAGACCGCAAGAAGGCAAGTCAATTGATCATGTTTTCTTTTACAATACCTATGATTTCATTGCATTAGAAATTATACCTCCCACCATGCATGCAGTAGGTGAATTTTAAGTTATGTTCTTGAGTAGTATCATGAGGTAGGATGAACCCAATTCCTTGTTACCTTTGCCCGGACGAAGTAGTTTATTTTGCTATGCTCAGAGACGGGTTGGTTGAGTGATTCATAAGGAGATGTGAGAGTCAAGATGATGACAACCCCATGACTTCAAGCTCAAGATGGACTTCAAAATTCACTACTGGGTGGAGGACGGCTGACGGGCACCTGGAGAAAACCAGTGGTTGGCCGGATGCATGGAGAAGCGCCATGACATCTTGCGGAAAGCTTCACCCAGCCAATAAGAGACGGATGTATACCCCATTAACCGAAGCTTACTCGCAGCCGCAAGCCATTATGGGCTCGCTTGGTCAACCTTAGGTGTGACTGGTCGACGGTGCTACGAGATGTAGAAGAACAGAGGATTGGATGGGTACCGCAAGGGCTGAGGAACTCTTCGAAGACCCTGTTGCTCGTCTCCGCCTTCAAACACCATGAAGTGCTAAGACTTAAAAGGAGGAACGATTCTTATGGGTAAAGTGCGCAAACCTCTCGCAGAGTGAAGATCTAATCGCTTAGCCGTGTCCCCGTTACTTACAATTTGAGCCTCGAACCTGGAGTATTTCGGATATCTCAACACCAAAATTAATAAATTAATTGAGGGGTTATTATTTAATAATTGGGAATGAGACATTGGTTGGCGGAACCATCTCAATAATTACCAACATTTTGTAGTAATTGCAAACAAGTCCTTATTGTAGGGAAAACTGGCTTTTTCGCAAAAAAATGAAACTTAGAGCCCCACAGCCAAATTGCATATAGTGTTAGTAATTTTATTGTTATTCTCTTCATGACTTGCCGGATATTCAAAATGCTGACTCCACACGGCTGCAACGCCTTATGTTGCGAGGAGTTTTCCGATCAGAGCGAGGCTACGATCCACGCTGGCATTGCCCTATGGAGTCGGATGGAGTCGCTTATTCTTCTACGCCCGCAGCTTTATTTAGTTTATTTCATAGTTATCTTCGCCAATTTATTCTATTGTAATAAAGACTCGATATGAGAATCGTAATAAATCAGGTGTGATTGAACTTTGATTATTTCATCAATGTAATGTGTGCCAAAGATGATCTTGGGATGGTACAGCACACGTAGACTTGGCCGGTTTTTGGGTCGGGTCGCTACAGAGATGGTATCAGAGCACACGCTGACCGTAGGACGTAACCCCTAGGATCGGAAAGCCATAGGAAGAGACTATTTATTTTATGTCCTTTCATTCCATAATTCTCCCATGTTCATTTCTGACTTCTCTCCGATTTTCAACATTCTAGATGGCCGCCGAGTTCACCCCAGTTCTACTACCGGAGTTTTGCCAGCCAGATGAGACGATGCCTCTCGGCAAGAAGCTGGTGCAGATCGTGAAGAAGCTAAAGATTGCTCTGCCCTCGATCACCGGAAGCCTACTAATGCACTTCCGACGGATACCCGCCACGGATTGAGGTGCACATTCCAGGAGGACCTTCGAGGGCATTCAGAGCCCATTGACTTGAGTTTACCGATTTCAATTGATCCTCGGAAGAGACATGGCGATTTATCGCACTTGGACATCTCCGAGAAGAGTACAGGCCGAGCTCCATCCATCGACTCGCCATGATTTCGCAGAGCTAGGAATGGAGATATCGTCCGCACTGTAGAGGACGACTCCATTCTCTCATATGTCCAAGACTTGGAGTGTCTCCTCAGAAACGGAGATCCAGACTCGCCAGAACTCAAGGTACACAGAGGCTGTTGTTCCGTGAACTGAACCGGAGGAGAAAGCACACGCAGACTTCCTTGACTATGAAGAAGAAATCACGGATTTCATGGAGAGAGTCGACAAACTGAAGATGGATGTTGCCGATTAGAGGAGAAGACGGACTTGGGAGAAGACCTTTTTCCGAGTGGAGATGACGGACCTCTCGTGAGCAATGACCAGGATTATGAAGGAGCTCCATCAAGAAAGTCAAGAAGAGGAGGCGCCAGATCGAGGACGCCACACCGGAGGACGCCGCACTGAGGACGCAAGGATAATTTATGAAGACATTTAGTCGACCGCCATGTTATTTTATTTTCGCCATCGCTAAGCCGCTATTTTCGATTAGTCGTGAGAATTTGTAATCCGAGTTTGAACCATGTTTGAGTTGATTGAATAAATGATTGGTGTGATTATGATTGTGCATTCATATGGGTAGTGATATTTTCTCATTAGACCCTTTTTCTATTCTAATTTTCTCATCCACTCCAAAACACCAGATGCCTCCGAGACGTGACTCCGGTCTCAACTTTCCGCCGAGCTCACCCAGCTGATCCAGCAGCGTAATGCCCTCATGCGATGCTCATCCGTAACTGTAACAACAACAACAACAACAATCCACCGCCAACACCCCTGCTGACAACTTGACCCGCTTCCTAAGGCTGAATCCGCCAGTGTTTCTCTAGCAGACCGAGCCGATTATGGCTAATGATTGGCTCCGCAAGGTCGGAAGGAGTTAGCCACGCTGGATGCACAGATGCAGAGAAAGTGCGCTTTGTCAGACATCAACTTGATGGACCTGCAGCCTCTTGGTGGGAGAACTACACCGCCACTTATCCCACCGCCACCATCACATGGGATCAGTTCCAAGAGTCTTTCCGCACCGCCATGTATCACCGAGCCATGAGTTTGAAGAAGCGTGAGTTCCGCAACTTACGCCAGGGAACCGCATCGGGGCAAGACGTGGATGAGTTCAGCAAGTTAGATCGCTATGCCCCGGATGATGTGGCCACAGATGCCGCAAAGCAGGAAAAGTTTCTCGAGGGACTCAATGACGAGCTGGGTATGCAGCTAATGGTGGCTACCTTCAACAACTACCAGGAGCTTGTATACAAGGCCACCATACTTGAAGGCAAGCAGCAGCAGATTGATAGCCGCAAGCGGAAGTATGGCCAGGGGAAGTATAACTCTGGAGCTCAGCAGAAACCCCGTTATGCCCCATACTCGGGAGGGCATACCCATCACACCCATGGAGAACATAATCATGTAGGACATAACCATGGAGGAAATGGGAACAACCGCAACCAGGACAACAAGACAGGCAATGGAAACGGCAATGGCAACCAGCATCGTCCTGCCCCGGTTCGTATGATCTGAGTCACATCACTGCTTCAAGTGCCGTAAAACAGGCACTATGCCACCGACTGCCCAGAGGCCAAGCAGAGGAATGGAAACGGCAATGGAAGCTCAACAAAGAAGCCCAACCCTTTTCCTCGTGCTCAGGTGAACCACATTGACGTGGAGGACTTCTATGATCAGCCAGACACTGTGGTTGGTAAGTTTTATTAAATTCACATCCAAAGATTGGTACTTTTGATTCTCGTGCAACGATTCATTCATATCAAGGGTAGTTGTGGAAAAGTACGGTTGCCCACTAGGACCCTTAGAAGCCCTCTT
The DNA here is from genome assembly GCA_021605205.1 of Aegilops longissima. Classification (NCBI taxonomy): domain Eukaryota; kingdom Viridiplantae; phylum Streptophyta; class Magnoliopsida; order Poales; family Poaceae; genus Aegilops; species Aegilops longissima. The sequence continues at coordinate 231,440,559 of CM038682.1, forward strand.
CACGCCGGGCCCAGCAGAGGAGAAATGATGGCAGGCTTAGGCTGTCATGCAACCCTCAACATCGAAACCATAAATTTCCGCAAACCTCATAGTATTGGAAACCTGCACCTTGGATGTAATCCTAGGCATGGATTGGTTGACAAAGTTTGAAGGAAACATAGATCGTGCTCAAGAAGTCGATTCTGCCACCACCCCGGAGCGTAAGAGGATCAAGTGTATCCGCACGATCCCGATGAAGAATCAGTATTTCTCACGGAGTTGTTCAGAGGAAGTGCCAGAGTGCAAGATTTTCCCGATGTGTTTCCGGAGGAATTACCAGAATGCCACCGATGAGACATTGAATTTCTGATTGAGTTGTTGCCCAAGACAGCCCCAATATCCAAGAGACCCTATCGGATGCCCCGAACGATTTAAAAGAGATCAAGAATCAAATTAATGAGCTATTGGAGAAAGGATATATTCGCCAAGCTCGCACCTTGGGGAGCCCCAGCTTTTTGGTAGAGAAGAAGGATGGAACCCTGAGAATGGTTGTGGATTATCGCTCGCTGAACGATGTGACCATCAAGAACAAGTACCTCTCGCCGATGATTAATGATCTATTTGATCAGCTAGTTGGAGCCAAGGTATTCTCCAAGATCGATCTTCGATCGTGGTATCATCGCTGAAGATCCGTGAAAAAGATATACCCAAAACAGCATTTACCACTGTGTATGGTTTATATGAGTATACCGTCATGTCATTCGGATTGACTAATGCCCTGCATACTTCATGAATTTGATGAACAAGGTATTTATGGAATATCTGGACAAGTTTGTTGTGGTGTTCATCGATGATATACTGATTTTCCAAGAGCGAGGAAGAGCATAAGGAACATTTATGCCTAGTTCGAGAAACTCCGAGAACATCAGCAGTATGCCAAGTTCAAAGAAATGTGAATTTTGGTCAAGGAAGTCGGATTCTCTGACATGTTATTTCAGGAGAAGGAATAGCAGCTGACCCCACCAAGGTTGTATCCACACCGACAAGCAGGCCACCCACCTCACCAAGGAGATCCGCAGTTTTCTGACTCGCAGGATATTATCGAGGTTTATTGAGAATTTCAAAGATTGCCAAGCCCATGACTGAGCTGTTGAAGAAGGACGCCAAGTACATTTGGACCGAGGATTGTGAAGCCAGCCTGTGAATTGAAGAAACGCTTGGTTACAGCCCCAAAGATTGATTTTGCCGGACATACACAAGGATTACCAGTATATTAGACGCTTCGTCGTGGACTCTGGAGGAGTACTCATGCAGGAAGGAAAGGTTGTATCTTATACCATCAGACAGCTACGACCACACGAGATGAATTATGCCACACATGATTTGGAGCTAGCAGCAGTAGTGCATGCACTCAAGACCTGGAGACATTTCCTTATCGGAAACAAATGTGATGTTTACACAGATCATAAGAGCTTGAAGTATATTTTCACGCAGAAAGAGTTGAACCTCAGGCAGAGGAGATGGCTACAGTTAATCAAGGACTATGACATGAAATTGCATTACCACCCAGGAAAGGCTAATGTTGTAGCAGATGCTTTGAGCCGTAAGAGTTATGTGAATACTCCTATAGCGGAGGATTACCCCAGTGAGTTAGTCGATGACCTCGTAGATCTCCGATCGGAGATAGTTCCGAGAGGATATGTTGCAACTCGAAGTTCAGTCCACTTTGGCCGAAAGAATTGTGAAGCCCGTAAGTCGGACAAGGAAATTGTTGAGATAAAGAAAAGGATGAATGAAGGAAAAGCTAAAGGGTTTCGTAAGGATGAATACGGAGCTATATGGTTCGAGGATCGATCTATGTACCCAATGATCCCGAACTCGGAAGCTAATTCTTTAGGAGGCTCATGATTCCTCGACTGATTCACCCCGCAACACCAAGATGTATCTGGATTTGAAGGAAAGTTTCGTGGACGGTATGAAGAAGGATATTGCCGAGTACGTAGCAGCAAGATGGCGTTTGCCAACGAGTAAAGGCGAACATCGGTTAAGCAGGGTTACTCCAACCTTTGCCGATTCCCGAGTGGAAATGGGAAAACTTGGAATGGATTTTATCACAGATTACCCAGACCTGCTCAGGTTATCATTCCATCCGGGTAGTGGTTGATCGATTGACCAAGGTAGCTCATTTCATTCCCGTGAAGACTACCTATACCAGTGCTAAGTTAGCCAAGATATACATGACCAGGATCGATGTCCGCATGGAATTCCAAGGAGTATCGTGGTCGATAGAGGAACACAATTTACCTCAAAGTTTTGGAATCAGCTGCATGAAACTTTGGGTACGAGGCTGGAGTTCAAGATGCTTTTCATCCGCAGCATGATGGACAGACCGAGAGAGTCAACCAGATCCCGGAGGACATGTTGAGAGCTTGTGCGCTAGACTATGGGTCTAGCTGGGATGATAATTTGCCATACGGAGTTCTCATACAACAACAGCTTATCGCATCAGTCCAAGATGGCCCTTTCAAGCTCTATACGAAGGAGGTGCGTAACACCATTGCTGAGGATGGTGTTGAGATCGAAAACTTTTCGACCAGATCTTATCGAGATTCAAGAGAAAGTCAAGCTGATTTGAGATAGACTCAAGGTAGCCCAATGAGGCGTAAGAGTTATGCCGACAAGAACGCAAGGAAGTAACTTACGGGCGGAGACCGGCATATCTTGTGTCCTCACTTCGTGGAATCAAGAGGTTCGTGTTAAAGGAAAGTTAGCACCCCGGTTCATTGGCCCCTACAAAATCCTCGAACGTCGTGGGAGAAGTTGCTTACAAGTTGGAATTGCCGGAAGGATTGTCCGAGTTCATGATGTCTTCCATGTTTCTCACCAAGAAATGCCACGCCGACATGGCCGATATTCCGTTGAGAGACACAAAGGCCCCTAGAGGCCATACAGCTCGACAAAGGATCTCGACTTATGAGGAGAAACCCGTCTCAATTCTCGAGACTGTGAACAGAGTCACCCGCAGCAAGATCATCAAGTTTTGCAAGGTGTCAGGAGTCATCATTCCGAGGAGGAAGCCACCGGGAGCGAGAAGAAGACCTCCGCCGAGACCACCCGCACCTATTTGTTAGTTAACCCAATCTCGAGGGCTAGATTCATCTTAAGGTGGTAGGTTTGTAACATCCCAAATTTCCCATTTGGAATGTTTTACAATTATAGCTAAGCATCTATGCATATTGTTTGAAATTGAGTGGCATTTGAAGTTTCGTAAGATTTTGAGTTGTTGGAATTTGAATTAAAATTTGGCAGCTTGAAATTTATTTCAAACAATGCCCGATAAATACTTGAGAAAAAATATGAGAGGAGTAAACATGACACTCCAAAATATCAGAGGAAAAACTTTGCCAAAAATTTTGAATTCAAATTTGATTTTTACTTGGGATTTCTAGAAAATGTTTTTTTAAGTTTGAGTTTTGCCTCGAAAATGTTCAAATTGTAGGAATATTCCCGATCATTTTGATATATATATATGTCTTATATAAAAATATATATATTAAATACATTATCTCCTCTCTCCGATTCAAAAAAATAGAAAAGTAAAACCCCAGCGCCACCAGCTAACCGCCCACCAATACGAGGCGGCCCACCAATGGCCAGCTAACTGCCCACCACTACCGAGCCGACCGACCCAGCCAGCCACCAACCCTTACTCCTCGGTCGCCAATCTGACTCCCTCTCTCTCTCCCCGCGACACCTCGACCCCACCCGCTTCTTCCTCCCCACGCTAAACCGCAACGCCACTGCCGCCACGGAATCCCGAACTTCGATCTCCTTCCCGATCCGCCTCCTCCAAGCCGTCCCCACCCCTATATATACCCCCTCGACCTGCTCCGCCTCGCCACTCGAAGCCTCCTCTCTCCAGCAATCACTGCCGAGCCCGACGCAAGACCATTGCCCCTGCTCCGCCGCCGAACCCCCGAGCCCACCAACTCCACTCGACCTTCCTCGCCCGCCAAGACTCTGCGGGACATCTCCGCCACCGCCTGACCGCCAGAGCCACTCAGCGCCATCGCCGCCTCGAGCCGCCACTGCCGACCACCGCGTGAGTCACCGAGATCCCGCCACCGCTCGATCTAAGATCTACGCTTAGATTAGAAGTAGCTAAGGGGTGTGGTTTTTAAAATAGATCCAGTTTATTTTGGTTTAGTTAGTAGGTTTAGTTAGACCGGCCCGATCGGGTTATTTTCTGTTAACCGCGGGCACGCTTTAGCTATATTACGCCTGAAATGCTAGATAGGCCCATTGGCGCCGGTTTTCTTTTTTAGTTAATTTTTTCGTTTCTGCTTTTAATGTAATAGTTTCAGATTGTAAAATCCATATCTTTTAATCTACTTAATATTTTTAATTGATTCTTTTTTGTTAGTTTGCAAATGTGTTGTAGTTTCTGTAGAAAATATGTTTAGTCATGTTAAAATTATTATAAATTGTTTTGTTTTAGATTTAGACAGATTAGTAATTCTGCTATAAAATGAGTTAGGATTATTTTATTTTAGTGATTCCTTTTGTCACTACTTTGTTTTGACCTTGCCTAACCGTAGGAATTTATTTGGGCATTTTAGATTTAATAAAAAAATAGTTTTAATCAAAGTCATGTGGTTCTTATTTGTTTAACTAGCTACTGTTTTCCTTTTGTTTTATTTAGCAAATAATTTTATTTCTTATATGTGATAGTTTATTTTAGATTAGTTTCTGTAGTTTTAGAACATGAACTTTTATTTACAATAAATAAAATTTTTATTTTATTTTTTTCTTCTTGCTAGGATTGTTATAGGCATAATAGGAGTTCTACAATAGCTTTTGATGTGATTCTTTTTGTTCCTAGTTGCATGATGTTTTCTTCTCGTTAGTTAGAAAACCCATGCTTAGGTTCTGTTAAGAAAAATTTGGTTGTGTAAAACTATTTCTTGGTTGTTGTATGATGTGGTGAAAACATTGATTTGGATTTCTTCAGTTTTCTTTTCGGTTTTGGTTCAATTGTTTCATGTGTTATATTAGTATGCTGTTATGTTAAGTGATCATATGTTTGTATGCTTATATGATTGTTGTTTGTCATGTAGAATTTCCGAGTGCTAAGCTTGCTATCACGAGTCCCTAGATTTCAAGACCGCCAAGAAGGCAAGTCAATTGATCATGTTTTCTTTTACAATACCTATGATTTCATTGCATTAGAAATTATACCTCCCCACCATGCATGCAGTAGGTGAATTTTTAAGTTATGTTCTTGAGTAGTATCATGAGGTAGGATGAACCCAATTCCCTTGTTACCATCGCCTCGGACTAAGTAGTTTATTTTGCTATGCTCAGAGACGGGTTGGTTGAGTGATTCATAAGGGAGATGTGAGAGTCAAGATGATGACAACCCCATGACTTCAAGCTCAAGATGGACTTCAAAATTCACCACGGGTGGAGGACGGTTGACGGCACCGAGAAAACCAGTGGTTGGCCGGATGCATGGAGAAGCGCCATGACATCTTATGGAAAGCTTCACCCAGCCACTAAGAGACGGATGTATACCCCATTGACCGGAAGCTTACCTGCAGCCGCAAGCCATTATGGGCTCGCTTGGTCAACCTTAGGTGTGACTCGCCGACGGTGCTACGAGATGTAGAAGAACGGTAGGATTGGATGGGTACTGCAAAGGGCCGAGGAACTCTTCTAAGACCCTGTTGCTCGGTCTCCGCCTTCAAACACCATGAAGTGCGAAGACTTAAAAGGAGGGAACGATTCTTGCGGGTAAAGTGCGCAAACCTCTCGCAGAGTGAAGATCTAATCGCTAGCCGTGTCCCTGTTACTACGGACAATTTGAGCCTCGAACCTGGAGTATTTCGAATGAGACATTGGTTGGCGGAACCATCTCAATAATTACCAACATTTTGTAGTAATTGCAAACAAGTCCTTATTGTAGGAAACTGGCTTTTTCAAAAACAATGAAACTTAGAGCCCCACACCAAATTTGCATATAGTGTTAGTAATTTTATTGTTATTCTCTTCATGACTTGCCGGCATATTCAAAATGCTGATTTCACACGGCTGCAACGCCTTATGTTGCAGAGGAGTTTTCCGATCAGAGTGAGGCTACGATCCACGCCATGATTGCCCTATGGAGTCGGATGGACTCGCTATTCTTCTACGCTCCGCAGCTTTATTTAGTTTATTTTCATGAGTTGGCCTTCGTCAATTTATTCTATTGTAATAAAGACTCGATATGAGAATCGTAATAAATCAGGTGTGATTGAACTTTGATTATTTCATCAATGTACCGTGTGTGCCAAAGATGATCTTGGGATGGTACAGCCACACGAGACTTGACCGGTTTTGGGTCGGGTCGCTACAGAGATGGTATCGAGCACACGCCGATCCGTAGGACGAACCCCAGGATCGGAAAGCCATAGGAAGAGACTATTTATTTTACGCCCTTATCATTCCGTAATTCTCCCTGTTCATTTCTCGACTTCTCTCCGATTTTCAACATTCTAGATGGTCACCGAAGTTCACCCCATGTCGGGAAGTCGATCGTGTCCCATTTAACACCTATGGGACCTAGTCCCTTGTGGTTCGGAGGGGGGCGGAGAATGCACAAAGAGCGGATCGAGGCGATGTACACGAGCAGATTTACCCAGCTTCGGAGCTCTCCGGAGAGATAACACTCCTACTGCTGCTTGGTTGATTCAATTGTGTTCTTGCTAGGGAGCAATGAGAGCTACAAAACCTAGCCCGAGTGAGTGTGGTCTCGTATGAGTCTAATGAACCGAACGAAGTTTAACCCTTTCACGCTGTCTTGGGCCTCCTTTTATAGGCTCAAGGGGTCACCACAGGTGGCAACGCAGATGAGGGCAAAAATGGGAAAACAGTAGTTGGTACAACAACTTGTACAGTGTACAGTATCCTATACCTAACTCTGACGGCAAGGGACAAGAGTAATAATGCCCATCCTCGCCGCCTAAACAAAGGCAACAGGGACCGCTGCGCGCCTCGCTTGCCACGATGGTAGCTTGTCGCCGCTTATCGCTGCTCCTCGCTGGCTGCACAGCCCATTGACACGCTGCGTTCGGAAAGCCCCATGGCGGTACACGCTACGGATGAGCTGGAACGAAGATGAAGAGAGTTGTCGCCGCGCAAGCGCTTTGCCGCTGCTGAAATCTTGTCGCTACCGGTAGCTTGTCGCCATCGAGCCTTCCCGGCAAGCCTCTCTGCCGGGTCTTGTTTCTTCGCTCGAGTAGGCATTCCGCAAGCTCCTCTTGTCGGGCCTTGATTACTTTGTTCTTGAATGGCTCCAAAGGAGCCGCTGAGGAACTTGGCGTCACTAGGCCGCCCCGCCATCGGTGCTGCAGAATCGCCAGACGAAGTTCGGGGTACTAGGGTACCCCTACCTAGTACACCGACAGAGCCCCGGCTCGGGCCATACACGGCGCCGAGTGTTGGGCCAGCCCAAAACAAAGGCATGGGCACGCGCCCTAGATTACGCCATTATTCGCTTTGACCCACCACGCCCCCACGAACGGCATGTTCCGGACGTATGGCCGTGGGAGAGATCGTGGGGCTTTTAATGGGAAAATCGAACGCCCCCTCCCTCCTTATAAGTAGGAGGAACAGGGCAGAACGCCCACTTGCCATTGCTGCCACATCAAAACCACCGCCTCCCCTTTCTTCTCAAGTCCAAAGAGAGCGACGCCCGCCCCCATTGCCACCGGGCGCCACTAACGCCGCCGACCTCCTCCACCACCTCCCCATGGCTCCGGAAGCCGGCTAAGGAAAGGCGGAATCGCCGAGGCGCAGCGTCAAGGCCATGGAAGGAGCGGGCCTCTTCGATCCCCGCTGACAGAAGGAGCTATGGAGCTGTATTTTTTTCTCGTCGACGGCGACGCTGGCGCACTCCAAGACGAGGGTGATCTCCGCCGCCACGCCCGAGAAGGTTTCCATCGGTACCCTTCTTCGCGCTTTTTTTCCACCGCAGGCTCGCCTCGCCTTTTTCCGAATTCCTTTTGGATGTCATGAACACATATGGCCTCCGGCCCGCCCTCACCATGGCAGTTTTCGCACACCTCTGCGAGAACTTTGTCGGGTCCACCCAAATGTAGCACTTTTCCGCCATTACTTCATGCCCCTGTGTTGACAGAGGAGAGCCGCTTGTCGAGGGATTGTATGGATCTCCGTGATCGCAAGAAGGAAGCATATCTTGACGGAGAGCTGCGCAGAATCGGGAGGAGTGGAGAGCCGATTGGTGTTGGATCTTAGAGGAGGACCCGCAGCCTCACTGCCCTGCGCTAAACCCCCATAGTGCTGCACGATTGGAGCAACTTGGCCGGAGGATGCCAAGTTGAAGATTGCCGTGACTGGATCTCGCGCCGTGCATGCCGGCTTACCGAGGAGCTGTTGGCGCGACTTCCTTCGCCACGATTGCGCCTTTGCAGGAGAGGGGAGGCCTGCTTGGGAATTCCAAAACGCGGGCGGATATCATGAGGCTGCGTCCGGCCTCAACTGAACTTTACTGCCTTGGAGCTGATGCCATGCCGCGGGAGGTGTTCAAGCTCGATGCGATCACCCCGAGTGGTTCATGTTGCCGAGTGGAGTTGTGCCTGGCAACAACTCGTCGCTGACCGTGATCCGCTGGCGATGATGTTGCCAGCGATTCCCATGGAATCGCTCCAACTTGGCAGGAGCCCGCCGACGACGCTGCGGCAGCAGCTTCGACGACGGAAGAAGTGCCGATCCGCGTCGACAAGCGTAAGCGGCTCACCCGCGACACCACCGAGCAAGAGATGGCGCCGATGCCACAAGGTTGGAGGAGGCGGCAGCTGCCGCCACGGGCGTGTTTGGGTTCACTGCCGAGGAGGTAGAGGCAGCCGAGGCGGCAAGCCTTGCCGACCGAGGGAGTTCGCCGGTGAGGAGGAGCAGGCCGAGCCCGACGCTGAGCCAAACGAGCCTGCCGGGCGCCTCCGCCGCTGGCCAGTAGCTTGCCGCTGGAGGAGCCCGCGCCCTGCTAAGAAGACGCCCGCAAGACCGGAGAGGTGATGGGCGGCCGACGGGCCAACAGCCGCTTGCCTCGACGGACGCTTCCATCAAGGCAAGCATCAAGTGCTGGAGCGCCATGCCGCCACAAAGAACGGGAGCGGGCCTTCTGAGCCACGGCCCCGCACCCGCCAAGCGCCCGAGGGAGCCTACTCCTCCACTGTCAGACCGAGCGAATTTGACTTCTCAGCTCTCAGCCCGAGGAAGAAGAGGAAGAGTAAGATCTTGTCGCTGCTACTTGTAATCCTTCAATTTATCGCTTTATCTTGTATCCGACTTGCTTCATTCCAGCTCTTTCCTTCTTCAGACGCTGGCTCAGAGGGCGCCAAAGAGGGCTAAGACTCTCTGTGGTTGTCATCTCGATGATTCCCCTGGGCGGCAGGAGGCACGCCTGAGACTCCCTTGCCGGATCCGCAACCCTTCATCAGAGCAGCCCCCAAAGACAGCCCCCAGCAGAAGTATTTGGTTTATCCTTACGGTTCGTGTGCTTGGGTGCTCCTTCTTTACCGATATCCGACTTGTTGATGTGTAGGAGCAGAGCAGCTCATCGAGGCCCCGGAGGCCACTCTCGGTTCTCGCTTGCTTCAACCACGCCGCCAAGGGAGAACTCTCCGCCAAGGGGCGCCTCCCAAGGGAGGCCTCTCCACAAGGGGAGTCTGCAAGGGTCACGCCGACGACCTCCGGTGGAGACCATGCTACAGATCCCATTGCAGTAATCTTCTTGACCAAAAATTTCCTTGGGTTTTTTTTCTTCTGTTCTACTTTCTCAACATTTGCGCTGATCGTCTTTTTCTTTCTTCTCGATTATCAGATCCATCTGCCGGAGAGCCGATGGAGACCGAGGTTGCCGGGCGAGGAAGACGCCGCGCAACAATGACGATGCCGCCAACATGGAAGAGGAGGCCGGCGCCGATGGGTCCGCTGGGCAGGAGGCCGCCAAGGCTGCCGGGCGCAGAGGCCGGAGGGTCCGTGATCGATCGACGGCCCCGAGGTCGCAGGAGCGCCAGCGCTGCACCGACCGCCGATCCCCCGCCACCGATGCCGCACTGCATCCAAGAGCCCCAGCCCGGCGCCTATCTCAAGGCCGCGAAGGTGTCTTCATCAAGCTTCCATGGGCATCGAGCCTGTGGCGCCGGCCGAGGGAGAGACTTCGACGTGGAGCTGTCAGCTCACTGGTTGTCACTGGTCGACGCGCCAAGCAACAGCAAGTAGGGCGAGCCTCGAGGAGGAGCAGTCATGCCGAAGAAGCTGTTGTCGCTTACCGCGCCCGGCAAGCTAAACCGAGTCGCGGAAGCGCTTTGTCGCGAGGGCGGAGCTGACATGGAGAAACGCGCAGAAGAGCTCCGACGCGCCAACAAAGAAACTCTCCGACATAGCAGAAGCGCTGAGCACCTTGCCGGAGCGCACGCCTTCATCCCGAGAAGGCCGAGGTCGAGGAGCAGCAAAGGCTTGCTGCCAGAAGCTCTCCGCAAGAAGAGGAGGCTGGCGCAGCGAAGATCAACCTCGACAGCTACGAGGAAGATCTTACGCGCGAGCAATCAATTGGCGGAGCACTCAAGGAGGCAAAGGACGCCGCCGCAGCCGCCGAGGCCGCCAAGAAGGAATTGGAGACGAGGGTGGCACAGCTGGAGGCCACCTCCGTAAGAGCGAGGAGGAGGTCGCCGGCTGAAACGCGAAGCGCAGAAGGACGCCTACACTTGGCGAAGCTGCAGGTCGCTTTCCGAGAAGATCAAAGAGCTCGGTGCTGCCAAGGACTCCAAGGCGGATCTGGAGTTGAAACTAACCACCCGATGGAGACGCCGGACGGCGCCAAGGAGCGGAAACGGCCTGCTGGAGAAGATCAAGGCTAACGAGGAGCTGTTGGCGAATGCCGCGATCGCCTGTGATACTCGTCGAGATAGCATAATGCATCGATGTAGGTCTTGTGGACACCGCCGCCCATCCACAATGAGCTGATGGAGCTGGGATGGTGGATCTTGGGTACTCCACCGACGAGAATCTCCAACCCAGCGCCAAGTTCAGCTCTGTTCTTCAAGGGCGTGGCCGACGGGTTCCAGCTGCCCGGAAGAGATCCCAAAGCAATCGGCCGACGAAGTCGCGCCAAGTTCGCGCCGACTCTCTGTAAGGTGCCGATGAAGGTGGCCTTCCGCAACCGAGGCGCCCACTTCACCAACGCCCTCAAGTCCCGCCCCATCTGCTAACGCTGAAGCGCCAAGACCCTTGTCGCACTCCATCGTGGGACAGGGTGAGCGGAGTCAAGAGGTCGATGGCTACTGCGGACGGGCCGCTAAGTTTATCTTTTTCCTTGTCGCTGCAGATCATGTTTAGTAGAACAATTTATTAGATTCATGCGATGTTATTTTGTAATATACTTATCTTAGGCAACAATTGCAATGTTATTCCCTTTACTTGATTTCTTCCCTTGTATGTTTGTGCCTCACGCTTTTAGGGAACTTGTCGGTGCGCGAGCACCTTTGCCGCGAAGCGCCGAGTGCGAACGTCAAGAGTCATGGGCGATGCTGCTCCGATAAGCAACCTTGTCGCAACTAGTTGCAGCACGCTAAGTTGTTGAGCGGACTCAAACAAAGTAAGGGCGCAAGCTAGCCAGCGAGTTGGTTCCTCCGCCAGCAAAGGTTTTCCATACAAAGTACTATCGCTCGAGGAAGATAACTTGAGAGTTTAAAACTGATTGCTTAAACTTAGCAACTTAGCTTTTCTGTTGCTTGCTTCCCGGCAAGGTGATACTTCCTCGAGCGACACTTGGTGGCCCACACCATTATCTTCTTCTTCCCTGTTAACTTGTGGGTGGATGAATCTTGCTCTTTTGAGAAGAAAGAAGAGAAAAAAGTTATGGAGCCTAGTGGCTCGTTATCGCCATCGGTGTGGATGCTGCACAAAATGTCGATAATACATGCATAATAATGATGAAAGCATGAAATTGACAAATCAGCGCAACACATGAGCTTTATCGATGCACGGGTCTCATACCGGCTTTGTACAAAGGATAACATGCAACAGCCGCAAGATTTGTATTAGGTAGTAGTTGCCGGAACGGGTTCCGCAACCGCGGCTCTATGGGTAAAACTTACGAAGATGCTCTATGTTCCGTGAGTTTCTCACCGAATGCCATCTTCGGTCTCTAGGCGGACAGCGCCAGCCTAGTGACTCGCTTCACCCGATAAGGGCCTTCCCACTTCAAGGCCAACTTGTTGGAATTCTGGCGGACTGAACGCGCCGAACAACAAGGTCGCTTCCTCAAGCTTCGCATTAACTTTGCGGGTTATGGTAGCGACGCAAAGCTTGCTGGTAACGAGCAGCTAGTACAAGAAATCCTAAGACGATCCTCCTCGAGGAGCAGCGCGCCATCTTGTCGCAGCTGCTCTTGCTCAAGCTCATCATAAGCGAGTACTCGAGGTGATCCGTGATACGAAGTTCCGTGGGGAGAACTGCCTCGCTCCATAGACTAGAGCGAAGGCGTCCGCCAATGGCTCGACGGCGCCGCCCGACGACCAAAGAACCACCGACAGCCTCAATCCAGCTTTCTTCCGCGCTATGCAGCCTGTCAAAAGTTCTGGTCTTGAGTCCTCGCAGCACTTCAGCATTTGCCTTTCGCTTGACCGCTGCTTCTCGGTGAGCAATGTATAAAGCAGACCTTGGCGCCAAGATCTTGGACGCATCGCATGAAGGTGCGACTCGCGAATTGGGTGCCGTTGTCGGTGATGATCCGTTAGGTATCCCAAAACGGCAAACAATTGACCAAGAACTTGATCACGACCGTGTCACCTTCCTCATCGCTTCCACTTCGGCCACTTTGTAAACTTGTCGATTGCAACGCATAAGTACTCAAAGCCCCGACAGCTCGGGATGGGCCGAGGATATCGAGCCCCTGCATCGAAAATGGCCGTGACAAAGGGATCGCCCGAGAGCTTGAGCTGGCTGGTGTATCTCTTTGAATGGAACCGCACGCCTACACTTGGTTACTTGTGCCGCAGCATCCTCGGAGGTCTTCGCCGAAGAAACCTTGCCGAAAGCTTTGTCGGCAATGCTTTGGCGCCAATGTGGTGACCACATATGCCTCGCATGTATCTCCGCCAACAGCTTCGCCCATCTTCCCGCAAATACACTTTAATTTCACTCCATTGAGTCTTCTTCGCATGTGATGTTGTCAACAAACTGGTACATACTTGACCGCCGGGCTACTCTTTCTTCTTCTTCTTGCTCTTCGGAAGTTCCCCATTCAAGGAAATGGACGATCTGTCATGCCATGCCGGAGCCTCGTGGCTCGGCAACAAGGACTAAAGGCACTTCTGCCGCCATGGAACATCAGCTTCCACGGCAAGAACTCGCGGCTCACCGGAGCTTGATGATCCCCGACGAGCTTGCCGGAGCAAAACTTGTCGAGAGCGCCCGCTTCAACGAACAAACCTTAGGGCTTGTCGAGCAGCATCGCCTCAAATGATATCTCGCTGATTTTGGGACCTCTTACGGCGGCTTCAGGAGCTCTCGCCGAAAGTAGTCACCGAAACCAACTTCCTTTCTTGTTCTCTGTCCAGCTTGATGGCGTTATGGTTAAGTGAGTCAGCTTGAGCACAAAGATCCTGGTTCCATTGTAACTTGAGTGCGCGCACTTTGACAGCCATCAGCAATATCATTCTCGAGCTCTTGAACATGTTCCATTTGCAGCCTTCAAAGTGCTCTTCTAGCTTTCACTTCATCAACGAGGCTTCCATCAACGGACTCGATAATCTTTGTTTACTTGGCGACGACAAGTCGTGAGTCACCCCCGACAATAAGCTTTCTCGATCCCAAGGTCCACCGCACTCGAGGCCGCAAGCAAACCTTCATACTCAGCAGATTATTTGTTGCTTGCTCCTTGGGAAAGTGCATTTGGACTATGTACTTGAGGTGCTCTCCGTGGTGCGATAAGCAGCACGCCGCACCGCGCCCGCAGCGAGAAGGCACCATCAAAGTACATCAGCCACTCTTTACTTGCTTCCTTGACGGGATGCTCGCCTCGTATTTCTTCATCTTATGCTACGCCCATTCTGCTATAAACTCGCCAATGCTCGCTTTGGATAGTTGAAGTGCTTTCAAACTTGAGGCCAAAGCTTGATAGTTCCAAAGGCTCACCGACAATCCTGCCTGCTTGCTTCTGGATTTTGCAATATCCTCTTCAGCGGAAAGCGAGTGACAACTGTTATCTCATGTGCTTGGAAGTAATGGCGAGCTTTCGAGGCTATGAGGAGGCCGAAAAGCAATTTCGCACACCGAATACTTTGACCTAGCCCCGCAGAAGGGAACCGACAAAGTAGATCAAGGCGCTGCACCATCCTTTTTCGCATCTTGTCGCAATCTCGCAGATCCGTCCTTGTCGGGACCAGAGCTTGAGGCGAAGCCCCCGCTTGTCGCTGGATGCATCCGCCTCGTTGTCGGCTCATCATCCGCCTCCCTCTCCGCTATTAAAAGCAGCACTAACCATTTGATTGGTTGCCGCTATATACAGCAGCAACTTCTCTTGTGGCCTAGGTGCAACAAGTATTGGAGTGGAGGACAGTGTACCTCTTTAAGTCCTCAGCAGCGCAGCCTCCACTTCGAGTCCATTTCATTGACCTGCCTTTTTCAAAATTTTGAAAATGGCAGGGCGCCGCCATTGACCTAGAGATAAACCTGCCGAGAGCAGCCACGCAACCGCAAGCCTTCTTACATCCTTGACACGCTTTGGTGCTTCAACCTGCTCAATGGCCTTGATCTTGTCGGGATTGGCTTCAATTCTCCTCTCGAGATGAAAGAACCCGAGAAGCTTGCCGAGGGAACTCCAAACACGCACTTCTCGGGTTGAGCTTGAGGTTGATCTTGCGCAGATTTGCAAAGGTCTCATCTAAGTCTTGAACCAGAGTTGCTTTTTCCTTGCTTTGACCACTATGTCATCCATGTAGGCTTCTACATTTCTGCATTTATGCTCAAAAGCGCCATGGACTACTCTTGCAAACGTTGAACCAGCATTCTTCAAACCGAAGGGCATCCGATGAAACAAAGATGTGCCACATGGTGTAATGAATGCGGTTTTCTTCATCCTCTTCGCCATGAAGATCTGATGATATCCGAGTATGCATCAAGAAATGAAAGCAAATCACATCCACCTGTGGAGTCAACAATCTGGTCGACACGTGGCAAGGGAAATGGGTCTTTGGGACAAGCTTTATTAACATCTGTGAAGTCGATACAGTAGTCTCCATTTCCATTTGCCTTTCAGACAACTACCGGATTGGCCAACCACGGGATGGAGTACCCTCCGACAAGGCCCGCTGCTTCCAACTTCTTGATCTCTTCGCTATGAATTCTGGCGCCCAACGCTCGCTTCCCGACTCTTTGCTTGACGGGCTGCGATGAGGACAGACAGCTAAGTGGTGCTCTATTACTTTCTGAACACCGGGATGTCGATGGTTGCCATGCAAACACATCGACATTCGCCTCAGAAAGCAACGAGCTCGCCTTCCTATTTAGGGTCAAGTGGCAATCGATGGTGAAGGCACCACCAGTGTCGCCCTCCTTGGCGACACCTTCTTGGTCTTCGGCGAGCAGCCATCATCTTCTTGCACTTGCCGGTGGAGCTCGATGGTGCGCCCTCGACGGTAGCGCAGCACCAAGAGGTGCGCTTGCCGGAGTGGGCATCGTAACTCTTGCCGACAAAGTGGTCTTTCTTCCCCGGAGCTTCAGCGGCAAGTGATTTGCTATCCGTGGCGGCCGCTGCATCCCGGTAATCTTGTCGGCGCAGATAAGCGATCCTTCTTGTCGCCATGGACAGAAATGACGCTTATCGGGCCGGGCATCTTGAGCAGGTTGTAGGCGAATGAGAGGCTGCCATGAACTTGGCGAAGGCCGGACGCCAAGTATTCCATTGTAGGCAATGGGAAATCGGCAACGCCGAATGTGACCCTCTCAGCCCTGAAATTCAGTTCATCGCCAAATGTTACCGCAAGGCAGGATCTTCCCTTTCGCTTGCTCCTTCCAGGTTGATTCCTTGAAAGTGCCGCCTCTTCGAGCTCGCCGTCAGGATTTGAAGCTTCGAGCACCGCAGAGGAGATCAGGTTCAGGCCGGCCCCACCGCCAACCAACATCTTGTGACCTTGAGGTTGCGGTAGTTGGTGAGACCAACATCGGCAAGCACCCGACCGCAGTTATGCGATCAGGTGGTCCTCAATATCAAAAATGATGGGCGGTTGACCACTTCAGAGGTCTACGGACTCCACGGATGGTTCTCGCTACATTGACCTCCCGCATCCATTGCATGAGTTGGCGGTGGAGGTATGCAGAGAAGCACCACCGCCAACGAGAGAACCTCTCGCTTCCTCAAACTCCTGCTCATCGCCTTCATCGCCTTCCATGTCTTCGCCATCGCATCTTCGCTTTCATCCTTGTTGCGTCTGCTGGAGGTCTGTTTCTGTCACCGCTTAGCCTTGCCAAGGCCCTCCCCACCGGTCTTTTCTTGCTAGCTGCCGCAGCACCTTCCGGCCTTTCTCCTTGTCTCGCCGCCAGACTTCACCTCTGCTGTTCAACAAGCTGCTCGACTTTCT
Organism: Aegilops longissima; assembly: GCA_021605205.1. Lineage (NCBI taxonomy): Eukaryota > Viridiplantae > Streptophyta > Magnoliopsida > Poales > Poaceae > Aegilops > Aegilops longissima. The sequence goes on from CM038682.1 coordinate 231,457,181, forward strand.
TGCAGCTCGAGGTCGTGGGCCCTTGGTGCGTGAATTTTGCAGATCGCTTGTTGAGATGTCCTGCTTGTCGGCGTCGCCACAGCTTGGCGGTCGGTGTCAGCGGTAACTTCCTTGCCGGAGCCACCAGCCTTGGCTTTCTTGGCGGCACCATCCTTGCCGGACTGCTCGACAACCAGTACTTCTTGGCTCTTCTTCTTTCGTTGTTCCGCCGCCGCCTCTTCTTTGCCGGGCGGTCTCCTCACCGCCGATTCTACTCCAACATTCTCTCCCGAGTCTTCTTCCTCCTCAAAGACGCGCACACTTGTCGCCAAGGCGCATAGCTCACCGACGCCCTTGACTTTGCACATCGCCATCTCCTCCTCATCCCGCGGTTCCGCACATTCTGATGAAACGCGCTGATCACCGCGCAGTGGTGGACGCCTCGATGTTGTAATGCACATGGCTGAATCTCTCGAATAAATTTGCGCAGGGACTCTCCCTCCTTCTGGGCAAGCAGGTGAAGGTCACTCTCTTGGCCATGAGGCTTGTGGCCGCCTGTGAAGGCGCCGACAAACTGATGGCATAGATCTGCCCAAGAAGATATGGAGCTGTCCGGCAAGTGCATGAGCCAAGATATGACGTTTGGCTTGAGCACCAGAGGGAAGTAGTTGGCAAGGATCTTGTCGTCTCGTCCCCCCGCAGCCTGCACCGCAATGGTGTAGATGCTGAGGAACTCCAATGGATGCGTCCTGCCGTCATACTTCTTTGGCACATCTGGCTTGAAGTTTTTCTTGTCCGGCCACTGGACTTGCCGCAGCTCACGAGTGAACGCAGGGCAACCTATCACAGACGGCAAGTCGCCTCGTTCTTCGGGCGCATGCATGTCAACAGGCCCGCCCGCGCTGGTCGATTGACGCCGCTTTTCGGGCGCCATGCGGTTCGAGCGCCTTCTTGTTGCCGCTTTAAGAACTTGGCGCTGATCACGGGCGAAGCTCGTGGATCCGGACGATGCGGTGGAATCGCTCACGAGGTGGATCCGAGGAGCTGGTGATCTTGGCCTTCGGAAGGGGAGTGCATGGTGGTAGCACCTCGCAGGTCTCTGCCGCCACCGCTCGTGTTTTGTTGTCGCTGCGCAGCAAGGACGCGTTGGTTGCCGCGAACGCCGCCGCTGGTAAAGCCGATGAGACTTGATTGTGGCCTTCCACTCGCCGACCTTTTGTCGGCCGCTGGAGGGTAGTCTAAAGCAGTTGAGCTTCTCGCCAAGGCTTCCGCTGGAGTGGAGGGTGGCAATGGCGACGGAGCGAGGAACGGATGTGCTCGGACTCCTAACCGTTAGAGGAGCAGCATCCCGCCTAAGCGATCAGATTCGCTGCATTCAAAGATGTCGCGCGCATGCGGTCTCGAGGGCCTCGGAGCCTCCAGCTTGGCCTTGATCCAATGAGCGATGGTGCTGCGAGCATCATGACGCTGTCGGTCCTGCTGGCCGCCGAGATGGGCGCTGCACGCTTTGGACGCCGGTTTACGCAGCCTTGTCCTTGACCTGTGGCGCTATGGGCTCACGACGACGCTTATTCTCCGCCAATGTTTTCTCCACCACTCGCCACCGGGCGGTGGTGGGTTTGACGCAGACGGCTCGTCGCCACCAAGCCTTCTTCTTCGGTGGCATGTCGACGAAGATGATGAAGAAGTTGCTCATGTGAACGCCGGATCGGGTTCACACAGCCTCGACACCCCCTACCTGGCGCGCCAAAGATGTCAGGGAAGCTGATCGTGTCCCACGAACACCTATGGGACCTAGTCCCTTGTGGTTCGGAGGGGGGGCGACGCCAAGCAACAGCAAAGTGGGCGAAGCCCGAGGAGGAGCAGCTGCTGAAGAAGCTGTTGTCGCTTCTACCGCGCTCGGCAAGCTAAACTGAGTCGCGGAAGCGCTTGTCGCGAGGGCGGAGCCGATATGGAGAAACGCGCAGAAGAGCTCCGACGCGCCAACAAAGAAACTCTCCGACATAGTGTAAGCTGGAGCACCTTGCTGGAGCGCACGGCCTTCATCCCGGAGAAGGCCGAGGTCGAGGAGCAGCAAAGGCTTGCCGGCCAGAAGCTCTCCGCGCAAGAAGGAGGCCGGCGCAGCGGAAGATCAACCTCGACAGCCACGAGGAAGATCTTACGCGCGAGCAATCAATTGGCGGAGCACCTGGCGAGGCAAAGGACGCCACGCAGCTGCCGAGGCCGCCAAGAAGGAATTGGAGACGAGGGTGGCACAGCTGGAGGCCACCTCCGTAAGAGCGAGAGGAGGTCGCCGGCTGAAACGCGAGCGCGAGAAGGACGCCTACACTCTTGGCGAGCTGCAGGGTCGTTTCGCTGAGAAGATCAAAGAGCTCGGTGCTGCCAAGGACTCCAAGGCGGATCTGGAGTTGAAACTAACCACCCTGATGGAGACGCTGGACGGCGCCAAGGAGCGGGAAACGGGCCTGCTGGAGAAGATCAAGGCCAACGAGGAGCTGTTGGCGAATGCCGCGACTGCCCAGGATACTCTCAGAGATAGCATAATGCACTGGACAGAAGGTCTTGTGGACACCGCCGCCGCCATCCACAATGAGCTGATGGAGCTGGGATGGTGGATCTTGGTACCCACCGACGAAATCTCCAACCCAGCGCCAAGTTCAGCTCTGTTCTTCAAGGGCGTGCCGACGGGTTCCAGCCGCTCCGGAAGAGATCCCAAAGCAATCGGCCGACGAAGTCGCGCCAAGTTCTGCGCCGACTCTCTCAGAAGGTGCTGATGAAGGTGGCCTTCCGCAACCGAGGCGCCCACTTCACCAACGCCCTCAAGTCCCTGCCTCCATCTCGCTAACGCTGAAGCGCCAAGACCCTTGTCGCACCCATCGTGGGACAGGGTGAGCGGAGTCAAGAGGTTCGATGGCTACGCGCGGACTGGGCCGCCAAGTTTATCTTTTTCCTTGTCGCTGCAGATCATGTTTAGTAGAACAATTTATTAGATCTCATGTTATTTTGTAATATACTCTATCTTAGGCAACAATTGCAATGTTATTCCCTTTACTTGATTTCTTCCCTTGTATGTTTGTGCCCCACGCTTAGGGAACTTGTCGGTGCGAGCACCTTTGTCGCGAAGCGCCGAGTGCGAACGTCAGCAGCCTGGCGATGCGTGCCTCCGACAAGCAACCTTGTCGCAACTAGTTGCAGCACGCTTAAGTTGTTGAGCGGACTCGAAACAAAGTAAGGGCGCAAGCTAGCCGCGAGTTGGTTCCTCCGCGCAAAGGTTTTCCATACAAAGTACTATCGTTCGAGGAAGATAACTTGAGAGTTTAAAAACTGATTGCTTAAACTTAGCAACTTAGCTTTTCTGTCGTTTGCTTCCCGGCAAGGTGATACTTCCTCGAGCGACACTTGGTGGCCCACACCATTATCTTCTTCTTCCCGGTTAACTTGTGGGTGGATGAATCTTGCTCTTTTTGAGAAGAAAGAAGAGAAAATAGTTATGGAGCCTAGTGGCTCGTTATCGCCATCGGTGTGGATGCTGCACAAAATGTCGATAATACATGCATAATAATGATGAAAGCATGAAATTGACAAATTGTGCGCAACACATGAGCTTTATCGATGCATCGGGTCTGCGCGGCTTTGTACAAAGGATAACATGCAACAGCGGCAAGACTTTGTATAGTGGGTAGTTGCCGGAACGGGTTCCGGCAACCGTGCCCTATGGGTAAAACTTACGAAGATGCTCTATGTTCCAGGAGTTTCTCACCGGAATGCCATCTTCGGTCTCTAGGCGGACAGCGCCAGTGCCTAGTGACTCGCTTCACCCGATAAGGGCCTTCCCACTTCAAGGCCAACTTGTTGGAATTCTTGGCGGACTGAACGCGCCAACAACAAGGTCGCCTTTCCTCAAGCTTCCGCATTAACTTTATGCGGTTATGGTAGCGACGCAAAGCTTGCTGGTAACGAGCAGCTAGTACAGCAGCCTCAAGACGATCCTCCTCGAGGAGCAGCGTCATCTTGTCGCAGCTGCTCTTGCTCAAGCTCATCATAAGCGAGTACTCGAGGTGATCCGATACGAAGTTCCGTGGGGAGAACTGCCTCGCCCATAGACTAGAGCGAAGGCGCCCGCCAATGGCTCGATTTGGCGTCGCCCCGATCGACCAAAGAACCACCGACAGCCTCAATCCAGCTTTCTTCCGCTTATGCAGCTCGTCAAAAGTTCTGGTCTTGAGTCCTCGCAGCACTTCAGCATTTGCCCTTCTCGCTTGACCGCTGCTTCTCGGTGAGCAATGTATAAAGCAGACCTTGGCGCCAAGATCTTGGACGATCGCATGAAGGTGCGACTCGTGAATTGGGTGCCGTTGTCGGTGATGATCCGTTAGGTATCCCAAAACGGCAAACAATTGACCAAGAACTTGATCACGACCGTGGTGTCACCTTCCTCATCGCTTCCACTTCGGCCACTTTGTAAACTTGTCGATTGCAACGCATAAGTACTCAAAGCCCCCGACAGCTCGGGATGGGCCGAGGATATCGAGCCCCTGCATCAAAATGGCCAGGACAAAGGGATCGCCCGAGAGCTTGAGCTGGCTGGTGTATCTCTTTTGAATGGAACCGCACGCTTCACACTTGGTTACTTGTGCCGCAGATCCCCGGAGGTCTTCGCCGAAGAAACCTTGCCGAAAGCTTTGTCGGCAATGCTTTTGCGCCAATGTGGTGACCACATATGCCTCGCATGTATCTCTCGCCAACAGCTTCGCCCATCTTCCCGCAAATACACTTTAATTTCACTCCATTGAGTCTTCTTCTGCATGTGATGTTGTCAACAAACTGGTACATACTTGACCGCCGGGCTACTCTTTCTTCTTCTTCTTGCTCTTCGGAAGTTCCCTATTCAAGGAAATGGACGATCCGCTGCGCTTCATGCCGGAGCCTCGTGGCTCGACAACAAGGACTAAAGGCACTTCGCCATGGAACATCAGCTTCCACGGCAAGAACTCGCGGCTCAGCCGGAGCTTGATGATCCCCGACGAGCTTGCCGGAGCAAAACTTGTCGAGAGCGCCCGCTTCAACGAAACAAACCCTAGGGCTTGTCGGAGCAGATCGCCTCACCGATATCTGCGCTGATTTTGGGGACCTTCTTGGCGGCGGCTTCGTGGAGCTCGCCGAAAGTAGTCACCGGAAACCAACTTCCTCTTCTTGTTCTGTCCAGCTTGATGGCGTTACGGTTGGTTGAGTCAGCTTGAGCACAAAGATCCTGGTTCCATGTGTAACTTGAGGCGCGCACTTTGACAAAGCCATCAAGAATATCATTCGAGCTCTTGGAACATGTTCCATTTGCAGTGCCTTCAAAGTGCTCTTCTAGCTTTCTCACTTCATCAACGAGGCTTCCATCAACGGACTCGATAATCTTTGTTTACTTGGCGGACGACAAGTGTGAGTCACCCCGACAATAAGCTTTCGATCCCAAGGTCCACCGCACTCGAGGCCGCAAGCAAACCTTCATACTCTGCAGTATTATTTGTTGCTTGCTCCTTGGGAAAGTGCATTTGGACTATGTACTTGAGGTGCTCTCCGTGGTGCGATAAGCAGCACGCCGCACCGCGCCCTGCAGCGAGAAGGCACCATCAAAGTACATCAGCCACTCTTTACTTGCTTCCTTGACGGGATGCTCGCTCGTATTTCTTCATCTTATGCTACGCCCATTCTGCTATAAACTCGCCAATGCTCGCTTTGGATAGTTGAAGTGCTTTCAAACTTGAGGCCAAAGCTTGATAGCCTCCAAAGGCCCACTCGACAATCCTGCCTGCTGCTTCGGATTTTGCAATATCCTCTTCAGCCGAAAGCGAGTGACAACTGTTATCTCATGTGCTTGGAAGTAATGGCGCAGCTTTCGAGGCCATGAGGAGGCCGAAAAGCAATTTCACGCACACCGAATACCTTTGACCTAGCCCCCGCAGAAGGGAACCGACAAAGTAGACTGGCGCTGCACCATCCTTTTCTCATCTTGTCGCAATCTCGCAGATCCGTCTTGTCGGGACCAGAGCTTGAGGCGAAGCCCCTGCTTGTCGCTGGATGCATCTGCCTCGGTTGCCGGCTCATCATCCGCCTCCCTCTCCGCTACTAAAAGCAGCACTAACCACTTGATTGGTTGCCGCTATATACAGCAGCAACTTCTCTTGTGGCCTAGGTGCAACAAGTATTGGAGTGGAGGACAGGTACCTCTTTAAGTCCTGCAGCGCAGCCTCCACTTCGAGTCCATTTCATTGACCTGCCTTTTTCAAAATTTTGAAAATGGCAGGCGGCGCTCAACAGACCTAGAGATAAACCTGCTGAGAGCAGCCACGCAACCGGCAAGCCTTCTTACATCCTTGACACGCTTTGGTGCTTCAACCTGCTCAATGGCCTTGATCTTGTCGGGATTGGCTTCAATTCTCCTCTGAGACACGAAGAACCCGAGAAGCTTGCCGGAGGGAACTCCAAACACGCACTTCTCGGGGTTGAGCTTGAGGTTGATCTTGCGCAGATTTGCAAAGGTCTCATCTAAGTCTTGAACCAGAGTTGCTTTTTCCTTGCTCTTGACCACTATGTCATCCATGTAGGCTTCTACATTTCTGTGCATTTGCGGCTCAAAAGCGTCGTGGACTACTCTTGCAAACGTTGAACCAGCATTCTTCAAACCGAAGGGCATCCGTATGAAACAAGATGTGCCACATGGTGTAATGAATGCGGTTTTCTTCATCCTCTTCTCGCCATGAAGATCTGATGATATCCGAGTATGCATCAAGAAATGAAAGCAAATCACATCCAGCCGTGGAGTCAACAATCTGGTCGATACGTGGCAAGGGAAATGGGTCTTTGGGACAAGCTTTATTAACATCTGTGAAGTCGATACAGAGTCTCCATTTCCCATTTGCCTTTCGTACAACTACCGGATTGGCCAACCACGTGGGATGGAGTACCCTCCGACAAGGCCTGCTGCTTCCAACTTCTTGATCTCTTCGCTATGAATTCTGGCGCCCAACGCTCGCTTCCGACTCTTTTGCTTGACGGGCTGCGCATGAGGACAGACAGCTAAGTGGTGCTCTATTACTTTCTCGAACACCGGGATGTCGATGGTTGCCATGCAAACACATCGACATTCGCCTGCAGAAAGCAACGAGCTCGCCTTCCTATTTAGGGTCAAGCGTGGCACCGATGGTGAAGGCACCACCAAGGTCGCCCTCCTTGGCGGACACCTTCTTGGTCTTCGCGAGCAGCCATCATCTTCTTGCACTTGCCGGTGGAGCTCGATGGTGCGCCCTCGACGGTAGCGCAGCACCAAGAGGTGCGCTGCCGGAGTGGGCATCGTAACTCTTGCCGGACAAAGTGGTCTTCTTCTTCCCCGGAGCTTCAGCCGCAAGTGATTTGCTATCCGTGGCGGCCACTGCATCCCGGTAAATCTTGTCGGCGCAGATAAGCGCATCCTTCTTGTCGCCATGGACAGAAATGACGCTTATCGGGCCGGGCATCTTGAGCAGGTTGTAGGCGTAATGAGAGGCTGCCATGAACTTGGCGAAAGGCCGACGCCAAGTATTCCATTGTAGGGCAATGGGAAATCGGCAACGCCGAATGTGACCTCTCAGTCCTGAAATTCAGTTCATCGCCAAATGTTACCGGCAAGTGATCTTCCCTTCGCTTGCTCCTTCCTAGGTTGATTCCTTGAAAGTGCCGCTCTTCGAGCTCGTCGAGGATTTGAAGCTTCTGGAGCACTGCAGAGGAGATCAGGTTCAGGCCGGCCCCACCGTCAACCAACATCTTTGTGACCTTGAGGTTGCGGGTAGTTGGTGAGACCAACATCGGCAAGCACCCGACCGCAGTTATGCGATCAGGGTGGTCCTCAATATCAAAAATGATGGGCGTGCTGGACCACTTCAGAGGTCTACGTGACTCCACGGATGGTTCTGCTACATTGACCTCCCGCATCCATTGCATGAGTTGGCGGTGTGAGGTATGCAGAGAAGCACCACCGTCAACGTAGAGAACCTCTGTTGCCTTCTGAAACTCCTGCTCATCAGCTTCATCGTCTTCCATGTCTTCGTCATCGTCATCTTCGTCTTCATCCTTGTTGCGGCCGCGGGGAGGTCTGTCTCCTTGCCGCTGCTTAGCCTTGCTGCAAGGCCCTCCCCCACCGGGTCTTTTCTTGCTAGCTGCCGCACCTTCCTCTGGCCTTCTCCTTGTCTCGCCGCCAGACTCAGCCCTCTGCTGTTCAACAAGCTGCTCGACTTTCTTGCAGCTCGGAGGTCGTGGCCCTTGGTGCGGTGAATTTTGCAAGATCGCTTGTTGAGATGTCCTGCTTGTCGGCGGCCGCCACAGCTTGGCGGTCGGTGTCAGCGGCAACTTCCTTGCCGGAGCCACCAGCCTTGGCTTTCTTGGCGGCACCATCCTTGCCGGACTGCTCGACAACTAGTACTTCTTGGCTCTTCTTCTTTCTGTTGTTCCGCCGCCGGCTCTTCTTTGCCGGGGCGGTCTCCTCACTGTCAGATTCTACTCCAACATTCTCTCCCGAGTCTTCTTCCTCCTCAAGACGCACACACTTGTCGCCAAGGCGCATAGCTCATCGACGCCCTTGACTTTGCACATCGCCATCTCCTCCCTCATCCTGCGGTTCCGCACATTCTGATGAAACGCGCTGATCACCGCGGCAGGGTGGACGTCTGGGATGTTGTAATGCACATGGCTGAATCTCTGAATAAATTTGCGCAGGGACTCTCCCTCCTTCTGGGCAAGCAGGTGAAGGTCACTCTCTTGGCCATGAGGCTTGTGGCCGCCTGTGAAGGCGCCGACAAACTGATGGCATAGATCTGCCCAAGAAGATATGGAGCTGTCCGGCAAGTGCATGAGCCAAGATATGACGTTTGGCTTGAGCACCAGAGGGAAGTAGTTGGCAAGGATCTTGTCGTCTCGTCCCCCCGCAGCCTGCACCGCAATGGTGTAGATGCTGAGGAACTCCAATGGATGCGTCCTGCCGTCATACTTCTTGGCACATCCGGCTTGAAGTTTTTCTTGTCCGCCATCGACTTGCCGCAGCTCACGAGTGAACGCAGGGCAACCTATCACAGACGGCAAGTCGCTCGTTCTCTCGGGCGCATGCATGTCAACAGGGGCCGCGCTGGTCGATTGACGCCGCTTCTCGGGCGCCGATGCGGTTCGAGCGCCTTCTTGTTGCCGCCCTTAAGAACTTGGCGCTGATCACGGCGAGCTCGTGGATCCGGCGATGCGGTGGAATCGCTGTCGAGGTGGATCCGAGGAGCTGGTGATCTTGGCCTTCGGAAGGGGAGTGCATGGTGGTAGCACTTCGCAGGTCTCTGCCGCCACCGCTCGTGTTTTGTTGTCGCGCTGCAGCAAGGACGCGTTGGTTGCCGCGAACGCCGCCGCTGGTAAAGCCGATGAGACTCGATTGTGGCCTTCCACTCGTCGACCTTGTCGGCCGTTGGAGGGTAGTCTAAAGCAGCTGAGCTCTCGCCAAGGCTTCCGCTGGAGTGGAGGGTGGCAATGGCGACGGAGCGAGGAACGGATGTGCTCGGACTCCTAACCGTTAGAGGAGCAGCATCCCGCCTAAGCGATCAGACTCGCTTCGCATTCAAAGATGTTTGGCGCAGTGCATGCGGTCTCGAGGGCCTCGGAGCCTCCAGCTTGGCCTTGATCCAATGAGCGATGGTGCTGCGAGCATCATGACGCTGTCGGTCCCCGCTTCCGCTGAGATGGGCGCTGCACGCTTTCACGCCGGCCTCACGCAGCCTTGTCCTTGACCTGGTGGCGCTATGGGCTCCGACGACGCTTATTCTCCGCCAGCGTTTTCTCCACCACTCGCCACCTCGGCGGTGGTGGGTTTGACGCAGACGGCTTGCCGCCGCCAAGCCTTCTTCTTCGTGGCATGTCGACGAAGATGATGAAGAAGTTGCTCATGTGAACGCCGGATCGGGTTCACACAGCCTCGACACCCCTACCGGGCGCGCCAAAGATGTCGTGAAGTTGATCGTGTCCCATTTAACACCTATGGGACCTAGTCCCTTGTGGTTCGGAGGGGGGCGGAGAATGCACAAAGAGCGGATCGAGGCGATGCACACGAGCAGATTTACCCAGCCGAGCTCTCCGAGAGATAACACTCCTACCGCTGCTTGGTTGATTCTATTGTGTTCTTGCTAGGGAGCAATGAGAGCTACAAAACCTAGCTCGAGTGAGTGTGGTCTCGTATGAGTCTAATGAACCGAACGAGTTGAACCCTTTTCTACGCTGCCCTGGGCCTCCTTTTATAGGCTCAAGGGGTCACCATAGGTGGCAACGCAGATGAGGGCAAAAATGGGAAAACAGTAGTTGGTACAACAACTTGTACAGTGTACAGTATCCTATACCTAACTCTGACGGCAAGGGACAAGAGTAATAAATGCCCGTCCTTGTCGCCTAAACGAAGGCAACAGGGACCGCTGGCGCGCCCGCTTGCCACGATGGTAGCTTGTCGTCGCCGCTTATCGCTGCTCCCGGCTGGCTGCACAGCCCATTGACACGCTGCTCGGAAAGCCCCATGGCGACACGTTGGCGGATGAGCTGGAACGGAGATGAAGAGAGGTTGCCTGCCGCGGCAAGCGCCTTGCCGCGGCTGAAATCCTTGTCGCGCTCGGTAGCTGGTCGCTCACCGAGCCTTCCCGGCAAGCTCCTCTTGCTGGGGTCTTGTTTCCTTCGTGCCTCGAGTGGCCTTCCCGGCAAGCTCCTCTTGCCGGGGCCTTGATTAATTTGTTCTTGAATGGCTCCAAAGGAGCCGCGGAGGAACTTGGCGGTCACTAGGTCGGCCCTGCCGCGGGGTGCTGCAACTGCCCGTGCACGAGTTCGGGGTACTAGGGTACCCCTACTCTAGTACACCGACACCCCAGTTCTACTACCGGAGTTTTGCCAGCCAGATGAGACGATGCCTCTCGGCAAGAAGCAGGTGCAGATCGTGAAGAAGTTGAAGATTGCTCTGCCCTCGATCACCGGGAAGCCTACCAATGCACTTCCGACGGATACCGGCTACAGGATTAAGGTGCACATTCCAGGGAGGACCTTCGGAGGACATTCAGAGCCCATTGACTTTGAGTTTACCGATTTCAATTGGATCCTCCGAAGAGACATGGCGATTTATCGTGCACTTGGACATCTCCGAGAAGAGTACAGGCCGAGCTCGATCCATCGACTCGCCATGATTTCTCAGAGCTAGGAATGGAGATATCATCCATACCGTAGAGGACGACTCCATTCTCTCATATGTCCAAGACTTGGAGTGTCTCCTCAGAAACGGAGATCCGCACTTCCAGTAACTCAAGGTACACAGGAGGCTGTTGTTCCGTGAACTGAACTGGAGGAGAAAGCACACGCAGACTTCCTTGACTATGAAGAAGAAATCACGGATTTCATGTAGAGAGTCGACAAACTGAAGATGGATGTTGCCGCATTAGAGGAGAAGATGGACTTGGGAGAAGACCTTTTTCCGAGTGGAGATGATGGACCTCTCGTGAGCAATGACCAGGATTATGATGGGAGCTCCACTGAAGAAAGCCGCAAGAGGAGGCGCCGCATCAGAGGATGCCACACCGGAGGACGCCGCACCAGAGGACGCAAGGATAATTGATGAAGACATTTAGTCGACCGCCATGTTATTTTATTTTCGTCGATCAGTTAGGCCGTTATTTTCGATTAGTCGTGAGAATTTGTAATCCGAGTTTGAACCATGTTTGAGTTGATTGAATAAATGATTGGTGTGATTATGATTGTGCATTCATATGGGTAGTGATATTTTCTCATTAGACCCTTTTTCTATTCTAATTTTCTCATCCACTCCAAAACACCGATGCCTCCGAGACGTGACCCGGTCTCAACTTTCCGCGGAGCTCACCCAACTGATCCAGCAGCAGAATGCCCTCATGCGATGCTCATCCGTAACTGTAACAACAACAACAACAACAACAATCCACCGCCACCACCCCTGCTGACAACTTGACCCGCTTCTTAAGGCTGAATCCGCCCGTTGTTCTCTAGCAGACCGAGCCGATTATGGCCGGCGATTGGCTCCGCAAGGTCGGAAGGAGTTAGCCACCATCGGATGCACAGATGCAGAGAAAGTGCGCTTTGCCGCACATCAGCTTGATGGACCTGCAGCCTCTTGGTGGGAGAACTACACCGCCACTTATCCCACCGCCACCATCACATGGGATCAGTTCCAGCAGGCTTTCCGCACCGCTCATGTATCAGCTGGAGCCATGAGTTTGAAGAAGCGTGAGTTCCGCAACTTACGCCAGGGGAACCGTACTGTGGGGCAGTACGTGGATGAGTTCAGCAAGTTAGCTCGCTATGCCCCGGATGATGTGGCCACAGATGCCGCAAAGCAGGAAAAGTTTCTCGAGGGACTCAATGACGAGCTGGGTATGCAGCTAATGGTGGCTACCTTCAACAACTACCAGGAGCTAATGGTGGCTACCTTCAACAACTTCCAGCCACCCCGAGCTCAACCACCGCCACCAAACGCCGCGGTTTGTCTCCGGCTACCCGTAGATGGTCTCCGCCGTCCATTTGGTCGCCGGAACGCACAAACACACTCTCGCCGCCGCGTCTGGCTTCGGCAGCGGCTAAACGTCGGCGGGTTTGGCCCCGTTGACGGAGTTGACTAAGTGGGCCCCCTCTGCCAATTAACCTAGTTTAGGTTAACTAAAATTAGTTAGTTAAATTAACTACTGACATGTGGGACCCACTGGTCAGGTTGACCTGACGCCCCGCTGACCTCTGGACGTCACCTCGACGCATCACGACGAATAACTAATTTCTAGATTTATTTGTATTCAGGAAATTCCAGAAATTGTTGCAAACTTCAAAAATTCATAGAAATTAATTTGTAACTCCAAATACAAAGTTTTATATATGAATTTTGATCAGAAAAATTCAACCTATCCATTGGTAATGGTTTAATGCATGGCAGAACAAGTTAACCTTGCTGTTTAAGCAGAATAAGATAATGCACTAATATGGCTATGTTTAATGAGCTAACATTTGAATCTTTGATTCAAATGAGTTCATTCCTTTCTGTTCTAGCTTGCATTAGGCCAACACACATTCATATTGCCATGTCATAGCATGCATCATATTGTTGCATATCGTCATGTGTTGATTATGTCCGGTGTGTCTTTCGTGGTAGGTTCTGTCTCCGAGGATAACCCCGATTATCCATCTGAAGGGCAGTACCCTACTACCACTACATCAGGCAAGCAACCCATTGATCATTCCGATACAAACCCATGATCTCGCTTCTGCTCTTGTTTATTGCATTAAGACAACGCGATTCAAACTGTTGTGTGATGCGGTAGTTGAACCCACTTCCTTTGCATGACCTGTCATTGCCACAGTAACTAGATGAAACCCACTAGTATGTGTAGGAGTTGATTGAGCCATGTTTGTGTTTCCTACCATGCTATGCTTGCTATGCTTAGAGTTGTGTCAGGTCTGGCTCATCAGGATGATGAACTAGAGTGAAAGGTTGTGTTGGTAACGAGAGTGAAGTGTTGAACACGATTTGGTAAAGGTATCGATGAGAGGCCATGTAGGAGTACATGGTGGGTTGTTTCATTGAAGCCGTCCCTAAGAACTGAGATCTGTGTGTGTGATTTAAGACTTAGCTACTACCACACATTGGGATCCTTAATTGACCCTCTCGACTTATTAACCACTCTTGTCCTCTGTCCGGGAGTTGCAAAGTAGTTTCTGGTGTTTGTAGCATGTCGAGGGCATACGCAGCGCTGACCTTAGCGGTGGGCTGTGTTGCGGTAGGCACGTGGCCCGGTGTACCGATTCGCCTGCTTGGTGTCTCGAACCCTGCACACATCGTTCGGGGCCGTTAGTGGAAACCTCGACCGACTCCTGGGATGGAACCCGAATAGGCGATAAACCTGGACTAGGGACTCGTGTGTTTAGTCAGTCGTGGCCGACACCCTCGCTGGGCTTCCGCTGAAGGTTGCCGACTACATGTCGTGTAGCGGCGATAAGTGGTGAGAGCGTGTGAAGAAGTACACCCCGCAGGTATGAAACTATTCAATAGCCGCCCACGCTTAAAGGACTACTTGGTCACCTATACAGTTCAAAGACAAGTAAATGGATACTACTAAAAGCCTCAAGATAAGTGTGAGTATCATGGATGGCCCTCTCGTGGGATGACGAGAGGATCCATGGTGGAGTATTGTGATGGTGATTAGTGGACTCGTAAAGCGACAAATGCTTTTCAAGTGGTGTCACGTAGGATAGTTTAGCCAATAGTCAAAGCTGGCTTGCTGCAATAACTCCACTACCTTCTTGAGAATGTGCATGTATAGTAGGATTCTGTTGTAAGACTTGCTGAGTACCTCCGTACTCATGTTTGCTTAATTAATGTTTTCAAACGACAACACCGCCTCCGATGGGTTCTATGTAGACCTTGACGCCGACGAGTGACTAGCCACCTGTGTGGTGATCCACGGCTTGTGAAGGGCCATCAGAGATAGAAGGGCTTCACAAGCCTTCTTTCTTTTTAGTGTCTGTACTCAGACTAGTTTGCTTCCGCATGTGCTTGTATGTTTGTATGACTTGAGTGTTGGGTCATGTGACCCCTATCTGTATGAATATATTATCTATGGCTCCTCAGAGCCTCTTAAATAAAGTAGTTTGAGTTGTAGAGTTTTGTTATGATGCCATGTTGTATGTACTCATATCGGGCATATTGTGTGTATGATTGAAATGCTTGGTATGAGTGGGATCCGACAATCTAGTTGTTTATCCTTGGCAGCCTCTCATATGGGGAAATGTAGTCTAGTGCTTCCGAGCGATAGTAGTCCGCTACAGCCCGGTTCACCGAGTCCTGCTAGCCCAAAGACTACTGCTCCGGACACTTGACTGGTCGGCATGTGTTTCACTTCGTTCGTGTCTGCATCCTTCGGGTAATGTCATGCAAAGACATCCGGAGTCCCGCCTAGCCTGCTACAGCCCGGTTACGGAGTCCTGTTAGCCTAGTGCTACAGCCCGGATTCATACGTTGATGACCGACATGCTCGATGTGATTCATGTATGTCTGTCCCCATGGGTTAGCGCCGCCTTGGGTTCACGACTAGCCATGTCGGCCCGGGTTCTCTATCATGTGGATGCTAGCGACACTATCATATACTTGAGCCAAAAGGCGCAAACGGTCCCTGGCCATGGTAAGGCGACACCCGTGGGAATACCATGTGTGAGGCCGCAAAGTGATATGAGGTGTTACCGGCTAGGTCGATGTGACTTGGAATCGGGGTCCTGACACATCATCAAAGACAAATGGTATATCTTTTTGCAATAAATTAGTCAGAGGCCGAGAAATTTTTGAGAAGTCCTTAATGAACCTCCTATAAAAACCGGCGTGACCAAGGAAACTTCTTATACCTTTGATGTCCTTGGGACATGGCATCTTTTCAATAGCATCAACCTTGGCTTATCAACCTCAATACCTCTTTTAGAAAATTTATGCCCCAAGACAATACCTTCATTTACCATAAAGTGGCACTTTTCCCAATTCAAGACAAGATTAGTTTCTTTGCATCTCTGCAAAGCTCGATCAAGGTTGCTCAAGCAATCATCAAAAGAGGATCCATAAACGGAAAAATCGTCCATGAAAACCTCACAAATCTTTTCACAAAATTCAGAAAATATAGCCATCATGCATCTTTGAAAGGTAGCAGGTGCATTACATAAACCAAAAGGCATACGTCGATAAGCAAAAGTACCAAAAGGGCAAGTAAAAGTAGTCTTTAATTGATCATTGGATGACACAGGTATTTGAGAGAAACCAGAATAACCATCTAGAAATAAAAAATGTGTATGTTTAGATAATCTTTCTAGCATTTGATCGATAAAGTTAAGGGGTAATGATCTTTTTAGTAGCCTTATTTAATTTGCGAAAATCAATTACCATCCTATAACCTATAATAATTCTTTGCGGAATCAATTCATCTTTATCATTAGGAACGACAGTAATACCTCCCTTCTTAGGGACACAATGGATAGGACTTACCCACCGACTATCAGCAACGGGATAAATTATACCTGCCTCAAGGAGCTTTAGTATTTCCTTTCTTACCCCTTCTTTCATTTTAGGATTCAGCCGTAGTTGATGATCACGAACTGGTTTGGCATCTTCCTCCAAATTTATTTTATGTTGACATAGAGTGGGACTAATGCCCTTAAGATCATCAAGAGTATATCCAATAGCAGCACGATGCTTCTTCACAGTTTTTAATAATCTCTCTTCTTCATGCTCTGAAAGGTTATCACTAATAATAATAGGATATATCTTTTTCTCAGCAAGATAAGCATATTTAAGAGTATCAGGCAATGGTTTATGCTCAAACATGGGATCACCCTTGGGTGGAGGAGGATCCCCTACGATTTCAACAGGCAAATTGTGTTTCAGGATGGGTTTTTGTTTAAAGAATACTTCATCTATTTTATTTCTTTCATTCATAAACATATCATTTTCATGGTCTAGCAAATATTGTTCTAAAGGATCACTAGGAGGTACGGCAATAGAAGAAAGACCAATAATTTCATCCTTGCTAGGCAATACTTCTTCACAGTGTTGTCTACTAAATTTAGAGAAATTAAACTCATGAGACATATCACCCAAACCAATAGCAACAACATCCTTTTCGCAGTCTATCTTAGCATTAACGGTGTTCAAGAAGGTTCTACCAAATATAATGGGACAAAAGCTATCTTGTGGGGAACCAAGAACAAGAAAATCAGCAGGATATTTAGTTTTCCCACACAAAACTTCAACATCTCTAACAACTCCCATTGGTGAAATAGTATCTCTATTGGCAAGTTTAATTGTGACATCAATATCTTCTAACTCAGCAGGTGCAATATCATGCTTAATTTCTTTGTATAAGTCAACGGGTATTGCACTAGCACTAGCACCCATATCACATAAGCCATGATAACAATGATCTCCTATTTTAACAGAAATAACAGGCATGCATACCACAGGTCTATGTTTATCTTTAGCACAAGGTTTGGCAATTCTAGCAGTTTCCTCACAGAAATAAATAACATGCCCATCGATATTATCAGAAAAGAGATCTTTAAAAATAGCAATATTACGTTCAACTTTAATTTGCTCAGGAGGTGTATAAGTCCTAATATTGCTTTTACGAACAATAATTGAAGCTGTAGAATGATCCTTTATCCTAACAGGAAAAGGAGGTTTCTCAACATAAGAAATAGGAACTATATGATCATTATAAGTGATAGTCTTTTCTTCAACTTTAGTAGGTGCAGCTACTTTTACTTCTATGGGAGGATGATATTTAAACCACTTCTCCTTGGGGAGATCAACATAAGCAGTGAAAGATTCACAGAAAGAAGCTACTATCTCAGAGTCAAGTCCATATTTAGTGCTAAACTTACGGAAAACATCGGTATCCATAAAAGATTTAACACAATCAAACTTAGGTGTCATACCTGACTCCTTACCTTCGTCGAGATCCCAATCTTCAGAGTTGCGTTTAATTCTATCCAATAAGTTCCATTTGAATTCAATAGTCTTCATCATAAAAGAGCCAGCACAAGAAGTATCGAGCATGGTGTGATTGTTATCAGAAAGCCGAGCATAAAAACTTTGAATAATTATTTATCCTGAGAGCTCATGATTGGGGCATGAATAAAACATTGATTTAAGCCTCCCCAAGCTTGAGTGATACTTTATCCTTCGCGAGTCCAAAAATTATATATATAATTGCGATCACGATGAACAAGATGCATAGGATAAAACTTCTGATGAAATTCCAATTTCAATCGTTTATAGTTCCATGATCCCGTATCATCACATAGCCTATACCATGTCGATGCATCTCCCTTCAAAGATAAAGGGAAGACCTTCTTCTTAACAACATCTCTGGGTACACCTGCAAGCTTAAATAATCCACAAACTTCATCCACATATATTAGGTGCTCATGAGGATGACATGTTCCAACTCCTTCAAAAGGATTAGCTAGCAGTTTTTCTATCATACCCGAAGGAATTTCAAAGTGGACATTTTCATTTTCAGTAGGTTCAGTAGGTTGAGGAGCAACTCTTTGCTCTACTGGTCGGGGTGAAGATACCCCGAACAAGCCCCTCAGAGGATTACTTTCCATAGTAACAAGTGAGAGTAAATTTCAGCACACTATATAAATTTTTCCTTACCAAATTCCACCTACCAAAGGCGCTTCACTCCCTGGCAATGGCGCCAGAAAGGAGTCTTGATGACCCACAAGTATAGGGGATCTATCATAGTCCTTTCGATAAGTAAGAGTGTCGAACCCAACGAGTAGGAGAAGGAAATGATAAGCGGTTTTCAGCAAGGTATTCTCTGCAAGCACTGAAATAATAGGTAACAGATAGTTTTGTGATTGGATAATTTGTAACGAGCAACAAATAACAAAAGTAAATAAAGTGCAGCAAGGTGGCCCAATCCTTTTTATAGCAAAGGACAAGCCTGGACAAACTCTTATATAGAGAAAAGCGCTCCCGAGGACACATGGGCATTATAGTCAAGCTAGTTTTCATCACGATCATATGATCCGCGTTCGGTACTTTGATAATTTGATATGTGGGTGGACCGGTGCTTGGGTGTTGTTCTTACTTGAACAAGCATCCCACTTATGATTAACCTCTATTGCAAGCATCTGCAACTACAACAAAAGTATTAAGGTAAACCTAACCATAGCATGAAACATATGGATCCAAATCAGCCCTTACGAAGCAATGCATAAACTAGGGTTTAAGCTTCATCACTCTAGCAACCCATCATCTACTTATTACTTCCCAATGCCCTCCTCTAGGCCCAATAATGGTGAAGTGTTATGTAGTCGACGCTCACATAACACCACTAGAGGATAGACAACATACATCTCATCAAAATATCGAATCTAATACCAAATTCACATGACTACTAATAGCAAGACTTCTCCCATGTCCTCGTGAACAAACGTAACTACTCACAAAGCATATTCATGTTCATAATCGAGGGGTATTAATATGCATAAAGGATCGTAACATATGATCTTCCACCAAATAAACCAACTAGCATCAACTACAAGGAGTAATCAACACTACTAGCAACCTACTAGTACCAATCCCGGACTTGGAGACAAGAATTGGATACAAGAGATGAACTAGGGTTTGAGAGGAGATGGTGCTGGTGAAGATGTTGATGGAGATTGCCCTCTCCCGATGATAGGAGCGTTGGTGATAACGATGGTGATGATTTCCCCCTCCCGGAGGGAAGTGTCCCCGGCAGAACAGCTCTGCCGGAGCCCTAGATTGCTTCCGCCAAGGTTTCGCCTCGTGGCGGCGGAGTCTCGTCCCGAAAGGTTTCTTTTGATTTTTCTTCGGATGAAAGACTTCATATAGCAGAAGATGGCCACCAGAGAGCCAACAGGGGGCCCACGAGGCAGGGGGTGCGCCATGGGGGGTAGGGCGCGCCCCCCACCCTCGTGGATAGGTGGTGGCCCCCTGACTTATTTCTTCCGCTCAGTATTTTTTATTATTTCCAAAAATAACTTTCGTGGAATTCAGGACTTTTGGAGTTGTGCAGAATAGGTCTCTAATATTTGCTCCTTTTCCAGCCCGTAATCCCGCTTGTTTAAGATTCTCCTCCTTATGTAAACCTTGTAACATAAGAGAGAATAGACATAAGTATTGTGACATAACGTGTAATAACAGCCCATAATGCAATAAATATCGATATAAAATCATGATGCAAAATGGACGTATCAGTTGGCGGCGAATTAGGGATTTGAGCAATCTGGGCGCGGAAGGGGACGGTGGAGAAGGGAGATTTTGCAGGGCTGGAATTGGGGCTGCCAGATATTTCAATCCGAAACATGGAAGGCGAACTTATTTTGTCGTCGTCCTTTTTTCTGGGGGGTGAGGGAGGGGTGGGTGGCTGGGTGCTACGCGTCCGTCCGACACACGCGACCACCACGACATGACCCTGGTGCACCCACATTTAAGAATGCAAACGAATCTTATTTCATTTGCAAACGAATCTGTATGTATTACCATGCCCGTGTTTTCCTTGCAATAATTAGTCATTCGAAACGAGATACTATAAATTAATTAATAAGGAGTTATTTGAAAAAAAAAATCAAAATGGTATCCACGCTAACGTGGATTAGAGTGTGTGCCACATAATTAGTTATTTGAATTAGAGTGTGTGTCACATAGCGATCTCCAATTCTAACATGGATTTCGCATTTCACTATATCCACGCTACTTTTTTAATACAAATTCATATGTATATGATGAACACCATGGTAGTGAGAAAACTTTTGGATGGATTCAAACATATGACCTACAAAATAGCACAACAAATCGAGTCAATGTCAACTTTTCGAAACCTAGTATGGCACGAATTCGAAATAATTACCCATATGCATGGTCCTCAGTTCAAATCTTACAATGTACACCGAATTGAAACATCGATATTAAGTCTCGTACTATCTACATTCAAATGTTGTTTTTAGCCCCCCCACACACGCTACATACTTCTTGTATCGGTCAATCTTCCTCTCCTAACCACCTTAGGAAGCTATCGGTTTCCAACACACATCCATTCTTTCTCTCCATGTTTCGATCTCTAACTCTCTCAACTACACAACCCCCTTTTTCCACTCTGTTATGAAATGTATTACCTCACACACCTGCCATTGCACCCCATGCCGAGCTCTCTCTCTCTCTCCCTCTCCCTCTCACCCTCTCGCGCTAAATACATGCATTGCCTATCTAGCCCCCAACCTCTCGTGCGTACGCACGCACGTTGTTTATCTAGGTCACTCCCTCGAGACTGTCTCACTCTTTCTTCCGCACGGCGGGCCACACTCGCTCAATCTCGCTCTCTTTATCTGAGTCTCATTTAACCTCGTTTTCTTTCACACACAAATGATATATCTCCCTATTCGGGCCTCGATCGACACACTCTATACTCTCTCACACAGATTGTCTATCTAGGTCAGTCCATCAAAGCCGCCCCCACTCTTTCGACCTCATGGTGGGCCACGCTCGCTCTCTCTCCTCTGGTGGGCTCTCTCTCTCTCTCTCTCTCTCTCTCTCTGATGTCTTGATTGACCTCGCTCTTTCTCGGACAAAAACGATATATCACCATGTTTGAGCCCAATTCAACTTATTCACATTGTATACTCTCTCACGCACATTGTCTATCTAGGTCACTCTCTCCAACCCGTCTCACTCTTTCGATCGCACGACGACCCTATGTGATCGATCGACCTTGCTTCCTCCCACGCACAAAATATACCTACACGTCTGTGACTGGATCATCTCTCAAGCTCTATCTTACAGCCCTCACCCTTGCCAAAAGCTCAATCAGACAATATCTCTCTAGAGCATATATATTTGTTTCATGAATGTCGGACCACACTCACTTTGTCTCTCTATCTACATGTCTCCCGATTGACCTTGCTTTCTCACACCGTATCTTCCACACATTGAAGCTACCTCTCCATCCCTCGCAAATCCGGAGCTATTTACATTGCGAGGGGCACTCCAACCTTGGATTAATTTGTGTAGGCATTTATTCCGGTCGGTTTAGATTATATTTTCGTAGCATTCGCCCACAACTACTCAAACACTGTTGCAACCCCGCAACTCCCCGTTGATTTCCTCTGCTCGGTCATCGCTCTCTCGCACGTCCTTTCTCGGCTTCAACGTCGCACCATGGTATTATTGCAAAAAACTCTGTTGTTCTCTTTAATTATTATAAATAAGCTACAAAACTACACACCAATAGTCCATTTGGAAAGGGCCAGATTTGGACCCACAAATTAAAGTGCTACAAACTACACACCGAGGGGCCCACATGTCATGAAACAAATCTGGACCCATATACAAATTAAAAAATAAAGGAGGAGGATCGAACATGCGACCAGGGCCTTCAAGCCGCACGTCAATAGGCAACATATGTAGAACAACAATGTTTGTTGTACCTCCCTTTGTCACATAATGTTTTTATATTACCACAGCCTATTTAATTGATAACATGTAATATTATTTTAGTACTATTCGCCTTCACTTACTGGTGGGTTCCATGTGTGCTCTATCTCTCCTCCCCTTCTGCGTTTAGACGCACGGGCATACACGAAGAACTCATGGGCGATGTTGCCGTTGACCATATCTGGAGGTATTCATAAGTTACGGCACCAGTTTCACGTGCCAGCAGCACTAGTCAGTGTGTACGTGCAATGCACGTTAATTTGGAAGTATATTAAGTGCATGCGGATATTAAGTTAGATATTATTTGCGTCTTATTATATGATTAGCACTATTTTTGGCATGAAATTAACTGCACGCTAAACGTGTTGAGCGCTCGACATTGAAGCAGTCTAAGTCGTTTGATGACAAGGAATACATGTGGCTTGATGATGTTTTATATTTAATTTGATACGGCTCTAGAAAAACATTCAATCGATCAAACCATAGATTTCATTCAGTCTGACTCCAACATTAAATTATACGACGAACGATCTAAAATAAACGGAAATGATAAACGTTCCGATTTTAAGCATGGCAATCCGAACGTTTTTCATGGCAAATTAAGATTACGCGGCGGCGGCGGAGGCGTCTTGCGGTGGGAAGCGGCTCCTTTGCCGTGCTCTGTGTGTCATCGGGCCACGGACCGACGGCGACGGCGGCGTCTTGCACCGTTGTTGGCGTATTCGTGGACGTTGGCCCTAGCTTCAAGAAGGCCACAATGTTCTGGACTTCGGTCTCCGGAGCGAGTCGATCAAGGGAGGAGGCGATCGGCGCAGGTGCAAGGAAGCGGTCGACGGCGGCCATCCATGCCGCTGAGGGGCACCGCACTGCTGGGGACAGGCGCTGTCAACGACGCGGCGGAGACATTCGTGCACGGGCACCAAGACGGGCATCACGACGATGCATGCTTGATGCGCAGCGCATTGCGCGGCAAAGACGGGCATCGGCATCGGGCGTGCGGCGTTAGTGCACGCGCGGCGCATGCGCCGCAGGTGCACGGCGCGTGAAAGTCGGCAGGACCTCGTGGAACCCCGTGGCATCAAGCTCGCCGACAATGTGCGGCTCCCAGCCCATCAATGCCACGGGATGGGCGCTGGCGCGCAATCGGGCGACGGAGCCGAACAGAGCGGGACAGCGCGCGCCTTCCCGCAAGGCCAGTTCAAGCTCGTCCCAAAGCGCCTTATGTTCTTGAGACTCGGCTGGGTGTCTTCCTCAGGAAACTGGAAGACTAAGGGCAAACCATCGTGATGCGGCACGGCGTACGTTTAGGTCAGGCTGGTTGGAGGTAGACGATAGGAGAATCAGAGAGGAAGAGAGAAGATTGTAGCGATACCGGGTAGTGCGGGGTTGATTTTAAATTGTGGCGCCGGTGACATTAAAAGTGGGAGCAGTTGGGACGAAGGTGGGCGGCGGAGCCTGGTCAAAGGGCTCACCTCCTGGTGAGCCTGCACAGCGGTCTGCTCGCACGCCTCCCGTCGACTCACACGCTTGCTCGGACGGCACCTGCCGATGATAAGCGGGACTCGTGGCGGCACGTAAACGCCCACGGTTTCAATAGTGAAAGCGTTCGCCTTAACGTGACAGGTCTTTGTTCCAAAATACCTTGGCTCTTCATTTGTGCAACTTGTCATAAGCAGCATGTCTAAAATTGAAGAAAAAAATTACGAAGTAATATTTGTTTCATATCACGTAACCATGCTCAGTTTCAAGAATTTATGGTCACTTTTGGATTTTCTGAAATTTAAGATCCAGGATTCGAAACAATATCATAACCTGCATCATGCAATAAATTTTCAAGCCATACATCTGTCCTGTTGTATTTCTTAAGAAAGGATTTGATCAAACATTTTGCTTAGTTAGACTTCAGACAAGTTATATATGCAGAGCAAAAGGATAATCCCTCCGTACCAGTGCATTGCCTGGTATATTAACTCAAGTACTAGGCACGAACAAACGGGCTCAATTATGTGCTCATCCTGGTGTAGTAGTAGTACTACTACTAGGCAATGCAGTTGACGGGTGACCTTGGTGAGCGGCGACCGAGGGAATTGAAGCGTGCTCGGCACAGTAGGTAACGTTGTCTAGTTACTTTTTTTTAACACAATGTTGTCTAGTTACTAAAGCATCCCTCCGTTGTTCATCGGTGGTCATTATGGACCGGGGACATGAGGGGAATTTCCTAGGGCTGGAATTCTGGCCGCCAGATATTTCGACTCGAAACGCGGAGGCTCGACTGGTTGGGGTTGCCTAATGTGCGTACCACGCACGCCACCAGAAGGACACGAGCCCGGTTTTTTTTTTTTATTTTTTAGGATCAACACGAGCCAAGGTCTGGCTGGTATACCGTTGGGTCCTACCATTTGAGAATACAAAAGGAACCTTTTAAGTTGCCGAACGAATCTATCTGTATTAAAATGCCCGTATTTTCCTTGCAAATACTAATCTCAATGTGGTAATTGATTTATGATGAGTTGTTGAATTAGAGTGAGTTTGTGATATAGTGATCTCAATGTGGATTTCACATTTCATGGTATCCCTGCTAAGTTTTTCAATGCAAATGACACCCACACACGAACACAACAACAATCCAATAAGTATAGTGCATCTATTTTTCCAAACCATGCATGTATGACACGAATTAAAATATTCATACATTTCCTAAATATTAGTCTTTTAGAGATTTCAACAAGCGACTACATATGGAGCAAAATGAGTGAATCTACACTCTAAAATATGTCTATATACATCCGTATGTGCCAGTCCACTTGAAATTTCTAAAAAAGACTAATATTTAGGAACGAAGGGAGTAAAATGTAAGACATGCACGGTCCGCATTTCAATATTTAAAACGAACATGAAACTGAAACATGAATATTAAGTCTAGTACTATAGTACATGCAAATGTTGTGTTTAATTAGGCGGAGCTATGATTGTCGGGGGTCACCCCCTCGACCTTAGATAAAATTGTGAAGCTCTGTTTAGGGTTGTTTAGATTATATTTGTCCCCACCCTCCCAACCACCGATTGGTTGTGCACCCCCACGCCCTCCTCCCGGGAGAATATCATGTGCCCCATACCTTAGATGTATATGCCGACTGAGTTGCTTGGAGCTTGTAGATCTGAGATATAGCAGCTCACATGATGTATTAATATTTTTACAGGAAACCTTGATGAGTTTGAGAATTGCACACAATTTGTACAAAAACTACTCAGATGCCCTTGGATTCCACATCCACGACTCGGCTCAGATCACCGTAGCATCTAAGATGAAGGAGGACATCATATTCTCCTGTATGTAAGAATATCATGTGCTACCACACCTTAGATGCTTTGGTGATACTAAGCTCTTCGAGCCGTTGGTTTGTGACCCAACGCCTCCTCGGTGGTTCAATGGTTTTTAAAGAAAAGCCCCCAAAGAGTTCGGCCACTGCTTACAGGCACAAAGACTGCTCAGATGCCATTGGATCTCAGATCAAACGACCTCGAAGCTCGTATGACCGTAGCATCCAAGCTGCGAGAGCACCTTATGTTTTCTCGCACGGGAGAGTATGAGGTGCTCCCGCACCATAGATTCTATGGTGATACAAGTTCACGGAGATCTAACGGCCCACAGTAGGAGGTTTAAATGTTTTTTCAATATACGGCTGAGAGAGTTTGGGAATTTCACAGAAAGTACAAGTATGACGCATGTGCCATCTGATCACTGATCATACGACCTAGATGCTCACCCGTAGCGGGTAATTAAGCTACGGGGAGCACCTTATATGAGCAACGGGGAGCTGTTGGACCCAAGATGCAGCAGCACACACGAGGCCTCAATGTTTTATTTGCAAAAAAACCTTTGGAGAGTTTGGAAGTTGCGCATAATTACAAAGACTACTCCCAAGCCATTGGATCTCACTTCCAACGGTGTAAAAACTCATATCACCATAGCATCTAAGCTGCGGGGTGGATGTGATATTCTATGCCGCTGCCATTTTTGTTCGTAAACTTTCAAAATACGTGTAACTTGTGTCGTTACTTGTCTAACCGCGCAAAGTGTTTGTTAAAAAAAACCATCCTACACTGAAATATTGGAACAACACACGGGGGTCCCACTTGTCATTAATCAAACTTGGACCTAAAACTAACAAATCTGAAAGACGAGATTCGAACTGGAAACCTGGACAACAAAGCGTAAGTCGATAGCCCGAAACAACAACGGTTGTTGGATTTGTCCCATAACTTGATTTTATACAGTATTACGTTGAGTAGAGTAGAGGGAGTGCCTCGTCTACACGTGCATGACCGTTGACTCTCTTACTGGTGGGTCCCAGGTCTGCGATCTCTCTCTTCTCTCCATCGTCTAACCTTTGCACGGGCACACACGAAGAGCGGCGCTAGCTTGCCGTGGTGTTATTACAACTAAAAAAAAGCTTGGAAAATAGAAGAATCGCCTAGAACAAGAGACGTTGTGGCTGGTCGAGATGGAGCTAACCACACCTATCCTCCGTGCCATGTTAGCATGATGAAGCTGTGTGGCTAGTGGGGTGTTTTCAACCGACTAGTTGGGTCCCGAGGTCGAACCATAGGTACTACGTCTGATACAGTAAATTTTTACACGCACATTTTTCCTCCGTGCCGAGACATGGCACACCCTACCGCGCGGTTTCGGGGTCCTCCCGGGTGGTGCACGCATATATTCTTCCTGACGTGGGACGCCCTACCGCACGTTTTCGCCGAAGCAAGTAAATAAATGAGTCGTCAAATCACGAAAGACCACTTTTCCAGCCTAGTACATCAGTGAAGCACGGTGGCTAGCTAGTTGGGCTAGTTCGACCGATTAGCTAGGCCGCCGCCACATTTGTTTTTTCACCCCTTTTTTTATCTACTTGCCGACAGGTAAATTTAAACATCCACCGTGGCGTTGCTCTGGTGTTTGAGTGCGGCGGGATTTTTAATTTTTTGATGGACGGGAGCAGGCGCAGCAGGATTTTTAATTTTTTGATTCACGGGAGCAGGCGCGGCAGCAATTAGTCATGATGACTCTGCCTGTAGAACCCACTGCTCCCTGATGTGAGAATCATCGACTGGTGTTTTACCATGGTGAAAACCAAAAGATTTTCCCGGCTCCTCGGCTGGCTCCCTCCGCCTTCTCGTAGATTGCATTGCCTTTCAGCCGTTTCACCCCATGCATCACCAACGTCGTGCGCCTCGAGAAGCAGAGGGACTTCGGTGGTGTTTAGGCGCCCTCTGCATGGGCATGTCCATGTCTCGGTGCAACATGACCGTTGGATCAAACTCAGACGGTGCAGATCAGCCACTGTAGCACAAATTGTGTGGGTGTGTTTGGTTGCATTCTCATCTCAATATAGTGTGTAAGTCACCTTACGAAAACCAAATAATCCCAAAACACTTAGGCATGGTACATTAACTCCCTCCCTGTTTCTTGTTTTGTGACATATCAACCAATAAGAGAAGTGGGCCGTGCATGCTTTCAATGACTTGAGACTAATAAACATGACATGCAGTGGTTAGTTCATTGCATGCAATGCTATTAATTAGCAAAAAGACATTAAGTTTTCTCGTTTTCCTCTCCGCCTTGGTCGCAGTGCACAACGTAAGATGACTTACACACGTAGACGGAGTAGTTGTTTCCTCTTCGTGTATTTGTGTTAACCTACTAGTGTGGACGCATGCACCCTTCATGCACTCTGCCAAACACCCAAAAGTGGGTCGAGAAGGGAACTTTTGCTCCCATCCCGTGCACCCTTCATACACCCTGCCTAACACTATTCATGCTTCATATGGTTCATGTTTCGTGGAGTATCTGTAGCACCGCACTCTCGTCTTGCTAGAACCTAGTTACATTAACATTGATCTCACCGTTCATTCTCAACCGGACAGTCAAGAAAGCGGTACTATGTTACTACATTACTGTTCATATAGTTGAAATGCGCACAACATCATTTCTCGTCGTCATATCTTACTACACTAGCAACAAGATAATGTAGTACTGACGTATGAACCACTGCACATGCCTAGTAGTAGGAGCATTGTGTATGTTCAAGTGGCTGCCGTGTTTCGCACTCCTCCGTCGTGAGAGTGGAACCGCTTGTTGTAATCATTTTTTCTTCAGAAAAACAGTGGACACGCTCTACCATGTGGATCCTCCTCCAGCCATGCACTAAATTACTCACTTTCGCCGACGTGTGGGACAGCCAGCATCGGGGTCCACCAGCCATGCACTAAATTACTCTGTAGTAGAGTGACGGTAGACTACCCCGATCGAAGCGCTGCAGTAATGCCCAATGAGCCATCAAATCACAAAACCCCCTCCTTTCCAGCAGTAAGTTGGACGGACAAAGCAACCATCATTTCACTCTTCTCTCTCAGCTTCCTCTCTACCCAACCCTCGCTTCTCCCTCATCTTGTTCCTCATTTCTTCAAGAAAACCCCGAGCTGCTTCTGCCATTGTTCTTCTCTCCCAAAGAAGGAAAGGTGAGCTCATCAATGGTGTTGATTCTGGCCAAGGCCCGGTCTTGCAACCCTGAGACTGATCCTATAACTCCCTCTCTTTTCTTCTTTTGGGTTTGTGATTATGGTTTCTTTCCTTTTATTTCTACTTGACAGTTTCTTGATGGACGCTGGAGCACCGTCTGAAGTGATGTCTATGGCTCTGGCCAAAACCGTCGGGGCTCATGGTACGAAGAAGCGCAAGCACCCCGCCGAGACTACCGCAGACAAGCTCAAAGCCATCGCCCTGTCCAAGCCCCCCCTCTTCGGGATCCCTCATTAAGCAAGTCCAGGTAATATCTATTCTTGACGATCTTTTTCTCGATCTTGATCGTGTTTTTTCATCTAACACGCAGTACTAGTACTAGTAGTACAACTTTCTGGGTGATCTTACATGTGATTTTTGTGTGCCAAATGACGGTTCTAAATTCCTCTTTTGACCAAAACATGCGAGAGGTTGACACTGATTTCTTATAGATTACTTTCAACTACTCCCTCTGTCCCAAATTTCTTGTCTTAGATTTGTCTAGATACGGATGTATCTCATACTAAAATGTGACTTGACACATCCGTATCTAGAAAAATCTAAGACAAGAATTTTGGGACGGAGGGAGTACTTTATGAACATCAATGCTACCTTTGAAGAGGGTATATTTGCCTCAGTAACTTGTGTTATGGATATTGCAAGTAATCCCTCTGCTCTCATGCCTTTAAAGACATGTTCTAGTGTCTTTGTTCACTCATTTATGTGTGTATATGTAGTCATATATGGAGTATAATATCGAAAATCATCTTATATTTCTGAACGGAGGTAGTAATAAAATATGGTTTCTGTTTGAATTAGAACCAGGTCCGCGGTGGAGATGAAGTTCTCAAAGTCATGCCGTGTGAACTAGAAGACCCGAGGATGAGTTCTACTGCTAAACTATCCAGCTGATGTGTCCTTGTCGCCACGTGTCCTGAACTAGTGTTTTCCTGTAGCATTGTTGTCAGGTGTGTTCTCAAGTATGTACTAGACCACAACAATTTCCTGGCTATGCCTTCGATTAAGAAGGGTGTGGTTCTTGTAAAGCTTCCCAACCAATCTGATGCGGCATGTCTTCATGATCATGTTTATGAGTGGAAAGACCACTCTGTTAGGTTCTCTAAGGTTGACAAGATGGTGATGGTGCATGTAGACATCACTCATGAAGTCCATGGCCTACTCAGTTATGCGGGGTTCATCCCGTAGGTCGGTGGCAAGAATAGTCTGCAGAGTTTAATTAGTGCAACTTTGCTTGTCTGTAGTAAGTACTATTGTTCAGTACTTGATTTGTGTTTGTGAACCCTATATTGTTTATTAGTATTGCCGCTTTTGGTGTGTGGTCAGTCCTGAGAACGGTCTATGTTAATGTCTGTCCACTCAATTCAGTCTGTATATTTTGAAGTATCCAGATCATCTTTTTTGTGAGGATGGTTTGTCAATTATGGTTACACTCCAATATCTGTATGCATTGCAGGGTTTATCGCACCCACCAGGATTTCCAGTCCCATGGATGTTCGGTCCATACGATTTGTCACGACCTTTGGGCTGTCCTGCTTTTGGGAGTAGGTGGGGCCCCTGCATGCCACCCGTAGTTGGACGATCAATCTTCTGTTCAGTACTTCAACATAGTGATTTCCTGGTAAGGATTCACTCATGTCACATCAAGTAAATCTTATTGATTTACTGTCTAAATCTTATTGATTTAATGTCATGTTTTCTTTCTTTTCCTGCAATTTTATGATGTAGGTTTTGCCATGTGACATTCATCACAGAATAAACCGTTTGTGTTGATGGTATAATTTGGCTACTTAGTATGTGATGAGCCAAATTAAATCAATGGTTTATCAAGCTGATCGGTTAATGCATTGTTAAAGTGTTGCCACAGGAAATTTCATGGAAGGTGAAGATACAAGTCCTAAGAAGAATCATATGCTATACTGGACCATAGGCGTGATGCATGCAAGTGATATATATCTACGTATATGAAGAAGTATGCTTAGTCCTGGTGGCCAATATCCACTTTGATTTGCGATGTTGCCGGAATATTTAATATTTTCTTTGTGGGCTCAAGGTATTTATACATATGCTTAGCCACTATATTTAGTGTGATGGCGATGTGTCCGGAATACTTTATTCATATATACAACAGTGCATGTACGTGGATATGGCCTAGATTTGCTACGTACTTAGATCGACAAGTATATTTTTTGTAGACGTATGCTACATGGTAACCGAATCAAGAAAGGCTAGTCCTGATCAGTTTTAGCTTCAGAGTTGTAATCTTGTACGCCAAGTCCAGCGTGCCATATATATGTAAGGCCGTGGCCGATTGAGGGGCATACCAATCGATCTATCAATACAAACTCTATTTTTCACATGCGTTTATTTTCCATCGTTCTTCTCTTGTCGAGCCCTAGCAGCCCTAGGGTTTGGCGATCTTTGCCGTTTTGCGCTGGAAAGCGGCCAGTTTTCCTCCACGAAAGCGAGGACATCTTTGTTGCTTTGCTCGTAAAGCAATCGTTCGTCATCACGAAAGCACGGCAAATATTCTGGTGTTGCACGATGATTTCGCGTGCCAACACAATTGGCGACTCCGCTGGGGACGAGAAGAAGAAGAGTTACACGATGAGTACCCAGTCCAAGAACGGGAGCGACATCGACCCGGAGAACGTCATCGCCATCACACTCGATGATCTGCCGGAAGATGTTCGGCGCGAGCTTGAAGAGGAGCTAGAGAAAGAAAAGGTTGAGAGGTTGAAGCTGAAGTTGGCTGGATACGCGAAGACGAGGAACGGTGTTGTCAAAAAGGTAGTTCCGAGCCCTTCCGATGCTCAGGTAAAAAACTCAACCGAAGAAATTGCTCATCTAATTGATGTGTCCGTAGCTAGTAAATATGGTTCTGATATGGAAAATACGACGTGTACAATTACTAAAGCAGTAGCTAATAGACTTGAAGAATTTAAGGTGCTGTTTAATAAAGATCTTGAAAATTGTCTACCTGGTCATTTACGCTCATTAGTGCTGCAAGTCAATGCTGAGTATTCTGGAAAAAGACCGATGCCAACAGACAGTAGCGGATCTAACAATTTGCCAAGTAATATACATACGCCTAGTGCATCGGCTAATGCTATGCAGCCTTACGCCCCTTTAAACAATAATCTGGATGGCCGAAACTATGTTGGTAGTTCAGCTAATAATTTTGTTCCTGGTACTATTGCTCCTATTGTTTCGACTTCGGTTCTAAAAAATCACAATAGCAATAACCAAAGTTTTGGATTTAATTCTAATATGCAACAGCCTAGTTATCAGACAGTGGCATATAGTACGCCACCGCTGCCGCCTGTGGGTACCGGGGTTCCGTATGGGCCGGTTCCTGATTCATATTTTAGTGGGTCTCCGTTGCAAACTTCGCATGCTCCAATTTCTTTGCCGGAATTTCCACCACGTGCTGGTGTTCCATCTGCTCCACAAGCCAGTTCTCTAAAGCCCAATAATAATTTTAAGGATCAGCTTGCTAACATACTTTGAGAATTTGGTCTAGAACCTAAGGGTAGAGCACGTGCATATCAAAAACCATACCATGATTATTTTGACTCGACACCATATCCTCGTGGTTTTAGAATTCCAGATTTTGTTATATTTACGGGGGAAGATAGTAGATCTACTTTTGAGCATGTGGGACAATTTTTAGCACAATGTAGCGAGGTCGGCACATCGGATGTTTTTAGTTAAAATTGTTTCCATTATGTTTATCCGGTATTGTATTTACTTGGTTTACATCGCTTGCTCCTAATCCTATTTCAACATGGGCACAATTGGAGCAAAAATTTCATGAGTATTTTTATAGCGGTGAAACAGAACTTCGACTTTCAGATTTAATTATGGTTAGGCAGAAATATAATGAGCATGTTCATGATTATATTAGGAGGTTTAGAGATGTCAAAAACCGATGTTTCAGCTTGACCATAGCCGAAAAGGATTTAGCCGATCTTTCCTTTTCGGTTCTACTTCCTCATATTAAGGATAAACTAGAAGGGCAAGAATTTTTAGATGTTAATCAAGTTCTGCAGAAGGGTTTGGCGCAAGAAAACCAGGCTAAGGAAATTAAACAATATAGTCGGTTTAAAGATAATAGAAATAAAGAGAAACATAACCATGTAGTTAATGCCTTAGATTATGATAGTGATTCGGCTAGTGAGGATGATGTTAATATATGTGTAGCCGAATGGGTTCATGCGCCAAAGTCAAAACCTTTTGCATGTTCTTCTTTAAAACCTACACCTGCTAGAAGAGACGAAATTAAATATACTTTTGATGTAAGCAAGTGTGATAGAATTTTTGATATGTTACTGCAAAATAAATTAATTAGAGTGAGGGAGGGTCATGTAATTCCACCTCCAGAAGAATCGGGTAGAAGAGCTTATTGTAAGTGGCACAATTCTTTTTCTCATGCTACTAATGATTGTAACGTATTTCGTCGATAGGTGCAATCGGCCATCAATGAAGGACGATTGATGTTTATAGAAGGTTCTAAGATGAAGCTCGATAGCGACCCTTTTCCTATTAATGTGGTCGAGCTTGAGAGTAAGAAAATGCTTATTCGGTCGGATCAGACCGAATCCGCAAGAGAGAGAAATGTTGTTGACAACAGTGCTCCTCCAAGGATGATTAAACCAAAAAAATCCAGAAATAGGAGTGTGGAAAGTTAATGGCAGAAGAAAATAAGCTCCAAGGCCAAAGCCGACAGTTAGCATGTTGTTGGAAAAATATACCTCACGCAAGACCAGCAATGTGTTTAATCGGCTCGGAGGTAATAAGCGTCCAAGATCTCCTTCTGGACCCCGCGGTCATGAGCAATGGCGAGGAAGTGTGTATGACCAACAGACGTATTTTGCAATGGAACCGACATATTGGGGTTGTGCACCTTCTATATATCCGCAGTTTCCTCCATGGGGGTTTAATCCTTGGGCGCCATATCCTACAGGGCTAGCAGGTTATTTTCAGCCGGGATGGATCCCGTCGAGGCCTATGTTCAGACCAAACGTACATGAGAAAAGGGCTCGTTTCAATGAGGTGTCTATATCACATAACGCCATCGAGATTCGAGGAGGTCAATCACCGGTATGCAGTGCAGAGCACAACAACTATAAGGGCGACTATAAGCGAGTATGGATGCCGGTGAAACGTGTCGATCCTAAACCCGGAAAAAGTGCAGATGATTTAGATGCTGCTCATGGTCTGAAAATAGCGGAACACCAGTCAGATGAAGGTGTTGTCAATTGTACAGAAACAAGTCGTGTCTCAAAAGAAGCTCTCGGTACAGAGGAGAAAAACAATGGCGTAAAGTTGCGGCAAGCTGGCCAGTCTAATCAATTTGAGAAGCAAACTAATTCTGGGCATGACCCAATAAAGAATTGTTGCACAGAAACGTCCAAGAGTTTGCCTCCGAGGATTTTCAAGTCTAATACTAGTACATTTACACGTTGGGGCTCAGGCAATGTTCACGGCCAGGGGTTTAATTCCAGTACCGTATATGATAAGCAGAGAATTTTTTTGGCCAGAGATAAAATGTTTGCCAGAAAAACAGAAGTACGCCAATATAGGCCAATCTACCCGGGGGCAGCCAAATTAAGTCAATCGCGCCAGGGACTAAACTAGCACCTCAGTGGTGCCCGAATGGACTTACTCACACTCAGAAACGTCGTGTACAG
Organism: Aegilops longissima; assembly: GCA_021605205.1. NCBI lineage: Eukaryota > Viridiplantae > Streptophyta > Magnoliopsida > Poales > Poaceae > Aegilops > Aegilops longissima. The sequence continues at coordinate 231,491,475 of CM038682.1, forward strand.
TGACTGCGGACATTGGAAATAAAGGAAGAGATAGCTGAAAAGAAGCGCGATGGATGGTTCAATCAAGATAAACCAATGGTGTCTACAAAGACTTGGAAGGAGAAGCGCATCGCGGCGGAGGTAAATAAAAATACAGATGACACAATTATTGCAGAAAATTCAGAGAATGATATAGATGCACCAACTGATATGGATGTTAATATGGTGTTCACGTTGCCTGCTGAGTTTCGCACGCCCGAGGCCGAAATTGCTGAGCTTGTTCTTGGTCCAAAGAATGCTACATTTCAGAAACCAGAGAAGCATGGACAGCACCTGAAGCCATTATTTATCAGAGGTCATATTGATGGTAAGCCTATTGGTCGCATGCTTGTTGATGGCGGTGCAGGTGTTAATATTATGCCCTTTTAGCATTCATAAAGAGAGCGAGTTAATGAAGACCAATATGGGACTTAGTGGGTTCTCAGGGGAATTGTCCAAGGCTAAGGGTGTTTGGAGCTCACAGTCGGAAGCAAAACATTGCCGACTGCGTTTTTTGTTGTTGATGTCAAAGGCCGGTATAATATTCTGTTGGGACGCGATTGGATTCATGCAAATTGTTGCATCCATTCTACCTTACATCAGTGCTTAATTCAGTGGGTTAGTGATGATGTGGAGGTGATTGAGGCCGATAATTCTTCATGCATTGCTTTGATGGACGCGCCGGTTGATTGGCAATACGGTGAGATGCGATGTTTGACCGGTAGGGATTTATCAGACTATGATTACATTAGTATTGGTAGAGATGGTTTTGTACCTATAAATGCACAGCCGGCTAACATAGCTCGGCTTAATGATTTATCTATATAAATGATGAATAAAGACGACAGTATTAAGTGGCTGCAAAGACGCACGCAGGAGTATCGTTCCCGAAAGAACGATATGCCTGAAACTATTGAAGATTTTGATAACATGGAAAAGCTTGGACAGGGATTCTCATCGGCTGATCCATTTGAAGAAATTGATATTGGCGATGGAAGTATTTCGAGGCCTACATTTATCAAAGCTAGCTTGAAAGCCGATCATAAAAGTAAGGTATGTTTATTACTTAAAGAATTTGTTGATTGCTTTGCTTGGAATTATAATGAGATGCCCGGTTTGAATAGAGATTTGGTAGAACATAGATTACCTATTAAATCTGGTTTTAGGCCGTATAAACAATCATGTACAAGTTTAAATCCTAATTTGTATGACCGCATCAAAGAAGAAGTTGATCGGTTGTTAAAAGCATAGTTTATTCGGCCGTGTAGATATGCAGATTGGGTTTCTAATATTGTGCCCGTGGAAATGAAAAATACTGATTTTAGAGATTTGAATAAGGCTACTCCAAAAGATGAATATCCTATGCCTATAGCCGACATGCTTATTACTGATGCCTCGGGACATAAAGTAATTAGCTTTTTAGATGGTAATGCAGGTTATAATCAAATATTTATGGCCGAACAAGATATGTCTAAGACTGCTTTTCGTTGCACGGGTTTTGTTGGTTTATTTGAGTGGGTCGTTATGACATTTGGGTTGAAAAATGCCGGCGCTACATGCCAACGAGCTATGAATTTAATTTTTCATGATCTTCTGGGAATTGTACTAGAAATATATATTGATGACATAGTTGTTAAATCGGATGGGTTTGATCATCATTTAGCCGATTTAAGATTAGCTTTTGAAAGGATGCGCCGGTATGTATTAAAAATGAACCCACTCAAATGTGCTTTTGGCGTGTCGGCTGGTAAGTTTTTAGGATTCATAATTCATGAAAATGGCATAGAGATTGACCCTAAGAAAGTGGAGGCTATTAGAAATTTCGAGGAACCCACATGTAAAAGGGATGTGCAAAAGTTGTTAGGAAAAAATTAATTACTTGAGACGATTCATATCTAACCTTGCAGGTAAAATTGAATCGTTTGTTCCTCTACTTCGGCTAAAGAATGAAGTCGAATTTACTTGGGGGGCAGAGCAATGAGATGCTTTTAATTATATAAAGTGATGCTTGTCGAATCCTCCAATATTGCAGGTGTCGGTGTCAAAACCGGCGGATCTCGGGTAGGGGGTCCTGATCTGTGCGTCTAGGCTGATGGTAACAGGAAGCAAGGGACACAGATGTTTACCCAGGTTCGGGCCCTCTCGATGGATGTAAAACCCTACTTCCTGCTTGACTAATATTGAAGATATGGGTAGTACAAGAGTAGATCTACCACGAGATTGTAGAGGCTAAACCCTAGAAGCTAGCCTATGATGGTATGATTGTAATTGTGATCGGCCTTCTAAGGACCAACCTCTCCGGTTTATATAGACACGGAGAGGGCTAAGGTTCACATGGAGTCGGTTACAAGGAAGGAAATATAATATCCGGATCGCCAAGCTTGCCTTCCACGCCAAGGAAAGCTCCATCCGGACACAGGACGAAGTCTTGAGTCTTGTATCTTCACGCTTCAATAGTCCAGACGTTGTATACAGTCCGGCTGTCCGGATACCCCCTAATCCAGGACTCCCTCAGTATCCCATGAACCAGGCTTCAATGACGATGAGTCCGGCGCGTAGTCTTGTCTTCGGCATTTTAGGGCGGGTTCCTCCTCCGATTAGTCCAAGGTAATTATCGAACACTCGAACCGTGTCCAGATCCACAAAATGATCTTCACATGACACCGTAGAGAGAATGGTATTTCACAAATGCAATCTGCTGACAACTTCTTAGGCAACGCGACATGTCATTACGGTCGGGTCATTATTCAAACCGTTTTCCCATACCCACCCACAGCGCATATTGCGAGGCGGTTTCCTTGACACGTCTTGTCAAAGCAGAGATCGTGTCCCCTTATTACGGGATTCTCATCAATACGGGTATGGGTAATCCAACCGCTCCGCTAACCGCGGCGAGCGGGAGGCAAACGGGTTCCACCAGGCAAGTGGGGAGGCGAAAAAAGCATTTACCGCCTCTATAAAGAGACAAGGCCTCTTTCTATTTACCCCACGCCTTTCTCCTTCCACTAGCTCATTCCCCTCTTTTCGAGCACTAACGCCCAAGCACTCTTCTTCTCCACCAAAGAGAGGTTTTCCAAAGATGTCCGGATTCGGAGCAGGAGACAGATGGATGGCCTCTACTGTCCGGGAGAAGGATGTCAAGAAGCTCTGGGACGCCGGGTATCTGGACCCAGAAGATCGGCCACCATCTCCCACCGGCGGGACAGGTCGTCCCCACTCCGGAACCTTACGAGAGAGTCGTGTTCCTTCCCCATTTTGTCCGCGGGCTTGGGTTTCCCCTGCACCCATTTGTTCGCGGAGTCATGTATTACTAAGGGATTGATTTTCATGATCTTTCCCCCAACTCCTTCCTCAATATCTCAACGTTCATCGTCGTGTGCAAGGCTTTTCTTCGGATCTCACCTCACTTTGGCCTGTGGCTGAAGATTTTTAATGTGAAGCCCAAGGTGGTGAGTGGCGAACACGCCGAGTGCGGCGGCGCCATGGTGAGCAAGATGCCCAAGGCCGTTTGGCCGAAGGGCACTTTCTACGACTCCGTCAAGGAGTGGGAGCAGTAGTGGTTTTATATCACCGAACCACGCGGCAAAACGTGGGCTGCAGCTCCTAAGTTCAGATCCGGAGCTCCACTGCGGCTCACGTCCTGGCCCAAGAAGGGCCCAAACTGGTCCTCGTTCGATGAACTGTCATTGCTCCAGAAGCGCGTCCAGAGTGTGGTTGACAGCGACGCCAAACTCGTCGACGTGGTCCAGGTGATGCTAGTTCACCTGGTTCTCCCTTGTCAGCGCTGAGCCTGCACTCTGTGGTAGTTCGACCCAACCGAGCACCAAACCCTTCAGGAGCTCTACAACTCCTCCCACAAGGATATCTGGAAGGTGCTCTTCAAGCCCGTCAAATCGTGGCCGGGCTCCGTCGGGGACCGTGGGTATCAATTATCCCATGCTGCTAGCCCGGTAAGTTATAGCCATGCTCTGTCCATCCATGCTTCGGTTGGCATGTCATAAGGGAGACATCTTAATCGTGTTTCGTCGTGACCTCTGGGATGGATAAAGAAGGTGGAGCGGATTCACTGTTCGGCCCCGCTGCCGGAGGAACCGGTCAGACCTCTTCCGACGAAGATGCTGGTCCCCGCGCCTTATGAAGCGCCAAAGAAGGAGGCCTCCAAGAAGGTCAAGAAGACCCGGAGTGGCCTCCGTCACCGCGAGGCTTCGAACACAAAATCCAAAGACTCAAGCGACGCTCCTTCTTCGGAAGACAAAGAGGAAGAAGCAGAGGAGGACGAGCCTCACTCTGAAGGCGGGAAGAAGCGTGCAGCTTTCTTGTCTCTGGAGGCCGAATCGCCCAAGAGGAGAAAAGGTTCCCTCCCAGAGGCATCCACCATGGCTGCCGATAGCATCCCGGAGTGGGATCCCAGGGCCCAGCCCCTGGAGAAGTTGTTAGTATACAAAATCCGAACACGCACATGCGTCTGGGATTGTTTTTGGGTATAGTAGTTTTAACTGTTGCTATATTTTGCAAAGTCCGGCAAGGTCTCGCGCCGGACAGTCCTCATCCGAGGATTCGCTAAGCTCGGACGCCTTGGCGAGCGAGACGCCTCCAGAGGCCCCTTCCCCAAAGTCCCGGCGCGACACTGAGGTGTCGCCTCAACGGGCCCGACCAGGGGGCATTCATCGAGCCAGACACACAGGAGCGATGGCCCCTGAGTGTGCCATCAGCGGGGGCGATCTTGGGTTCGGCCCACAACCGGACAAGGTCCAGGAGACCTTTAAGGCTCCCGGATCGGGCGAGCAGCCACCTTCGACGATGGGAGGCCTTCCTACTCCGCCGGCAACCTCTGTCCAAGCAGAGGTGCCAGGCGGTCTATCGACAGCGTTAAAGAACGCGTCTATCGTCAATGAACACCGGACCCTTATGGGTGCGGTGGTTGAGAAGATTCAGTAGGCCGAGAGCGGGCTGAACGAATCCTACCTTGGCCTTATAAAGGCCTTTGAGGTATGTTTCCTAAGAAACCTTTGAGGAATCGTCATAATATGAGTAGTAGCCCCTGATACACTGTCCGACGAAAGAGAGGGAGCCGGGCAGGGGATCAAATCATCTATTGTCGTGGGAACTTATGTTAATGACGTGTACCTCTTTGTTTGAAAACAGGGCTCATGAAGAAGACGGCCGCCATAATGCGGAAGTGTCCGAACTGAAGCGGAGCCTGGAACGGGCCGAGGAAGAACTTGGCCGCGTGAGGAAGCAATTAGAGGATAAGCAAGGTATGTTGAAACATTGTCTTGCATTAGGCACGAATAAGTAATTGCGCTTATTGAGAATTATTTATGTTGTATGCCCTAGGAGCGAGTGCTGAATATGAGGCACTGAAGAAGGCTGTCGATGATGCCAATGAAAAGGCTGCCGCCGAACAGGCACTTCGTGAAAAAGAGGCCAGGTTGTCACAGCTGAGCGGGAGCTCCAGGAGGCTGTGAAGAAAAGCGAGGGCTTGGAGCAGAGTCTAATAGGGAAAGAATCCGAACTCGCCCAAGCGCCCCTAGTCGCAGAAGATGCTCGGGAAGAAGCCCGAGGTGCTGTACGGGAAATTCAAGAGGCCCAAAAAGTTGCGACTGGCAAGGCCTTCTGTATTCTTAGCCATTTGTTCATGATAATGGGGAGAATTCTAAGCAGCAAGCTGAATTCTTATTTTTCCAGGGGCGTTTGCGGATCTTCCTCGCAGCATATCAGATGCCGCCCAATTCTACTGAACCGAGGAAAAGAAGTTTGCGGAGAGGAATTTCTGGTCGCAGTATTTGGCACCGAACTATCCGGTGCCCTTTATCGATCAGCTGAAGCAGCTGGTCGAACTGCACCAGGCGGCTGAGCTAGCCATGAAGGACTTGATTGTCCGGCTGTGGCCGGTGGAGCCGATTCCGAGCAGCTACTTCGGGCTCGTGAAGCAGATTGTGGGCGCCTGCCCTCGTCTTGATGCTGTTAAGCGATCGGTCTGCATAGAGGGTGCGCGTATGGCGTTTGCCCGTGCAAAGGTGCATTGGGGGAAGCTTGACGCGGAGAAGCTGATGACTGAGGGGCCGCCAGAGGGTATGGAGCATCACAAGCCCGAACTGTATTATGAAGGTGTACTGAAGGGAGCACGCCTTGTGGCGGATAAATGTACCAAAAACATTATATTTCCCTGAGGGCATTCATGCCGCTTTTTGTAATATGGGATAATGGCATTTTTATTATATATTGCCTATTTTGTTTGAACATATGTTCTTCCTGTGCGGCTGTTTATTGTATGTAAATCCTGAGAGTTGGCCACCGTCGCTTCGCCCCACGTAGAAAGAATACGGGGGTGTTCAGGATATATCTGAACGCTCTTTATCCCATAGTTGGGTCCTTTTAAGGAGGTGTTTCTCACCACGAACCAGGCAATAGGACTATAAGGCTTTATTACTCTCACTTAGCCATAGGAATTGAGTATGGTCAGATCACCTAGTGTTCTAAGGCCAACTAGGGGCTCTATTGGCACCGATCGAAGATCGATCCATCGCACTCTGCATTTATAATGGCGCCAGCGGAATAAATCTTTAAGGATTTTACAACCACTGAATAGCTGACCAGCTCTCGCAGATCATGACAATGGTTTTCGCTTTCATCGAGGTGCTCGTCCGCAGATCCGGGACACAATCACAAGAGTTCTCCCCGCGCTACCTTAGCCGATATAACGGAACGTAAGGTACCAAAACAAGGGAGCCGGGCAAACCCAACCAATGTCCCAAGACATGATTCGGAGCTGATGCCTATAGTGCTATAAGTTCGGGGTGTCGAGCGACCGAGAAGGTGGTCGGACTTTACTGCCGTATTATGAAGCCCCTGGTATAATCGGGCGTAACACGAGGTGTCGATGAAAAGCAACGGTCGGTAAGTGTTATTTAAGTCTACGCATTGTAGTAAGATGATATGTCTATGCATATGAGTACGATGTATGATTATGAAAAGAGGCGTTTTTTGACGGAACCTGTGATGGCCGGATTGGAGGGGGTTGTTAGTGGATCAAGAGTGAATCCCCACCGCCTTCTAACTACGTGTTCCTGCCGTTATGTGTCCGGGCTGATTCCACGCCGCCAATCTTGTTCTGCGTCAAAGTTAGTTTGTAAAGGAAAATGCTTGGAGGCAGCTGAACATCCTCTTTTAGTTGGTCTAATGGGTTCCTGATCGGGCCCTGGTAAACCCAGCCGTTATACCGTGAAATAGCGCGGAATCCTCAGTTGGTGTCCGGATAGTTGGCTGTCATATCAAAATTTTGATAGGCATGCGCGACTCGCTACTCCGACAGTTGTATGATTTCCGATTTAAGGGCGGGGTTCGGCCTTGCCCATAGGTGTGATTGCATCACACGGTGTTGGCCTGAGTGATTTGCCACGTGGAATCTAGTCAACGTGGTTTGTCCCGTTAGCATACGGTAAATTACCGCATGGTGGGAAGGTGCCGAAGATTTATTCTTTAGCGTAGCGTTTTTTGGTGATCCGAAGACAACCGTTAGAGTGGTGGGCCAGTAAAACTTGGCCTTTACACCTGGCATCTTTTAGAAGATGTTGTTTGTGGCTTTACACCTACGGGGGCTTTATGTGTTATGGAGCCCCCGGTTTGCTATGTCGAGATGTACTATAATTGAATTGCTGTGGTGAATGCGGCCGGGGGCGATCGGCCGTACTTTTATGCTATGGGGCGGGGGGGTCCCTTGACCAGAAGCCTCCCTTCATTGTTTCCGGCACACGACTAGCCGCTTTGTTTTGATGATCCGGCATTCTCTATTGGTATGCTTTGCCGTCCTTCTAGGATTACCATGAATTTCACATGGTTGATCGAGTGTGTGGCTCGGGCCGGATAAGTCTGAGTTGTTCTTTGTCCGCTGACCGGACTGGGAGTTGCTGGAATTAGCACTAGCTTTCCTGACTTGACGCTTATGACCATTGCGCCAAGGCTTGAGGATGCTTCCTCTTGTGTCCTTCGTATTGTTTTGGACCATAGTGGTGTGTTGACGTCGGGGCATGTGCCTTGGGTTCTCCTGCTTAGGTTGGGGTGGCCGGTTGTGCCCTTTTCGGGGCGTCGGGTCCGTATCTTTTGGTGGCCAGGACCTTGGTCCATCTGTCCACCAGCAAATCTTGGTCAGCTTTAAGCTGTTGTTGCTTCCTTTGCAGGCTCTTTGCCGTGGCCCTGAGCCGTCGCTCGAAGCGAGCTTGTTCCACTGGATCTTCAGGCATGCCGATTCATCATTGCCGAGGCTTGCCTCGCCCTGAGGGGGGCGATAGTTGTCCCTCTCCAAGTATCCCACAGTGGCCAGTCCGGCCTTCTTAAAGGCAGGCCGACTAGGGTTATATTCATCTTCGGCGCCATCCGGATTGTTTTCTTCTTCTGGGCCGGTATTGCTGTGGTGGGTCTTGGAGCGACGCCGACGACGCCCATGCTTTGCTTTTCTCCCTCAGGGATTATCCTCCGCTGCCTCATCGCCATTGGTTTCCTTTGGAGTGTCCGTGATATGTATATCATAAGGAGAGGCGTCTGTCCACCGCCCAGTGAGCGGTGCTTCGTGTTCTTCTCCTGCATCGTCGTCTATACCATCGATGTCTTCGGAGTCAAAGTTTAGTACCTTGGTTAAATCATCGACCATGGCAATGAAGTGGGTGATGGGTGGGCAACAAATTCCTTCATCGCCTGCTTCCCACTCGAGCCGAACATAGTTCGGCCAAGAGCCTCCTAACAAAGAGATAGACTTTAACGAGTCCAGCATATCGCCGAAGGGCGAGTGCTGGAAGATATCCGCAGCGGTGAACTCCATTACCGGAGGCCAACCTGGCTCGACTGGCTCGGGAGTGCGTGGGTTGGAACCAGCATCTGGATACGAATCCGGGGGTCCGGAGTTACAGGACACCACTGAGGTTAGGCCCGTGTTTGGCTCCACCGCCGATGAGTGTGTGACCTGCGGGGCGGGGTTCAGCCCCCCGTCTTCAGGCAACATAGCCTGCTCTGGATTTAGGTCCGAGGCGACTACGGGGGTGATACCCCGAGCTTTGTCTGACAGCAGGTCTAAGCCGTGCTCGTCGCGACTATCCGGTGCTCATGGCATAGGCCCGAATCCGTCGAAGATCAAGTCTCCGCGAATTTCCGCCATGTAGTTCAGGTTTTCGAACCCGATCTGGTGGCCAGGGGCATAGCTGTCGATCTGCTCCAGATGGCCAAGCGAGTTGGCCCGCAGAGCGAAGCCGCCGAACACGAAGATCTGTCCGGGGAGAAAGGTCTCACCCGGAATCGTGTTGTTGACGATGATCGAGGAGCCATCGAGCCTGTGGCGACAACACGAGGAACTCTCAATGAAAGCACCAATGTCGGTGTCAAAACCGCGGATCTCGGTAGGGGGTCCCGATCTGTGCGTCTAGGCTGATGGTAACAGAAGCAAGGGACACCGATGTTTACCTGTGTTCGGCTCTCTCGATGGAGGTAAAACCCTACTTCCCGCTTGATTAATATTGAAGATATGGGTAGTACAAGAGTAGATCTACCACGAGATCATAGAGGCTAAACCCTACAAGCTAGCCTATGATAGTATGATTGAAATTGTGATCGGCCTTCCAAGGACCAACCTCTCCGGTTTATATAGACACCAGAGAGGGCTAGGGTTTACATGGAGTCGGTTACAAGGAAGGAAATATAATATCTGGATCGCCAAGCTTGCCTTCCACGCCAAGGAAAGCTCCAACCGGACACGGGACGAAGTCTTGAGTCTTGTATCTTCACGCTTCAATAGTCCGGACGTTGTATACAGTCCGGCTGTCCGGATACCCCCTAATACAGGACTCCCTCAGCGGGCGCCCAAGTCTGGTGCGCTGTTCAGGCTATACATTGCTGCAGAAGATAGGGTGATCGGTGTGGTGTTGGCGCAAGAGGTCAGCGGCAAAGAATACATCATTGCATACTTAAGCCGTCATTTGCTCGACGCCGAAAGTCGGTACGTGTTTATTGAAAAGTTATGCTTATCTTTATATTATGCATGTACCAAATTTCGGCCTTATCTTCTTTCTAGTACGTGTGTAGTAGCTTGCCAGGCCGACGTCATTAAGTATATGTTGCAACAACCGATTCTTAGTGGTAGGATTGGAAAGTGGGCTTACGCGCTAATAGAATACGATTTAACATATGAATCGTTGTTTGCTATGAAGGGTCAAGTTATCGTCGATTTCATTGTTGATCATAGGATTAAAGATGATGAGAATATTAATTATGTTAGTGTGTGTCCATGGAAGCTTTATTTTGATGGATCGGTTTGTAGGGATGGGCAAGGCGTCGGTAATGTTTTAGTTTCACCTAATAATGTTGTTTATGATACAGCAGTCCGTCTGGAATATCCTTGCACTAATAACCAACCTGAGTATGAAGCTTTACTGTTTGGATTACAAACTTTAGTTGATATGGGTGTAAAGGATGTAGATGCTTTTGGGGATTCTCTTCTGGTAGTACAACAAATTAAAGGCGAATTTCAATGTTTTGATGGATTATTAAATAGTTATTTGGACCGATGTTTAGACTTAATTAAGTCTCTAGATACGTTCACCATCCATCAGATACCTAGAGAAGAGAATTCTAGAGCTAATTGTTTAGCACAGCAAGCATCCGGTTATCACATTAGTAAAGGAATGTTTTTTATAATAGACAAGCCGATGCACGCTGAGTCTATAATGATGGATACTTTTCCATGGGGTGCACTTGGGCCTAGTACAGTTGAACAACTAGCTGTACAATGTACTGCAGATTCGGTGCATGGGTCACAAACGACCGAATTAGCAAATAATTTAGAACTAAGTGATTGGAGAGTTCCTCTAGTTAATCATTTAAAGGATCCAAGTCAAACAAGAGATAAGAAAATTCAGCGACAAGCTTTAAAGTATACTTTGTTTAACGACAAGTTATATCGCCGAACAATAGATGGGTTATTTTTAAAATGCTTGGATTCTGATCAGTCTAGAATAGCTATGGGCGAAGTGCACGAAGGAATATGTGGAACACATCAGTCGGCTCACAAAATGCGATGGTTATTAAAAAGAGCAGGTTTATATTGGCCGACTTTGTTAGAGGATTGTTTTCGGTACTATAAAGGTTGTGAGGCATGTCAAAAATTTGGGAATATACAGTTAGCGCCTGCAGCTATGTTAAATCCTATAATTAGGCCATGGCCATTTAGAGGATGGGGCTTAGATTTTATTGGTGAAATACATCCTTCGTCTTCTAAAAGACATCGCTTCGTCCTAGTAGCCACAGATTATTTTACTAAATGGACAGAAGCAGTTCCTTTGAAAAACATGACCCATAAAGACGTTATCCGTTTTGTTCTAGAGCATATTATTCATAGATTCGGTATTCCTCAAACTTTAACTACCGATCAAGGTGCTTCTTTTATGTCTCATCAATTTCGCGAATTTGCCATATCTTTAGGAATTAAATTATTAAATTCGTCGCCTTACTATGCTCAAGCTAATGGACAGGCCGAATCTAGCAATAAAACTTTAATTAATCTTATAAAGAAGAAAGTTGAGGAGCATCCGAAAAGATTGTGTGAGGTACTTTCGGGAGCTTTATGGGCTCATCGGATATCTAAACATGGAGCAACTCAAGTGGCACCGTATGATCTAGTATATGGTCAGGAGGCGGTGTTACCTGTAGAGGTTAATTTACAAGCTCTTAGAGTGGCCAGATAAAATGATTTGTCGGCTGTGGATTATAATGATCTAATGATGGATAAGATAGATGAAATTTTAGAAGAAAGATTGAGAGCATTGCGAGAAATTGAGAAGGAGAAATTAAGAGTAGCCAAGGCTTATAATAAAAGGGTGAGACAAAAATTGTTTCAAATACGAAACTTAATGTGGAAAACGATTTTACCTATTGGAACTAAAGATAGGAAATTCGGCAAATGGTCGCTGAGTTGGGAAGGCCCGTATAAAATTATAGAGATTGTTCCTGGAAATTCATATTTTGTACAATCTTTGCAGGGAGATAAGTTGTCGAAAGCTCTCAATGGAAAATATTTGAAGAAGTACTATCCTAGCATGTGGCAGGAGGCCTGAACATGTTGTGGCCGATATGTTATTCCAAGTATCGCCCTGAGCAAATTTGGCCGATATATTATTTGAGATATCGCCCTAAGAAAATTTAGCTGATGTATCGTTGGACATCGCCCTAAGTAATGATATGATCTGTGATCGACTTCATCCTACGGCAACTCCTATAGTATTTTTGGTCAATGCAATTGTACCAAAAACAGGGGGCATGTGTTGATGGTATAATTTGGCTACTTAGTATGTGATGAGCCAAATTAAATCAATGGTTTATCAAGATGATCGGTTAATGCATTGTTAAAGTGTTGCCACAGGAAATTTCAAGGAAGGTGAAGATACAAGTCCTAAGAAGAATCATATGCTATACTGGACCATGGGCGTGATGCATGCAAGTGATATATATCTACATATATGAAGAAGTACGCTTAGTCCTGATGGCCATTATCCAGTTTGATTTGTGACGTTGCCGGAATATTTAATATTTTCTTTGTGGGCTCAAGGTATTTATACATATGCTTAGCCACTATATTTAGTGTGATGGCAACGTGGCCGGAATACTTTATTCATATATACAACAGTGCATGTACGTGGATATGGCCTAGATTTGCTACGTACTTAGATTGGCACGTATATTTTTTATAGACGTATGCTACATGGTAAGCGACTCAAGAAAGGCTAGTCCTGCGGTTTTAGCTTCAGAGTTGTAATCTTGTACGCCAAGTCCAGCGTGCCATATATATGTAAGACCATGGCCGATTGAGGGGCATAACAATTGATCTATCAATACAAACTCTATTTTTCACGTACGTTTATTTTCCACCGTTCTTCTCCTGTCGAGCCCTAGCAGCCCTAGGGTTTGGCGATCTTTGCCGTTTTGCGCTGGAAAGCGGCCGGTTTTCCTCCACGAAAGCGAGGACATCTTTGTTGCTTTGCTCGTAAAGCAATCGTTCATTGTCACGAAAGCACGGCAAATATTCTGGTGTTGCGTGATGATTTCACGTGCCAACAGTTTGGTTTGCTCTATGATGGCTATTTTTGCAGGTTTCACTTCTTATGTCATGTAAGTAACGAAGGCACTGTCCATCACTTATATTACTGGAAAAAATTGGATCAGTCTGTTGTCTGAGTACAAGTTGAATCCCTATGATGAACTGCAGTTTGGTTTAACAAAAACGCCACAATTAGTCCTTCTCGCGTTTAAAAGAAATGAAGAAAAAAACTGGATCACGGTCACGAAGCCTAGTCAAGTTAGAAAGCTGATCATACCAGAACAGACACGATCGCCGCTGTCTCGCACATCGGTACCACCTTCAGCAACGGATCGAGCACCGGCATTTGCTCTAACACTGACAGCGACAGCAGCTCAGTCTGATCCAGCTGAGGATTGGGCACCGACCGCGTCAGCGGATCAGGCTGATCTACCGGAGGATCGGGCATCGACACCAGCACCTACTCCGACACCGGAACCAGCTCTACAAGGAGAACCATCTCCGGCAGCAGCTGCGGCTTCGGCACCTGCACCAACACTTGCACTTGCACTTGCATCTGCTCCGGCCCGTGCAGCGGCAACCGAACGAGCAGTTGCACCGGCAACAGACTAGGCTGCAGTTCGCACTTCATATACCAAAGTCCTTACAAAAACTGACATGTCCACCTTCTTGGTAAGCATTGGCCGCCCAAGTGTTTCGTTCTTTTTTATTTTCATGTTGTTTTGCATGATTCACTGTGTTGATCTAACTGTTTGGGTATGTCTTCTTGTTTGCAAACAGAGAAATCCTAGAGCAACGAGGGAGTCGTTCAACAATCCGGGCGACAGCGGGCAAGTTTCTCTTACCATGCGCAGCCTTGGTGTGAATGAACCTGCTCAATATACCATAAGTACAAAGGATGGTCGCATGATGATTGATGCTAAAGGATGGTCAAGGTTCAAATCTAAATCATATCTTGCGGTAGGGGATGATGTCAAAATCGAACTTTCTCAGCACGGAGAGCTGGTCGAAATCAACTTTGAAATTCTTCAGTACTGCCGAACTGATCTGTCCGCCGAGAGATTTTGATGTAATACTCTGGCATGGTGAAACAAGTGTCCTGTGTATATAAGTAGTACGACAGTATCATTGATAGAATTGCAACTCGGATTGCTGGTAAGGAACTGTCGTTTGATTTCATTACAACAACTGTTGTTCTTTATTCAATTTTGTGTATTCGCCTTGCGACGGCATCTAAAACAAGCGTCGTACCGACCGCTTGCAATATGAAAAGCGCTGAGGTAGAACACATGGGCCCCCAAACATGCAGGCCCACCGTCCTATGGCCCAAAGTCCAAAACCGTGAGCCTGTCTGAGTATTTCTCAGCTGTACCCCCATAATGCCCGTGCGTTGCACGTAACATCAAGATGCATTTGTATGAGTATTTTATCTTGTGAGAGAAAAGGATGAACGAGGGAAGGCCTTATTTGCAAATGCAGAGAGGTGTGTGGGTACCTTTTTGCAAAATTGCCATAGTTTCCTTCCTATCCGTCAGATATAAATCAGACGGCCTATATTGCAGGATGACAGGCACACCATCATCACCAACTCGTCTATACCGTGTTAAAATACTCTATTTTTATAATTATATATGTTATATATATTCCCCTTGATTTTTCTTATGTATAAAGTTGTGATATAAAAGATCTTTATATTTGTTTACAGTGGGAATATCTCTCTGTCAAAAATATATTTATGTGTAATAACTAGTTACTCATGTCTTCCTACTTCTTGCGTTGATATGTGGGGCATCCGACAACGGGGTCCACATGCCATATGCACCAAATTAGAGTGCACAACTGCACGGTAGACACACCCCGGTCGTAGCGCCGCATTAATGCCCAATGAACCGTCAAATAACAAAAACCCCCACCTTTCCAGCTTTAGCAGTAAGCTGGACGGACGAAGCGGCAATATTTCACTCGGCCTGAATCCCTTCTCCCTTGTCTGCTTGTTCAAAGAAAAACCCCGCTCGGCGATTGCATAGGGTTTTCTCATGGAGAACCTGGTACGAATTCTTCATCCATCCCTGATAAATCCAAGTCCCTTGGTCGCGGGTACTCCTAGGATGGCAGCCGCTGCCGTTGATGCATTTTTCTTCCTACTGAATCTAGTGTGTTTCATTTGCAGTGCCCAAAGTGCGAGGACCCTACAGGTTTCTGCACCCTCGGCGAGATGCCACACTTGTTCCTTCTCATTCTAACACAGGATTTTAAAACGCGCACAGTATGTTCCTAGAATCCTCTTTTCTATTTGGGAGGGTGGAGTTTTTTGAACATGATGTCGACTAATTTGGAAATTTGGATTGCTATATTTGGATAAAAGGTACTAGTACCATGGTCAACACTGACATTAAGGAGGAAAGTATTTCTAGATTTGGATATAGGGAATACATTGTGTTCTCATATTATTTTTCCTGCAGTGCATTCCTTGCTCTGCCAGAACACGTGTACTCAAGATGCTCAGCCTTGCCATAACTGAATACACCAGTTTAATGGTAATAGTGAAGACAAGCCATGGATATAAGTTTTGAGTTGGGTTCATGTACCAAGAAGATCGCTGCTTTTTTTATGGCCGGACTTGGATAAACTTTTGCAAGTGTTACGGACTGAAAGTTGGCGCAAGAATGTTGATGGAAATAGCAGAACCTGGTCTCATCTTCACTGCGAACTTCCACCCCGATGTCGTTCCAATTGTTCATCCATGTTAGTTTTGTATCTGGTTCTTGCTTGTTGCCTCGATTGCTTCTTAATCCACCTATTCTGTCTAACTGATCACAATTTAACTTTAATAGTAGCAACGAATCTCTCACGAAGATGCTACTTCTAACTAATATTTTCTTATAATTGGTGGCACGTGTAGGTTTTTTCAGAGTTAAGCGGGCTGCTCGTTTGTTATTCTCAGAATAACTCGGCTGTTATTGATGGCATCAAGTTGACAGGGATGACATCCACAAGTTCCTACACTTTATTGATCATCTTGAGGTCCTTGTGGGGCGTTTCAATGATGGAAGGCCACGTGGGATATGTGTGCCACTACTACACTCCTTGAAAAGGTCCAACTGTGTCGAGAAACTTATGGTACGAGCTATTTTCTGTTATATATGTTGTTCATAAACTATTGCTTATACACAGTTTTACAGCTGTGATCTTCTTGAAACAGAAACTGCCCAGTTCTATTGTTCCTATACGATGCCCGACCATGGTCGGGTCGACTTGCGCTTGGTCACAACATGATGTTTATGTCGACCTACTCCATTCCCCTTGGAGGTGAAAAGATACTTATTCATGGGTGGTCTCAAATAATGAAGGCCCGTCCATCCTGGAGAATAGGACAGAAGATTATGTTCCTGCTTTTCCATGGATCTAAAGCGAATATCCTGTTTATTGACCACATTGCGAGATGAAGCCGCTTTCAGAAGGTTGTGGATGCATGGGGTGGCGCCTGGGCCTTGTCCTGGGGCTTGGCGGCCTCACCCTTGGTTAAGTGTAGGCAAAGTAGCACTGTTCGAGGCGTGCTTTGTACGATTGAACTGTATAATCTCGATCTCGCTTTCAGCTATGGTTGTTAAGTGCCCTGCTGGTTTCATTAAGGTTGTTAAGTACTCCTGTTGCTTTTACATCTGTCGTGTTTCTTCATCTTGTCTTCCTCCACCGCCAAAACCAAACCAGCACCGGCGGGCCGCTTTCCTTCCGCCTCCACGGTGGCTGCGCCTCGGCGCAAGACGATCACCGCCCCACCGCCTCCTAAATCGTTAACGCCAACGTCCGAGGCCTCGCCTCGTCCTCCAGGCATGGTGCGCGCTCACAAGCGCCGCCCTCTCGCATTGTCAACATGGTCAACAAACAACAAGAATCGGCAGAAGTACGTGGAGAGGATGACATTAGGGCCCACCATGTTAGCGTATGGAAAAATAAAATGCTTCCTCCTAGTGTTTTCCTGACATCTGGGACCCACGACATTGTGAGCGCATATAGTCAATAGACAAGAGAACAACACAAGATCGGCTGACACCTGGGACGTAGCAGCTCGAGCAGTATTTTTTTGTTATTGTTGAGACGGAGCAGGGTTTGAAATGGGTTGTGGCCCGTCTAGCCCAGGTTTATATTTTATGTTCACCATGTGACCAGCCCAGCTATTTTTTTCTTTGTGAAAATGAGCCCAGTTTATTTTCTCTGAAGAATACCCAATCCAGGCCTACTTATTTTTCGACATACGATGGGCTGCAACTCTTTCAAGACGCTCGCAAATCTTGAAAGTAATATGAAATGGGTTGTAAATATAATAACAGATGACAAATTGGCTATTACTTTATAATTTCTGATTTTTTCACATTTTTAGATTCCTATTTCACGGGCATTAACCTAATTTAAATATATCTTCAAAGTACTTTAAATCTGGCTCGACATTTCGGTATTAAAATAGTTTGGAACCCACAGAATATGCGATATTGGCCCCGCCAACTAAAACGGACTGCAATAAATTGCATAAGAAGTCGCAATGAGCTATATATAAATTATTAAAAAAGAGGGAATGGTCTGACTTATGGGCCTATTAAGTTGACGGTATGCAAGATTTTTTAGTTATTATATACGCCAACAAACGATTCTAGTAGACGAACTGTTGGATGTCAATCCAACGGCCGCTGTGTTTCTTCAATCTTTGATCTTCTTGCTCGGCCGCCAAATCCAGCGCCAAGGACCGCTGCTCCGCCTCCCGTGCAGGCCTCACCGCCCCTACTACTCCCACCGCTGGCCAGGGCATCCCTCTACTCACCCACTCTCCCTGTTATTCTGCGGTGACGGCAGCCTCACACCATAGCGAACCAGTGAACCCTCGTACTCCTCTACGCGTGGGCATCCACTGTCGCGTCTTCCCCGGCTCCGCGTCCACCGCCCTGGTGCTCTCGGCGCGGCGTGGTGAACGTGGTCAAGGAACGGCTTCCATCGGACGCGGACTGTACGTGGAGAGGCTGACAGCTGGGTCCACGGCCGCCGCAAGGAACTGCCTCCTTATTACGTGCAAAATAATTATTCCTCCACCTAACAGCGGGGACCCACCGGACGGGCCACCGTATTTCACGAAAAAAACATTTCCCCCTGACTGCTGGGACCCAGCAGCTACATCTTCACACACAAGGAAGTGCGTCCGGGCAAAAAAAAATGATCCGCCCCCCTGACTGCTGGGACCCACCAGCTACATCTTCACAGGCAAGGAAGTGCCTGACAGTCGGCAGCCACCTGGTCGAAGCGTACGTAGTGTTGTCATTCTGGTCGTGAACGTGTACGTACATACTGGTCGATGTAGAGGCGTGCACGTGTCGTAGTAGAGGCACGCACGTAGCATGTACACGTACGTACAGCGACCAGTGTGCAAGAAAGAAAATACGGCCACGTACGTACATACGGGCAGGGTCTCGAATGCCTACTCGTGCATACGTACGGCCGGGGCTCGTGTACATGGCTGGGTCGGAACGGAGAAACAGCGTCGTCGTCGTGTTCATGGGGAGCCAACCAGCTGGGTTGGAACGGAATGTGTCATCGTGTTCATCAGGAGGGCTTGGACGGAACAACCGATGGAAACGAGGCCTGGCATACCGCAGAACGGAGGAAACGGCCTTGTGTTTGACTGGCCACATTCGAAACGGCATCCTGTTCATCGGGAGGGGTCTGGCGTACCGCTAAATGGAGGAAACGGACCTCCTACGGTCGGAACAGGGGTCCTGTTGATCGGGAGGGGTGTGGCGTACCGCAAAACGGAGGAAACGGACTTGTGTTGGAGCGCTACGGTCAAAACGGGGGTCCTGTTCATCGGGAGGGGTGTGGCGTACCGCAAAACGGGACTCCACAGGATACTGTTCATCTCCACCGTTGACCCCCTCCAGCCTCCACGGGCTACTGTTCATCCACCATTGACCTCCTCCAGCCTCCACCTACGACTGTTCATCCACGGGCTCCTGTTCATCCAGCCTCCACCGCACGCTACTCCATCGGCTACTGTTCAACCAGCCCTCTCCACGGGCTCCTGTTCAACCACCCCTCCATGGGCTACTGTTCATCTTGCCCTCCACCTTCTACTGTTCATCCTGCCCTCCACGGGGTGGTCCTGTTCATCCTACCCTCCACGGGGTCCTGTTCATCCAGCCCCAACTGGCTTGAACGCTCGGGGTCCTGTTCATCCACCCCCACCGGGAACTGTTCGTCCAAACCCCCTAGCAACGCTCACTGTTCATCCAGAGGCAACGCCACGGGGTCCTGTTCATCCACCCCCATCGGGAACTGTTCATCCACCCCCGCAACGCCACTGCTCATCCAGAGGCAGATCGATCGGCTTCGCTAGCAGCAGAGAGAAGGAATCGCCGATCGGGTTCGCTTAACAGCCATCGATCGATCGCTCGGGTTCATGAATGCGAGCCTGCAGGTTCGATTAGAGCCCAACGCCGCACACACGCCACAGACGCATAAGAGAAACGCGCATCGCTTCGCCCCGACCACCCACCGTAACCGGGGACTCCCCGATATTTTTCGCGCCCTCGCTTCTACCACGGTTTTTTCCGTCATGGACGGCCCAAAGAATGTTATGCAGCTGCGTCTCCGGCCCGCCCAGGACGAAAAGCCCATTTTCTGTCATGATTTTTTGTCATAGAAGTAGGACCCCACCACATCTATGATGATATCGGGTTTTGTCACAATTATCGTCATAGAAGTGTCATAAGTATGACAGAAAAGATTTTCGTTCGGCCCAAAATGTCACGGCTATGTATTTTTTTGTAGTGTGTCTTTCCCACCGCTCTCTTCGCGCAAAGGCTTCGCACATTTCTTCTACATGGCCCTCACTTGGCTATGGGTTATTGTCCATTACATATTATATGACCATCTTGCCATGTTCACTTTGCATGATATGCTCATTCCTATGCCATTGCCATGCATTTGTGACCCATGCTTTGCATTACACATGATGATTGATTCTCATACTTGTATGTGTATTTGCAAGCTTGGTGGAGATATCACTTGTTATTGCCATGTTTGCTTTGTGCCCCATGCCTATGATGATACTATGATCTTGCTTTGTGTTCGTGCTTGCGATATGTCATGTGCATTGTCCATGCCTATTTTTTGCTCACATGACATGATTGCCATGATTTCCTCTAGTATGTGGCATCTTCGCACTACTAGCTTGCACGACTTGATTACTATGATTGCTTGCCTTGTTGCATCACCAATGATTCATACTTGCTCCTTTCATGCGGTTGATGACAACCACCTACATGCTTTGCACATGATTAATATTGCTTCTTGTCATATATCTCCATGCGTTGCCTCTCTCATTCTAGATGATTTGCCATGTGTTGAGTGCAACAATGCTTTTAGTCATGATAATGAGTTTGCCACCATAGCATTCTCACATATATTTGGAGATTTGTACATATTCCTTGTGAAGCATGCTTGTCTTACCTCTTTACACCATATACCTAGTTCCATGGATATTGCCATTGTTGCATCATATTATTCATGCACTTGTGATTCTAATGGTTATGTGCAAGAGAAGGGAACCATCATGATGGATGATGTGTTTATCTACCATGCGCATACGTTCTTTGTTTTCTTGTGTGCATGTGTAGGATACTTGGACTTTGTGTCGACTTCCACGTCACGTGAGTTGACAATTCGAGTTCCTGATTGCGAACCACCTTCAACCACGACGATTCTACATCGCACTTGCATGTGCTTCAGCATTGTGAAGGACACACAAGGACATGCTTTCAAGGTGATATCCTTCTCTTTTGAGAACCCCCAAACCATGAGCATGCATAATGTGGATCATACTACTTGTGTTGCTTGCACCATGAGACTTATTTGTCATCTTGGACCCCTTGATTGCACACATGTTAGTGATATTTCTTCCATTCACGATTTTCACATTCCCATGCATCATGATATATATGCCTTGTGTGTTGCATCCAATTCTTGGATTACTTGCTCCTCTCATATGTTTGGTTGCAACAATGTCATCACTTCACATATGCCATGTCCCATTGATTGCTACATGCTTGACTTGATTGCCTCAAACATGATGAACAATTGCTCTTTCCATTCTGTTGAGTGCCACACGATATTCACTACACCCCATGCACATTATGCTTGGATTGTCTTGCACTTGACCCATGTGTTTAGACATCTCATCTTCTTCGGTGTTGTGAATGATTCTTATGCATACCATAGACCTTTCATCGAGCAATTTGCGAATGCTTGCTATGACCTCGAGGTAGATGCTTATACTCTTGACACACATACTTGCATCACTACCTCACCTTTGCATACTTGTCCCCATGATATCTTTGCTTGTGCTCGATTGATATGCTTACATGCCATGTCACAATCCTTTGTCACAACCTATGCTATGCTTGATAACGACACTTGTTTGGTGAATCACCTCTTGAATGCTTGGTTTTGCACTAACGCTAACCATATTTGTTTTTCCAAGTGTTTGTTGTCCTTACTCCTTTCGAAGGAATCACAAGACGGTGCGACATTGGAGAGTGCCCATTTCGAGCTTCAAGATGATGAGTACTTGGTGAACGTCCACTCCTACACGGCGAAGCCATCTCTTTCCCATGGTGATTTGGTTTTTTCAATCCGAGGTCGGATCTTTCCCAAGGGAGAGGAGATGATGCGGAGCATCCTATGGACATCACCATGTCAAGAGTCCGTTTGGCGAGTGACACGTGCAACATGTACTTCACATACACAAAGGTGAATCATCTCCTTTACACATGCTCACTTGACCCCTTCAAGGATGGTATACTACTTGACACTTCTCCCGTGTGCATGCATAGGTATTGTCGGAGCTTCATGGATGACGAGGAGGAGTGCAAGCGCCAAGGAACAACTACACCATCCGCGAGGGAAGCCTGGAAGCGATGACGGAAAAAGACGGAGCTGCTGACGCTCCAGCGGCCGGACATCCGGGCCAAGGGCCGGATATCCGGCGCGTGCGCAGCAGCCCAGGAGCTGCACCAACAGAAGCCCAAGAGCTTCAGCGGCCGGACATCCGGCGCCAGCCCGGACATCCTGCGCCTTAGCAATGCCCGGACATCCGGCGACCAACCCTGGAAATCTGGCGACGCCTATCCAGAGAAGAACAGATTCGGCCACCGCCAGCAATACAAAAAAAATACACTTCCGTGATGATACGTGTTAGTCACAGTAGGTCGCGTCTTTTGTCATGCATGTACATCCATGACGAATTTATGACAGAATCAATATAGTCATACCTGTGCTGTCGTAGAAGTGTTCCATGACATTACCAAAATTATCATCATGGAAGTGTCCACTTCCATGACGATAAATCGCGCGTCCGCGTAAGTGCTTTTCGTCAAGGGTGACCGACACGTGGCATCCACCATAACGGAACGCCATTAAGCTATCGAGTCCGGTTTTGGATCCGATAACCCGTTAACAGCCTGCACCAATGGGGATTTTCCACGTAAAATCATCATTGGCCGCAGGAAACACGTGTTGCCTCACCGCTGGGACAGATGTCATCCACTCATTGGACAGAGGCGCCTATGATAGGTCGACACGTGGCACGCCCAACAAGAGCCCATTCCGTGAAAAATTCGCCCAAGAAAAATTAGCAGGCCAGCCCATATAAGGCCTACTTGTGCCAGGTCCATTTAAGCCCACGGCCCATACGAGATGTGCCAATTCGCCCGTCAACGGCCCGTTAAAGATTTGACACCATTGCAGGCCATCGTTAGTTCGAGCCCGTTAACAGCCCGCTATATATTTGGGCTCAATATCGGCCCGATGAGATTTCGGCCTGTTAACAACCCATTTAATGGATGGGCCAATTTTCAAGATGTACATCTTTCGGCCTTTTAGCGACCAATTTAAATGTTGGGCTAATTTCTGGCCCGGTGTGTCTTTCAGCCTGTTGACGGCCAATAAATCTGATGGGCCATTTGTAGTCGGACCTGAGTTTCGGCCTTTTAGCGGCCCATTCAAGTGTTGGGCCAATTTCTGGCCCGGTGTCACTTTCAGCCTGTTGACGGCCCATAAATCAGTTGGGCCATTTGTAGTCGGACCTGAGTTTTGGCCTTTTAGCGACCCATTTAAGTGTTGGGCCAATTCCCGGCCCTGTGTGCCTTCGCCCGTTAACGGACCATAAATGAGTTGGGCCATTTGTAGTCGGACCTTAGTTTTGGCCTCTTAACAGCCCATGCCCTTCATTGTCCAATACCACCCCGTTTCTCTTCGGCTGCTAAAGGCCCACAACCTGATTGGGCCGTTTATAATACGACGACTTTCGGCCTCTTAGCGCCCATGCTCTTCATGGTCCAAAGACAAGCCCGCTATCTCTTCGCCTGCTAAAGGCCTCAAAGATAGTTGGGCCATATGTAGCCCAAACTTAGTAATGGCCTGTTAACGGCCCATGAAATAAATTGGGGCCACCTGTTGCCCGCTTCGATGTTGGCCTGTTAACGACCCGGGAGGTAAGAGGGCCGACCATTAACTTTCGGCCTAGTAATGGCCCATTAACTTAATGGGCCCACTAAAGTTTGTTCATGTCTTTAGGCCAAATTAGATAATTTGAGCCCATTACGACGACGAGCAAAGGTACGGCGACAGGAATAACGTTGCACATCCAAAGATATATTACAGAAATTACATCCACCGGGCAATCAAAGATTGATGCCAGTGCAAATAAATGAGCGAAACCTAACCATCTACAACGCCACAATCTGCAACCTCAAAGATGATGACGCCCATAAGCATGTGGGCAAGTTCTTGCTGCTTTGCTACACTGTCTCTGAAAACATTGATCGCTTGTTGTGTCGCACGACTCTGCACCTCCGATTCATCCACCATTTCCATCATTGCTTCAGCCATTAATTGGTTCACACACATACATTTATTCTCATTGCATTCGAGATGAGGATACCTGATGATTCAGATGGCGATTTTGGCAGGCTTGTATTATTGATAGTGGAGAGTGTCTCGACCGTGCATCATAACATAAATTAGGACGGAACCAAACAGATTAATCATGAGTTATTGCCATATTACCTGGCCTAGATTTATTGGAAAGAAACAATGGGGTTGCCTTCTGTTTTCGAGTTTGTCTTCTTATCTTCAAAGAGCAGCTGCACAAAATTAACACACTAGCATTGCTATCATTGGCCAAGTAAGATAATAGGAAAGCAACATTGACACAACGAACGCTTTGGGCAACTAGCCTACACCAAATTAACACAATATGGCACACCTATCATCAGCCGTAAGGTAATACGAAAGCAACATTGACACAATGAATGAATGGGCAACCAGAGAAGCACTACAATTCAAGAATGTGTGATATGAGATAGTACATTCATGCAGCTCAAGATGCAAAACTACCAGGAAGTTTTCCTTACAAAAATCAACATTGGCGCCTTTAACATTTTGCTACAACTAATTTTAGATCAGATCAAGGTTAGATTCACGCCGATTAACAAAATACATGCTTATGTAAAAATATAGTGATATACAACAGGTACTTACATCAGCATTGGAGCACAGAGAATTCCCGCAAGAAATTTTCCTCGAATACGGTCCCAATGGAGGAAGTCTTTTATCGTTTAACCTTATTTTCTGAAAGAGAGATGGGTAAGAAAAACATGTAGAAAATATGATCAGAAGCTATAAAATTTCATGATGCGAGGATACGCACACGCTTCTTAAAATGGAGTTGACATTCTTTTGCTAGACTGAGCGGACTAGTTCTTTGGCCACCGGAATCTGCTTATTATCGCGGGGAGTTGGGTTTCTCTGTCTTTGGAGCAGTATCTATGAAAATGGAGTTGGTTTATTATCTCCTAGCGTTTGGATCTTTTGCAAAGACCTGGTTTGTAACCCTTCAGATAATAACATAGCCGTCTTCCCTTGCATGCCTTATATAGAAGAATGGTGATTCAGTTATACAACATGCTACAACAAAGATGGAATAGGTACTAAAGGATAGAAAGGCATGACATATTGACATGTATTCCTTCATCCGAAATAAATGGATGGGTCTAGGCGATTTCAGTTCTAAATACATCCAGCTTTATCCATTTCTGCGACATTTAATCCGGACGGAGGGAGTATGATGTAAGAGCTAGGGATACGACAGACAACACAAGAAAAAACACCGAAAAACCCACTACGTAACCAAAGTATTCAAACCCACCGATATGAGATAGTACACTCATGCAGCTCAGATGCAAAACTACCAGAAGTTTTCCTTGCAAAATCAACATTGTGGCCTTTAATCATACATTTTCTACAACTAAATTTAGATCGATAAAGGTTGGATCCACGCCGATTAACAAAATACATGCTGATGTAAAATTATAGCGATATACAACAGGTACTTACATCTACATTGGAGCACAGAGAATTCATGCAAGAATCTTTCCTCATAAACGATACCATTGCAGAAAATCTTCTATGTGTTAAGCTTATTTTCTAAAAGAGAGATGGGTAAGAAACATGTAGAAAATATGATCAGCATGCTATAAAATTTCATGATGCAAGGATACGCACACGCTTCTTAGAATTGAGTTGACATATTTTTGCTGGATCGAGCGGACTAGTTCTTTGGCCACCGGAATCTGCTTATTATCGAGAGGAGTTGGGTTTCTCTGTCTTTGGAGCAAGATCTATAAAAACTGTAGTTGGTTTATTATCTCCTGGCGTTTGGATCTTTTGCAAAGGCCTTGTTTGTAACCCTTCAGATTCTAACATAGTCGTCTTCCCCTTGCATGCCTTGTATAGAAGAATGGTGCTTTAATTATAAAACATGCGGCAGCAGAGAGATGGAATAGGTACTGAAGAATAGAAAGGCATGACATATTGACATGTATTCCCTCCATCCGAAAAAAAAATTGATGGGTCTAGGCGTATTTCAGTTCTAGATACATCCCTTTTTATCCATTTCGGCAACATGTAATCCGGACGGAGGGAGTATGGTGTAAGAGCTAGGGATACGACAGGACAATGCGGCAAAAAAACACTAGTTGAATGTAAAACTGTATGCTAGCGGAATACATACAGAAATAAATAAGGCAACATACACGTGTATGATTGGGAAAATAAGATGGCATTGCAACAGAGCACTAGAACATCGCTTCAATGTAAAAAAACATGGTATGGTAGACAGATGAAGTACATACTGAATAACAATGCATAAGATATTCAGAAGCATGATGTCCAAATTAAGCAGATGGCATTGCGATAGAGTAGAATGACAGTACTTGAATTTGAAAACATGTTATCATGAATGGAATAGGTACTTGAAAAACAGGAAGGCATGACATATTTACATGCATGATCAGCATGCTAAGCACATGGCATTGCAACAGAGTAGATACACTCCAGACATTATATGCATGTTGTACCCATATCACAGGCCAAGTTAGAGCAAGGACCTTGTGGGGTGAAGAGGATTCATCATCTTTCCGCAAGTCTTCAAGAACTGCCTTTACATGTTCCATCATATTGGGTATCATTGACATCAAGTTTATTGGCCTTTACATTGCTCGTGAGGTTCTTGTGGATATATCGGTGTGTGCAATTATATCGATATGCATGGAAGACAACTAGTAGTTAGATTTATGTAATGAGTGCCAGAGGAAATGACATAAATAGTAGGACTGGGGTTAACTAGCAGCAACAGTCTCATAAACTAAAGGAGAACATGATGAAAGCTACAGATCGCTTGTACTAGAGATTAACTAGATGGCACACAAAAGTATTAAAGAACAACATAGGTAATACTAGAAGTGGTATAATACTATAATCACCAGCTTGTGGGATAGCATTGGTTGATGGATGATAACTATGGAACAGCGTTACCTAAAGAACAAGTATCTTAGCTGAACTATGGAACAGCGTTAACTTCTGAACAAGACCCGTAAGAGATCAGCATGAATATACAGTGAAATGTGATGATCTATTTTCCATGCTTAGATGAATAACAAAGCCATAAATGTTGCACACAAGTAAGACGAGGGTACAACCTATCTGGCTGCCATCCATAGGAGTGAGCATCATGTGCTGACTTGTCGATGGCCCTTCAGTTGTTGTGGTTGTCCATGTCGGGCACGCGATTCGATGCAGTGGAACTGCTGAGTGGGGACTATAGCTCCCTTCTGGTGTATGCTTCCCTTGTTGGAGCAGCTGCGGTGAGTCGGAAGACGGTGTGTCTGAAGATGCAGATAAGGCATAATGTTAAGAACGACATATCTCTTTGATCTGAAGAAATACACTAAGAGATCAACAGCAAGGTACGAGAGTGGTCACACGTCTGTTGACTGAAGACTAAATTGGGGTCACACGATTTTATTTTATTTTGGTACTGTCCGATCTACGCCGGATGGCTGGCTGTCTTGTGCCTCCCGGCTAACACTGTTCGGAATCTTCCCCGAAGAGCCAGCGACCAACGGCAGAGCAGCCTGCCTCTGCCATCTGTGGCCCCGGCCAAAACCCCGCTCCCCGCCCCACCGCACTGCCGTGGTTGCGCTGCCCCCGGGCCAATCCACAAAGACTCCCCATCATCCAGATCCAGCGATGGTAGTACCTTCAACCCACGCAACTCTAAAAGATAGCCATCTAAGCGCTGCTTCCGCGGTGAACTTGCGGCCCCGCACCCTTACGTTAGACACCAGCCAACCGGCAGCCTAGGAGCTCCGCCGCCTCGAGGGGTGCTGCTTCCCATTGGGAATCGATTGGCCCAGAATAAAAATTTAGACAACTGACGCCTAAATAAAGTGATTTGAGATGAGGGTGCGACCTATCTGGCGGCATGGTGAAGTAGGCAGGTCCAGCTACCGAGTCGGTGAGGCCGGCGCGGTTGCGGTGGCGACCGGCGGCAGGGAAAGAGCGATGTCGCGACGGTCGACGGCTACTTCACCATGTCTTACAGACGCATTTGTCTGAAATGTGAGGGGGAGTTACAGTTCTACCCTTGCCTATAGGCTTCTCGGCTAGGGTCTGTGTTCTAAGGGTCGGGGATAGTAGAGTAACTTTGCTTCTCCCCAAATAGTGGGCGGGAGCGATTTCGGGCAAGGAGGGCGTGTTTTGAACTATAGTTGGCGTGAGCAATTTCGGGCGAGGAGAGCGTGTTTTGAAATAGTGGGGCGAGCTATTTCGGGTGAGGAGAGCGTGTTTTGCCGACCATGGTTTATGAATTATTCGGCACATGTCATTTCGGCCGAGGAGAAGGCGCGCTTGGATGAAGTTACGAACCTACCCTCGATGTACAACGGGCCAACTGATGCGTGTCCCACATAGGACGGTAATTTTGCGTCTCCCATTTATTTGCTCGGCGAA
Source organism: Aegilops longissima (assembly GCA_021605205.1). NCBI lineage: Eukaryota > Viridiplantae > Streptophyta > Magnoliopsida > Poales > Poaceae > Aegilops > Aegilops longissima. The sequence goes on from CM038682.1 coordinate 231,519,964, forward strand.
TTCCATCGAAAGAGAGAGAATGTTTAACGGTTCGCTCAAATTTTGGGAGAACGAGCATCCACGCTACCTTACCAAGTCGATTCGGATCAAATTTTGAAATATTAGCTTGCCACTTCTTTTTACATGGAGAGATGATGCTCGGAGTAATGTGTTTTTACATTCTCGCTTTCTAGCGATTTACTATATGAAAAATAGTTGACCCACTCAAAAACGCGAATCAAACCCAAAATGAAATATCTCGATTCAATGAAATAGCTCGCTCAAGAGGTCAAAATAGTGAACTAAATCCAAAATTGAACACCTCAATCGAGTAGCATGTTGTACAGATTATAGTACTCCAGAACATGTTGAAAGTCAAATTAATGAACTTGTTTGATATACGCATATATTCGTTCATGTGTGGATTGCAGACAACATGTTCTCCAATTTAAATATTTGAATGCAAGTTTATATCAAAACATGGTTTATATCAGTCTTTGATGAATAAAACGCGACCTCCCCCTCTCCCGGACTCCTGTTCTCTCTCTCTCTCTCTCTCTCTCTCTCTCTCTCTCTCTCTCTCTCTCTCTCTCTCTCTCTCTCTCTGGTTCACACATACACATGTCTCGCTTCGCTCTATACATATAGACCCATCCAACACTCTCCGCCTTGTTCTCTCTCCATGTGACATGCACCCCCTAAGTACCATAATCCTCACTCCATCATAGGCGCAAGCACTCCTCCCTCCTAAGTATGATTATCTCTTACTAGCCATCAGAACACACGATTGTCTCCTTCCATCCATACGCCTATCTCGATATCTCTCGGGCATCTTCTATTGCGCACACACCTTGTCACTCGATCTCCCACCCATGTAGTCCCATCACGATCTCTAGGGATCTCTATGACAAACATACACTCTCTCCTCCCCATGTCTGCATTTTCTCCGTCGTCTCTCTCGCTCTCCTTGTTTGTGAGACCCCTCTTGGCCACGTGCTAGGGTCTTGTTTCTCAGTTCCAAACAACCACACACTATCTCCTCACCTTGCCTCCGTTGTTGAAGATGCATGTGTGATATGTTTGCATAATACACGCACGCTTTTTCTCTACTTTTATCATGTGTTGTCCAGGTCTCTTTCACACACGCACACACACTGTTTTCACTCACTCTCTCTCTCTCTCTCTCTCTCTCTCTCTCTCTCTCTCTCTTGCCGACAATCTTCAATTTTGTCGCACGCATCCGACACAAAAACCTTGTTGGTCCCTCTCCCTTTCTCTCCATCTCTCTCTCTCTCTCTCTCTCTCTCTCTCTCTCTGTGTGGGGGGGTCTTTCTAGTTTGCATGCATATATACACCATCTATAGGTCTCTCTCAAGACACTATGTATGATACTCTAGCTAGTCCAAGCTAGATATCTTGGGTGCACTCATCGACGCACACAAATTCCTTCGCTCTTTGCCCGTAACTCTCTCACACACCACTATGTCGCCTCGAGCTCTCCCCCTCTCTCAAACTCTCCATCCACTGGTCACACATACACATGCATATCTCACTGCACTGATAGGCCCATCTAAAACTCTATCTCTCCCCTTGTTCTCTCTCCATCTCACACGCACACACACACAATCTCATGCCCAGCTAGCCAAGTATGATGGTCTCTCACTCAATTGTAGGCACACGCAGTCCCCTATATGTATATGACTAGCTAATCTTAGTCTCCATCACAAACATGTGCATGGTCTATCTCAATTTCTCTCGGGCATCTTTCTATCGCAAGACGCACTCCTCGATCACCCACCCATATAGTCCCTCACGATCTCGACGGGATCTCTATCACAAACACACCTCTCTTCCTCCCCATGCGCCCATGCCATCCATGTGTCCCTCTCGACCTTTGTTCCTTGTTAGCCGACTCTATTGGACATGTGCTACAGGGTGTCTCTCTCCGCTGCAAACAATCACACACTAGCTATCTTCGTATCTCCTCGCCTCGCTTCCATCTCGGAGATGCATGCGTGATATGTTCGCATAAGAAACGAAAAAACACACTCTCTCTCTCTAATTTATCATTTGTTGTCACCTTCTCTTTCACACACATACTCTTTTTGCACACTTACTCATTCTCCTTCACACGCACTTGATCTGTCTCGACTGAGGCACTCTCCTCGGTCCATAGCATATAGATTTATTGAAAAGTCAAACATCACAAAGTTTGACCATGTACGTGGAGAAAAAGAATTACATCTAGTACGGCAAACATATACCATTAGATTCACCATGAGATCTAGTTTTGTATGATGTATCTTTGGTATTGTAGATATAAATAACATTTGCGTAAACCTGATCAAAGTTTCCAAAGTTTGACTTCTAAAAAATTTACATGCACTGCATTATCGAGCGGATGGACTATCTCTTTCCCTCTCAGCTATCTCGACGCACCACTCGGCCTTATCGGGCTCCTCAATCTCTCTCAAACTTTATTGGTCAGTTTGGTTCGTGACTGACCTCATGCCTTGATGGCCGGTATCGCCTAGTGTGGACGTGAGATGTAAATATTACTGCCTGCCAGCTTGTGTGGTGTTGAAGCGCTTGGTTCATGCCCGCCAGCAAAGAATCAACGTCCCATCAATCAATCCATGCATCAATTTTGTAATGCTAATATCCATCCATGTTGTTGTTAGCCTCGTACACACGACTGTGCACGCCAGCGTTCTAAATCGGTCTCCGGGCCAAAGCTACTTGTAGTGTCCGGAGTTCAGCCAAAGCTAATTAAAGTGCAAGGAACCCAGGCCAGCGGGCTTTCTTTTTCACAGGGTAGCAACCAAACAAGCGTGCATGAAATCCAGCCACAACCCCTGTGCCGTGCAAAAGATGCTCAGACGCAAGCCAAACTGGCCTTATATCTCCCTCGGTTCACACATACACATGTCTCGCTTCGCTCTATACATATAGACCCATCCAACACTCTCCGCCTTGTTCTCTCTCCATGTGACATGCACCCCCTAAGTACCATAATCCTCACTCCATCATAGGCGCAAGCACTCCTCCCTCCTAAGTATGATTATCTCTTACTAGCCATCGTGAACACACGATTGTCTCCTTCCATCCATACGCCTATCTCGATATCTCTCGGGCACCTTCTATTGCGCACACACCTTGTCACTCGATCTCCCACCCATGTAGTCCCATCACGATCTCTAGGGGATCTCTATGACAAACATACACTCTCTCCTCCCCATGTCTGCATTTTCTCCGACGCCTCTCTCGCTCTCCCTTGTTTGTGAGACCCTCTTGGCCACGTGCTAGGGTCTTGTTTTCTCGGCCCAAACAACCACACACTATCTCCTCACCTTGCCTCCGTTGTCAAGATGCATGTGTGATATGTTTGCATAATACACGCACGCTTTTTCTCTACTTTTATCATGTGTTGTCCAGGTCTCTTTCACACACGCACACACACTGTTTTCACTCTCTCTCTCTCTCTCTCTCTCTCTCTCTCTCTCTCTCTCTCTCTCTCTCTCTAGTTAGGGACTCACACGTCCATAAGCATATGGATATTTTGAAAAGTCAAACCTCGTAAAAGTTTGACCAGGTATATGTGGAGAAAAACATTTACATCTCGAACAATCATTAGATTCATCACAACATGTACTTACTTCATACTATCATTTATCTTTGGTATTGTAGATATAAGTTTTCTTTCTAAACTTGGTCAAAGTCTCAAAAGTTTGACTTAAAAATGTTGGAACTACATTATCAAACGGAGGAGTAGCTCTTTCTCTCTCTCTCTGCTATCTCTCACGGGCCTCCCTCTCACTCGAACTCTCTATACCGACGGATTATACACTCACCGTGTCAGCAGATAGCTCCATATATAGTTTAGTTGACCGGTCAACCAATCCACATGCTGCCTTGCCACTCGTGTTCTCATCTTCGTGTGTTGGCCCATGTGGCAGTGGGTGAAAATAAGTAAATTAGAGGCCCATCTCGACACGCGTGAAGTAAACAAAGTTGAAACCACTGGGTAGCACCCGCACGCTAGTAAATTGAGGGCGATTGAGGACAAACTTGTTATGCGCAAGGATGCACTCACAGACAATTCACCATCGCGGTGGCATGCATAGAAGGACGACTCAAGCACACCCAGCACACAACACACACCAGCACACGTACACACGTCGCCGCCACGGTTGAGATGGACGGCGAGGCAGCCAACAAGCGGAGGCGGCTCGAGCTAAAACCGCATCCGGCGAGCTCGACTTCATCAGCAGCCTCCCGATGACATGTTGCTCGTCATCATCGGCCTCCTCCCACCAATCTGCCGTGCGGACCGCCTCGCTCTCCGGGCGGTGGCGCCCCTCTGGCGCTGCGGCCCCTCAACCTCACCGCCGACAGCTGCCTCTCGCGACGGGGATTGCAAACGCGTGGCCGCAGTCTCCAAGATCCTTTCATCACACCCTGGGCCATCCAAACGCCTTGACATCCGCATGTTCAGTACCAGCTGCAATGTCCAACCCAAGTTCGACGAGCGGTTCTTAGATCATCTCGAGGAGCTCAGCTTTGAAGTTGGACGATGTCGCTCTCTGCCGCCATCCGCGCTCCGCCTCACGCCAACGCTGCGCCGCGCCAGCTTCAGCTCCTGCTATCTTCCCCAGACTAATGTTGCGCCCGCCCTTCTTCTCCCTCAACTCAAGCAGCTCGACCTCTTCGACGCTGCATCTCGAAAAGGTTATGGAGCACCTGCTCCGCAGCTGTATTGCGCTCGAGTACCTTCATCTTGAGCAGATCCATGGGTTCATTAGCCTCCACTTCACCTCGACGAATCTCCGATGGATTTATGTGTCTTGCTGGCCCCGCAACAAGACATCAATTGGGAAGAGATCACTCCAGCTATTCCACGTTATTGGCATTGAGAATGCGCCTTTCCTTGAGAGATTGCTTGTACCGGATCTAGAAGGTCCAACAAAAATCAGGGTCATTGACGCGCTGAAATTGATAGTGTTGGTGTACTCGTCTGTCAAATTCTCCGAACTCTTTATTGGATCTGTGATCATTCAGGTACAACACTCATCTTCTTCTCTGTCTTCTTGAAATTCACATTTTTAAATTTCTTCTTGATGTATTTACGACCGTCTTCCAAAAAATGATTCCCACAAGCTTGACCCAGTCCATGCGCACAGTGAAGATCTTAGCACTAAAATCTATCGGCCCCAATCTGGATCAAGTTGTTGGATTCCTTACATGCTTTCTGTGCACGGAGAAGCTACTCATCTAGGTGAAACTTCTTTCCTATAAGTAAACGGTAATCACAATGTAGCTCAATTTTTTCGTAATTTTCCCAAATTACGATGACAAGTGTAGTGTTCAAAACTGCATCTACGCACTGCACCGAAAGAAATGTTTTTAGTATTTTTTCTCACGTGATCACCTGCATCGTTTTTATGTTGTACTACTATAGTAGCCTAGGCTAGTAATAGTGGAAAGTAACTTAGACTACTCCAAAGAACTCTATGGTTACCCTAAGAGCAAGTACTACCTCCGTCTGGTTTACTCTTCCAATTTTGTAGTATCAAAATTTGAGCATAGATTTAATCGACAAAATTCTAATGCATGTCACTAGGAACTATATCGTTGGATTCAGATTTGAACATAATTTCAAATGGTGTAATTTTTAGTGACATGCATTGCCATTTTCTTAGGTAAATCTATGGTCAAAATTTCATAATAAATACGAGGTAGTATTCTCATTATCTCGAATTTTGTCTTACATTTGTTTAGATACGGATGTATCTAACACTAAATGTAACTAGATACATCCATATTTAGACAAATATAAGACAAGAATTTTGGGACGGAGGGAGTACAAAAGTGGGCTATGTAGGCCAAAACATGTGCCAAATTCACTTGTGATGCATTTGGCATCGATGCCCTCCATTGCTCACCGGTGCCCCAATCTGGATCACCTACTTTGTTCGTGCCAAATTAACTCACGAATGAAAAACACTGTGGGAGAGAGAGAGGACTCAGCAATAAAAACACTTGTTTGGGAGAGTGAGAGGCTGGTGTAGTTGGTTTGATTGATTTGTTTATACATGTGGGTCTGTGTGCACAGCGGTGCCAACTCTCTCACATCGCGAGAGCGGTGCCAAAATCTTTTGATTTGACATTGATGCGTATTATGTGGCATACTTTTGTGAAATATGGCATCGGCCACATAGTGAAGGCAACAAATGCCCAAGATCTTCACGTGCTCCTAGTTAAATGAGAGGAAACAAAGAGAGAGAGAGAGAGAGAGAGAGAGAGAGAGAGAGTGAAAAAATATCACTAGCCAGCCAACCCTATCGTATGAGCGAATGATATTGGTACCTCTTGATGACACGGTCTAATATGTTCTCTTCTTTTGCAGATAAAAAAAGACCCGAAAGTGAAAAATGTGTTGCACTATAACAATCTCATCGAATGCATTGATCTCCATCTTACAGAAATTGATTTGATCGACTACTGAGGCAGCACATCTGAGATTAAATTGGCCGGGTTCTTTGTTCTGGAGGCAAGTGCGCTCAAGGTAATGAGGTTTGGCGTTCTCTGGTGCAACAATGAATGGCGTGCTGATCATCGCAAGCGTCTAAGCCTAAATGACAAAGTCTTCGCAGAAGCTGAATTTGTTTTTGAAACATCAAGTGGCCAGACTCGAAAACTTATTTGCCCATTAGTGACTTGTCGTATGGTGGATTTTAGTTTGTACGATAATGCTGCATCCACCTAAAGTAACAAAAGTTCTTACGTAAACTTCCTAGTAATTCCTCTTCAGAGGTGCAGCATTACTCCTAACATTTGTAATATCAGTTTTAAACTTGTAATATTGCCGTGTCCTATTCCTGCGTTTTCAAAATCCTGCGAATCAAACAGGTCTTGAGTTGGTGATGATGTTGTCCCTCCCATCTTTCACAAATAGCCATCGGATCTAGACCTGACGCATACAAACCAAGCTTCTCCATTTTTGCAAAAAGATGCCCGCACTTGTTCCCTATTTACAAACAACTCCTTGTCTCTCGCAATCAGCCTTATCTCCTCCCCACCACATCTAGAAGGCCGTGGAAAAATCTGGCGCGATGGCCGCTGCCGGAGCCGTCCACCCCCAATCTTGGTGTTCCGTGCAATGCACGGGCATCTACGCACGGGAAATTATGTCGAGCAGGGCCAGTTGTAAGCAGGCTAGCTCTACAGCCATGATGATAGTGACTGCAGACGGTGAGGCTGACTATGGTATACCGAACATGGCGCCTATACTCAGGTATCATCTCCGGCGCAGGGTCTTGTCACTTCACTGTGATGAGCAGCACGTAATAATTTGACCAACGGGTAGTACAGTGCTAGTACTCCTACTACTACATTGGTAGTACTACTACATTGGTAGTACTACTACTAGTACTAGTAGCACCACCGTCTGGATTTTGGAGTACTACCACGTCCATCTGGATTTTAGTATTTGACTAGCAATATCTAGTAATGCATGTCACAAAAAATGTACTACTCCCTCTGTAAATAAATACATGGTGTTTTATTCCTATCGGCGAGAGAACTTAATGTTTTTTTGCTAACTAGACTAGAGTACTAATAGGATTACATGCAGTGAACTAAACACTGCATGTCATGTTTGGTAGTCTCAAGTCATTGAAAGCATGCACGGCCCACATCTCTCATTGGTTGATATGTCTCTAAATAAGAAACAAGGAGGGAGTTAATGCACCGTGCCTAAGTATTTTGGGATTATTTGGTTTTCGTAAGGTGACTAACACAACATTTTTGTTTACATGCATTAACATTTTATTAGTTAAATCAAAGGTCAAAACTTGGCGCAAAATGCAAAGGGGACCAATAAACCAATAAACATCAAACTTCTCTCATTTGGCCCCAACTAGAGGTCCGGTGAGATGACTATACTGCACTGGCACGGAGGGGGACGCAGCTTCATTGACTTACGGCAACTGCCTTTGGGTGAATGACACATGGGCCCAGGGGGTGGCTGGCCACCTATCATACAGCCAAAGGCAAAAGTGAGAGGGCCGAGGAGTAGTACGAAATCCCACGCACCTAAGCACGCTAACCAAGGGCAAGAGTGATCACTCGGATCGCAAGATCAGTTGACTAGAAGCTAAGCTAGACCCATGGAGGCGATGAGCGCGAGCATCAGTCGGCTGTGCCAGATGGTCCACAACGCCGGCATGCGGCCCGGCACCGAGGAACGTCTCCAGGTAGTATTGCTTGAGGCCGCCACTACAAAAAAATACACTTCGGTGATGATACGTGTTTGTCACAGTAGGTCACATTTTTTGTCATGCATGTACATCCATGACAAATTTATGACAAAATCAAGATAGTCATACCTGTGTTGTCGTAGAAGTGTTCCATGACATTACCAAAATTATCATCACGGAAGTGTCCACTTCCATGACGATAAATCGCACGTCACAGAAGTGCTTTCGTCAAGCGTGACCGACACATGGCATCCACCGTAACGGAACGTCGTTAAGCTATCGGGTCGGGTTTTGGATCCGATAACCCGTTAACAGCCCCGACCAATGGGAAATTTCCACGGTAAAATTTTATAGGCCGGACGAAACACGCCTCACCGCGCCAAGGTCGATAGGCGCCTATGATACGTCGACACGTGGCACGGCCCAATAGAGGCCCATTCTCGTGAAAAGGCCGCCCGCTTGACTTGGTCAAAGTCAAGCGGGCCGCCCATGGAAAGCCCGTTAACCGCATGTTTGCATATAGCCCATTTACAGCCCGCTAACCCAAGGCCCGCTACGCCTATCCGAATTAGGCCCAAGAGCGCTATCTGGGCCATCCAATATGATTCCAAATTGTTTTCACTTCGCCCATGTATAGCCCATGACGCCTTTCGCCCATATGAGGCCCTTTTTGTAAATCTTGGCCCATTACCGGCCTGTCCTGAAACTGGCCCGTAATGAACAATCTATTACTTTACACCCATTAACGGCCCACGGTGAAACTGGCCCATAATGAACAGTGTATCACTTTATACCCATTAACGGCCCGTTATTCCGTTGGGCCATTTCCAGCTAAAAGTGCAACTATCCCTAGGTGGTTTTGGTAATTCATAACAACATATAGCTCATTGAGCTAATGCTATTCCAAGACTATTATTTCAGGAAAGCTCAATGAATGGCATGGCATGGATGATGAAAGTGGATCCCTCAAAATACTAAGGACAAAGGATTGGCTCAAGCTCAAAAGATCAAGACTCTTCATTTTACATTTTAGTGGTCCAAGATCACATTGAGTCTATAGGAAAAGCCAATACTATCAAGGAGGGATGAGGTGTTGCTTAATGAGCCTCTTGCTTCATGTGCATAGTTATATGCTCCAAAACCCTCAGCTACTTTCTCACAATCCACAAATGACCTAAACCCTAAGCCAAAATCGGTCACACAGAATCTTCCTACCCGCGCCACCGATTTCAATAGTCATAGCCACCGCCACAAACCCTAGGCAAATCGGTCCTACGATAGGGATCTCGGTCTCACCGAGATGGGATTGTAATATCTCTGCTTCCCTTCAGAACGCTTCGGTCTAACCAAGTGAGCGATCGGTCCCATCGAGATTGCAATGTAAACTCTCTGCTTCCTTTTGTAACATTTCGGTCTCACCGAAAAGAGCAAATCGGTCCCACCGAGTTTACTCGACCAACTCTCCGAAAGCTTATTACCAAAATCGGTCTCACCGAGTTTGTGTAATCGGTCTTACCGAGATTAAGTTATGCCCTAACCCTAACCGAATCGGTCTCACCGAGTTGCATGTCAGTCCCACCGAAAATCACTAATGGTCACTAGGTTTACTAAATCGGTCCGACCGAGTCTGTTGAATCGGTCCCACCGAGTTTGGTAAATTGTGTGTAACGGTTAGATTTTGTGTGGAGGCTATATATACCCATCCACCTCCTCTTCATTCATGGAGAGAGCCATCAGACTGAACCTACACTTCCAACTTACCATTTCTGAGAAAGAACTGCCTACTCATGTGTTGAGGCCAAGATATTCCATTCCTACCATATGAATCTTGATCTCTAGCCTTCCTCAAGTTGCTTTCCACTCAAACCCTCTTTCCACCAGATCCAAATCCTATGAGAGAGAGTTGAGTGTTGGGGAGACTATCATTTGAAGCACAAGAGCAAGGAGTTCATCATCAACACACCATTTGTTACTTCTTGGAGAGTGGTGTCTCCTAGATTGGCTAGGTGTCACTTGGGAGCCTCTGACAAGATTGTGGAGTTGAACCAAGGAGTTTGCAAGGGCAAGGAGATCGCCTACTTCGTGAAGATCTACCGCTAGTGAGGAAAGTCCTTCGTGGGCGACGGCCATGGTGGGATAAACAAGGTCTCTTCTTCGTGGACCCTTTATGGGTGGAGCCTCCGTGGACTCACAAGAATCTTACCCTTCGTGGGTTGAAGTCTCCATCAGTGTGGAGGTACGATAGCACCACCTATCGGAACCACGCCAAAAACATCCGTGTGTCCAATTGCGTTTGAATCCTCCAAACCCTTCCCTTTACTTTCTTGCAAGTTGCATGCTTTAATTTCCGCTGCTCATATACTCTTGGCATGCTTGCTTGATTCGTGTGATGATTGTTTGACTTGTCCTAAGATAGCTAAAATCTGTCAAACTCTAAAATTGGGAAAAGGTTAAGTTTTTAATTGGTCAAGTAGTCTAATCACCCCCTCCCCCCTCTAGACATACTTCAAGGTCCTACAAGTGGTATCACAGCTTTGGTCTCCATTTGCTTTGATTTCCATAGCTTTTGGTGGTCATAGCCTTGGTTTCACAACCTAGGAGAGTATGGCGTCTAACGAGGGAAATTATCACCGTAGAGGTCCTTACTTTGATGGTACTAACTTTGCTAGTTGGAAGCATAAGATGAAAATGCATATTCTCGACATAACCCCACTGCTTGGGCAATTATTTGTATTGGCTTGCAAGGTGAATTCTTTGATGGGAGAGAGCCGAACCGTGAGGCTAATGTGGAAGAATTGAAGATCTTGCAATACAACGCTCAAGCTTGTGATATCATCTTCAACGGATTGTGCCTCAAGAATTCAACAAAATCAGTCGCCTTGAGAATGCAAAAGAAATTTGGGATACTTTGATTGATATGCATGAAGGTACCGAATCCGCAAGGAATCCAAGTTGATGTGCTCCTAAGTCAGCTTGACAAGTTCAAAATGAAGGATGGTGAAGGTGTCGCTGAAATGTACTCTAGGCTTGCTCTTATTACAAATGAGATTGCCGGCTTAGGGAGTGAAGAGATGACCGATGATTCATCATCAAGAAGATCCTAAGAGCATTGGATGGAAAGTATGATACCATGTGCACATTGATCCAAATGATGCCAAACTACAAAGATCTCAAGCCAACGGAAGTCATTGGAAGAATTGTTGCTCATGAGATGACACTCAAGGATAAGGAGGAACTTCACAACAAGTCAAGTGGTGCTTACAAAGCCTCAAGTGAAGCCCCCACATCATCAAGTGAGAAACAAACCTTCAATGAAGAATTGAGCTTAATGGTGAAGAACTTCAACAAATTCTACAAGAGTAGAAGCAAAGAAAGAAGCTCCAAGTCAAGGACTTACCATGACAAAAGATCTTCTAGTCGAGAGCGCAATTGCTACAATTGTGGGAGGCCTGGACACTATTCCAATGAGTGTACGACACCCTACAAAAGAAGAGAAGACTCTCCAAGAAGAAGAAGCAAAAGAGAAGAATCACCACCAAGAGAGAGGAGGAGTAGAGATGATTGTTATGAACGAAGACCCTCACGGAGAAGCAAGGATTCGGAAAGGAAGGACAAGTCATCAAAGAGCTACACAAAACGAAGACATCAAGCTCATATTGGTGAATGGGTATCCGGCTCCGACTCCGACAAACACTCCGAGAGAAGCTATCACTCCGACTCCGAATATACTCAAGATGAAGGTGTTGCTGGTCTAGCACTTGTGTCAACCAACTCCTACGACATACTTGATTCACCAAATGAAGGAATTGGAAGATGCTTCATGGCCAAAGGTCCAAAGGTAACACATCCTGAGTATATTGATTTCAATAGTGATGAAGATGACTTGCTTGTGGATGATGATTTACTTGTTGACAACTCTAGTGATGAATACTATGATGAAACGTCAATTAATCATGCTAATCAAGATAAAACGAATGAAAATGACAAGGAGAAGATTGAGCTTCTAACTAAAGAACTAAACACTCTTAAGTTGGCTCATGAAACTATCTTCGAAGATCATCGAGAAATTTTAAGGGCTCATGAGAAGTTACGCTTTGAAAAGCTCAATCCTGAGCAAGAGCATGAGTTCTTAAAAGCAATCAATGATGATCTCCGTAAGAAAAGTTATTCTTACATTGCCAAGCGTTTACTCCTATCTACTTACATGCCTCAAGTCAAGTCTAGTAACAAGTACAAGAAAGATACTTCCTCTAGTAGTAACAACAATAATGTCAAATCCAATATTGTTGCTTCTAGTAGTTCTCTTGATTCCACTAATGATTCTCTTAGCCAAGTTACACTTGAGCAAGAAAATAGCTTATTGAAGGGAATTATAGAGAAAGGTGTTTACAAGAGCCTTGCCGGAGTAAGCAATTCGAGGAAATTGTACGCTAGCAAGGAAGACACCGAAGAATCAAGGTGTTGGTTTTGAACGAAAGTTCAATGCCAATGGAGTTGAGGGGAAGAAGATCAATACCCCAAGACGAAGTTTGTTCCTCAACAAGAGAAGTATGATCCTACTTCCTTCAAGGGAACACAAGCACAAGATGATCTTCCACCACAAGACCACAAGAACAAAGGAAGGACAAGCTTCAAGAAGAGATTGATGCATTTGAAGAAGCACCTAAGGCCTCGTTCAAGTGGATTCCCAAGACTACTACAAGTTCTACTTCATCAAGTACAACTACAACTCCAAGGATTCCCATCAAGATGATGTGGATCCCGAAGAAGAAGAACTAGAGAGTTCTTGAGGGTGACTCCGCCAACATTCTTCACACATATCATTATGGCAAGGACAAGTGCAATCAACTTCCACATCTTGCACTAGTTAAAGGAGTCACAAACCCTCATGTTGGTAAGGCAAGGGACAAGGTAACCTAATGATTTCATGGCATCATTTCTGTGTGCATCACTCTATGTCTATGGATATTCTTGTTTGTTCCTTGTGGGACAAACCCATGTAGGCAAGTTGAAAGTGCAACTCACTCCAAAGGATTGCTCCAATTGATCCACATCAACATTGAGCATCCACATCTTCAACACCTACATGAAGTCATCATCGACAAAACCCAAGGTTAGTTCATCCCTCTAAGGGGGGATCTCACATCTAGGGGGAGCTTAACTCTAAGAATTGAGTCAAAGCAACTCTAATGGTGTGAACACATCAATGCATTATGTAAAAGTGGTAACCCCACTTGAGCTTAAACAATGAGTATGACCTATGATCAAATGTTTATCATCTGACTCCTAAGTCAATATACTCATATATAGATGACCTAGTCATCGCCAATTGTTTGATAGATGCTAGAATTGGTTGTGCATGCTTTGCCACATATTTCATTTGCTATCTTTTTGTGTGAGCATGTTGGTGCAGATTTTACTCATTCAAGGACATCCACTTGTTGTTTTGATTGTTTGGTTCTTTCTTCTTTAGCCAAGTGGATGGACAAGAATGCCTAAGAACTTTCTCTAGCTATCTATGCTTTTCTCGCCTCAAACTCTATTCATGCTACATCACAAAATTTGATCAAGTCAGATCCGAACCACTCTGTGTGAGGAGCACTCGGAGTCCCCGATTCGTCATAGACTTAAACTTCCAAAACTTCTTTGTGATTCTCGGTCTGACCGATTCCTCCATTTCGGTCCTACCGAGATCACTAAGTCGATCTAGGTTTTCAATCTCGGTGCAACCCATTTGAACTTTTCGGTCACACCAAGTTGCAGTAACTTAACACAGTTATGCATCTCGGTGCCACCGAGTTGTTCCACTCGGTCACACCGACAGGGTCGGGCTATATATAGTCATGGGCAAAAATTTGGAAATTTCTCCGAACCCCTTTGCCCGCACAATAGCTCGCTCTGCCTCCAAGGTCTCGGATCGCCTCTCGCCGCCACCGCCTCGTCGCTGGTCTCCGCCGCCATCAACGGAATTCAACCTCCGCCAAGCTGCCGCCAGAAGCGAGTTCATCGCCGAGCTAGGGTATGGACTCGATCACAGTGCTATCCCCGTCCGATTCCTAGCACATTGTGTTCTTATTGATTCTTGCCACGATTGAAACACTCCTATCCAGTCAATGCAATCCATAGATTAGATGAGATTTGAAAATTTAGGGTTAGGTTTCGCCAAACCATCTCGACCCACCGAGTTGAAAAACTCGGTCCCACCGATTTGGCTTATGCCATTGCACTAGTAACTCTCGGTCCGACCGAGAATTGCTAATCGCTGCGACCGATTTTAGGACTTTGTGAAACCCTAGCAGTCTCGCTGCCATCGAATCGTGACTCGTCCAACCGAGTTCATCGCTTAGGTTCCAAACTGCTTCGTATCACCGAAGTTTGAAAATCGGTTGATCCAAAATGCTTTCTCGTGGAAAACTAAAACTGAAATTTTGAATCATTCTTTGCAAAAATCTCTACATCTTGTGATGCTCATCCACTCTATCTCATCTATAACTCTTCACGTGGTCAGCAACAGTGTTTGCAGATGTCGCACTGAGTGATAGTCGTAACAGTCAAGAGGGCAGATTGACATGAGTGAGGGCCCTAGTCCTTCCAAATCTTCAGATGAAGGTAGCAGGAGCACTCCTAGCAACCTGCCTAAGGCTTCTACCAGCAAAGGAAGAAGAGAACTTTAGACTCAAGATGAGGATTATAGAGTCAAGAAGATGAGGCTACCTCCAAGAAAGTAGTACTCAAAAGGAGTATGGCTCAAAGAAAGCATACAAAGACAGCATGAAGATTAAAAGGCCTACAGAAGACAACCAATGTCCAAAGCCGAGACTCAACTAAACCGCCTCGAGAAGCCTGATCCCAAAGAGCCACCGTCAAGGAAAGAAAAGGAAGGAAAGGGTCAAGAAGACCATGGCCAGAGTTGTTGGTCAACCTTCCATGATGGAAGAAGAAGAAGAGCTTGTTGCACCAGCACCAAAGGCACCAAAGCTTATGGGTGATGCTATTAGATCAGGGGCTGCAACATCTAAGGCCAAGGAAGCACCCAAAGCTGCCCCCAAGGCCAAGTATGCACCAAAGAGGAATACCAGGAGTATTCCAGCTGCTAACAAGGCCCCAGTGCCAGAGATTGCTGAGGAGGAAGATGAAGAAGGACAAGTTCTGAGGAAGCTCAAGCCCAAGATACCAGACCACAATGATGCCCATCCTGTGGCTGAGGACATGAACATCAGAAAAGATTCATGGTTGAGGCTATGGAGGTTGGCGATCCATATGCCACAAGGAGAAGGACTCATTGTTGATTGCGTGTTCCATACAAAGGAACAGCAGGACTTCTATGAGACAATCTTGTTGGACAAGAAGCCCATTGTGTGTGATATGAGGTGGGTCGACCGGACCTACATGAAGGAAAATGAAGAGCACTATCCTCGAGTGCAAGACAGTTTTGTTGCTTGTGGATTTGCAGATTTTGTTGGGCAAAAGCTCACCAACCGGAATGATGAACTTATCATGCAATTCTACTCCACAACACACTTCTATCCAGATGGAAGGATAGTTTGATGTCTAAAGGTACAAGGTACCAAATAACTGTTGAGGAGGGCAAACTGGTAAATGCCCCAAAGGAAAATGATGATGACCTGGATGTATATGCCAAGAAGAAAATGGGACACAATACCATGGCACATATGTACAAGGAGATCCCGCATAAAGCCCTAGAGACTTTCTTTTGGATCAGTCCACTTTCTTCCGCTGTGGCTGCCTACAATCAATTGGATCCTAAGGCACACTCTATTGCCTAAGTCAGTGACCACAACATGATCAGAGGGCATGCAATCAATATGTTGCATTTATTTGATGTGCCTCGAAATTTAAGGTCATGAGCCTTATAGTTGAAACCATTAAGAGGACTGCAGCAGATCATAAGAGGAGTTGTGGATATGCCCCTCGATTCGTGGAGTTGATAAACTCAAAGATGGGCACAGCAAATATCTATTGGATAAGGAACATTTTCCACTTTATCCAGACTTTGAGGACAATCAAGTTGTCATGAATGAGAATGATCCATCATCAGCTCAAGCTCAAGAGAAGAAGGAGAAGGCAAGGAAGGAGAAGGCTGCCAAGATGCCAACTCAAGAGGAGGCATCTGAGTATTTCTTGAAGAACAAGCAGAGCAGCTTGGTTACTTGATAGCATCATCTCCGAGGATTGAGAAGGGATTGGCCACCCTCACTCAAAATCGAGAGCTTGGAAAGAATCATGGAACAAAAATTCTATGATCTAGATGTCAAAGTAACTCGAGATTCATCACCAGGAGCAGCTGCAGGATGACATGCAGAGAGGAAGGGCAAGACTACCACCAATATATTTGCCAGAGTGCCTAGAGCTCATAGATCGATGCAAGCAAAGCTGCACACCAGAGCAACATCATCTGCACTAGCTACAGCTCCTAAAGCTCCAAAGGCAACCAGCTCCAAAGACTAACTCCTCCAGCTCCCTCTACATCAACTCAAGTCTTCGCCCAAGGAGCCATCTCTACACCACCACCAAGATCAAGCCCGAGAGTCGATCTAGCACTATGCATTTTATATGAACTTTTGGTAACTTGTTGCCAAAGGGGAGAAAATGTATAGATCATAGGCTTTAGAGAGAGAGAGTGTCGCTTTTGTTCTCTCTTGATTTGGTGGTTCAAACTTGTTTGCTTTTGATTGCTTGAGATACTATGCTATTCTTGTGAGACATTGATGATCATGTGTTTGATCATAAGCTACACTTATGCATGTTTGATGATATTATCTTATCTATCCTATGTGATCATTCACTTTGCTTGGTGATGAGTGCATGTATTCAATCTTTATCATTTTGAGCGCCCACCAAGATGTATGTGACATGGAAGAGTAACCCATGAGCCTAATTCCTTGTGCATTTGCAGTCCAAAGCAAATCTTAAACTATGCACAAACTTAGGGGAGCTCTCGCTATCACATACTTCTCAAAGCTTATTTATGTTTTTCAATCTTATTATCATTTGTCGAAGTTTTGATCTATATGTTGTCATCAATTACCAAAAAGGGGGAGATTGAAAGTGCAACTATCCCTAGGTGGTTTTGGTAATTCATAACAACATATAGCTCATTGAGCTAATGCTATTCCAAGACTATTATTTCAGGAAAGCTCAATGAATGGCATGGCATGGATGATGAAAGTGGATCCCTCAAAATACTAAGGACAGAGGATTGGCTCAAGCTCAAAAGCTCAAGACTCTTCCTTTTACATTTTGGTGGTCCAAGATCACATTGAGTCTATAGGAAAAGCCAATACTATCAAGGAGGGATGAGGTGTTGCTTAATGAGCCTCTTGCTTCATGTGCTTAGTGATATGCTCCAAAACCCTCAACTACTTTCTCACAATCCACAAATGACCTAAACCCTAAGCCAAAATCGGTCACACCGAATCTTCCTACCCGGCGCCACCGATTTCAATAGTCATAGCCACTGCCACAAACCCTAGGCAAATCGGTCCTACCGATAGGGATCTCGGTCTCACCAAGATGGGATTGTAATCTCTCTGCTTCCTTCAGAACGCTTCATTCTAACCGGTGAGCGATCGGTCCCACCGAGATTGCAATGTAAACTCTCCGATTCCCTTTTGTAACATTTCGTCTCACCGAAAAGAGCAAATCGGTCCCACCGAGTTTACTCGACCAACTCTCCGAAAGCTTATTACCAAAATCGGTCTCACCGAAGTTTGTGTAATCGGTCTTACCGAGATTACGTTATGCCCTAACCCTAACCGAATCGGTCTCACCGAAGTTGCATGTTAGTCCCACCAAAATCACTAACGGTCACTAGGTTTACTAAATCGGTCCGACCGAGTCTGTTGAATCGGTCCCACCGAGTTTGGTAAATTGTGTGTAACGGTTAGATTTTGTGTGGAGGCTATATATACCCCTCCACCTCCTCTTCATTCGTGGAGAGAGCCATCAGACTGAACCTACACTTCCAACTTACCATTTCTGAGAAAGAACTACCTACTCATGTGTTGAGGCCAAGATATTCCATTCCTACCATATGAATCTTGATCTCTAGCCTTCCCCAAGTTGCTTTCCACTCAAAACCTCTTTCCACCAGATCCAAATCCTATGAGAGAGAGTTGAGTGTTGGGGAGACTATCATTTGAAGCACAAGAGCAAGGAGTTCATCATCAACACACCATTTGTTACTTCTTGGAGAGTGGTGTCTCCTAGATTGGCTAGGTGTCATTTGGGAGCCTCCGACAAGATTGTGGAGTTGAACCAAGTAGTTTGTAAGGGCAAGGAGATCGCCTACTGTGAAGATCTACCGCTAGTGAGGCAAGTCCTTCGTGGGCGCACGACCATGGTGGGATAGACAAGGTTGCTTCTTCGTGGACCCTTCGTGGGTGGAGCCTCCGTGGACTCACAAGAACTGCTACCCTTCGTGGGTTGAAGTCTCCATCAACGTGGAGGTACGATAGCACCACCCATCGGAACCACGCCAAAAACATCCGTGTTCCAATTGCATTTGAATCCTCCAAACCCTTCCCTTTACTTTCTTGCAAGTTGCATGCTTTAATTTCCGCTGCTCATATACTCTTGGCATGCTTGCTTGATTTGTGTGATGATTGCTTGACTTGTCCTAAGATAGCTAAAATCAGTCAAACTCTAAAATTGGGAAAAGGTTAAGTTTTTAATTGGTCAAGTAGTCTAATCAACCCCCCCTCTAGACATACTTCAAGGTCCTACACCAGCCCAAGTTAACTTTTGGCCTGCTGAGTGCCCATTTATTCTTGGGCTCATTTGCAGCATTCGGTTACTTACGGCCTGTTACTATCATTTTCTGCTTGTGGGCCAAATTCAACCCGTTTGTGGACCGTTAGTTTGTTGGGCCATTTTCATAGCATCACCAAACACGGCCTATTAACGGCCCGTTATGGTCAGCCCATAAAACGTACAATTTCCATTAAAGGCCCGTCTACGACCCATTAAAGGCACGTACAAGACCCATAAATGAGTCAGCGGCCCATGGATCCTATGAGACGTACAAGGCCCATGGATCCTACGAGACGTACAAGGCCCATGGATCCTACGAGACGTAGAAGGCCCATGGATCCTACGAGATGTAGAAGGCCCATGGATCCTACGAGACGTAGAAGGCCCATAGATTCTATGAGACGTAGAAGGCCCATGGATCCGACGGCCCGTGAAGGGCCATGGTCGGGCGAGTTGGCCCCCGTTTGAACGATATAGCATATTCAAGGAATTATCCTACTGAATACTATCACCTCTAAAAAGCATACACTATTACAACAAAGAGATCAAGGCATAGAAAGGTAGAATAATCCTACACTATACAATAAAGAAATTACAGCCGATTATACCCACTGGGCATTATGGTTCGGCACAGGTGATAATAAAGCATACACAAATATCAAATTACATACACTGGGCAAATACAGCTCATACATCATGGACGCGCATCAACTTAACTCCATTTGAACTATAATCTCTTCAGAAAATAGGATTGGCCGGATTCAGATAGCACAAATTTCAGTCTGCTAAATCTCCAATTCCTTCATGGTTACCTCAGTGTCTTGTTTCATTTTTGACTCTGCATCTAATACCTGCTTGTCCAGCCTCAACTTGTTGATTATACGCTGACAATCATGTACACGTTGTCTTGCCACCTCTAGTTGATGCTCGAGAACATCAGACATTCCAATTCCAATCCATAATCATTCGGTAACGGCCATGCCGCACCGCCGCAGATCTTTGTGTTGATGTCACTTCATCCTGAAATGTTTATGTAAGTAAACATGACTAGGGCAAAATATAGTTACAACAAAGGAAGCTTAACAAGACACTATTTTGTACTACATGGCAAAACAGACTAACAATAGTGTTACACGCCACTTTCAAAAAATGTTACACGTCATGAAGCATAAGCAGTGATGTTTTAAAATTATAAGAAAGATAGTCTGTAACCTGCATACAGAAATCCCTCTTAGCTCACCAGAGGAGCATGATGTTGGGGCCCAATCGAAAACATGCATAAGTTACAAATTTAGACAAAGACGCTATGATAAGTAAGCAATCAGTTGGCCATTCTGCAGCCTCAAATTAAGTCTTAGGGAGCATAATGAACAGCAGAGGGTTTCATACAAACATACTACAAGAGGGCAAAACTATGCAATCATTAGCGTAGTATAAACTAGATTGTGAGCCTCATGCAATAGTAGTTGGTTAATAGACTTCAAAGCTTCAGCACACTTCGCAGAGTAATTAAATGGTAAGGCCTTTAATTATGTCAACTAATAGTGATACAAGTATCGAACATCGTATGATTATTTGGTCATCTCATTAATCGAGGACAAATAAAGCAATTGAAAAGAGAAAATTAACTATGCCGAAACAAACAAGGAATTGAACTGCTGAGTTGCATACAATGACTTACCTTAGCAGGTTGAAGAGGCTCAACAGAGCTCCTACTTCTCTTGCAAGGCTCCTTCCTAACATCTTGTACTTGGAAATCCTCAATCTTATCTTCATTGCACCCCTCTACAAGGTGACACAAACTAGTTACTGCCTCCTTGAAGATAAATATGCATACTTTCCAATCAGTGAACACAAAAGGATGAGATTATAACAAAACAACACCACATAATGAAATATGCCGATCTCTTGCACTTGCACACAATGAAATGAGCATTTACTATGTCTCGCACTATGTGTAAAAACTAGGCATACCACAAACCGGATCTCCAGTACTGTTGGAGAGCCCATCAGAGTGTACACCAAACCTTTATGTCACCTATGAGTTAGACAAAGCCCCACTACAAAGAGCCCTTAGTGTTTAAATCGCTGACAAGCTCATAGAGTGTTAGGTCAAGAACAGCAAGTAATCAAAGCAAACAGTCCTAGTATGTCTGGCTGATGCAAACAAGCAATTGAACAGATGTGTGAGAAAATCTTACATATCAAGAAAAGAAGCAAAGAAGGAGGCTTAAAGACCATCACTTGACTGGCCAGATTTAAGGGGCATTTAAACATCATGTGCAATGTATGAACTAACATAAACATTGCATATTCCAGATTCTACAATGGAATGCACATGTATTAGGTTATGCCATGTATGATGATGCCTAAATGTACAGATAGCAGGCAGGAGTGATTCATCATTGCACGCACAATTGAATTGCAGGTTAAGGGCCGTTCGATTCCGCTTTTCAGGCATATTGTCAAAATAAGCCATAAAAGATGTAAAGAAGTCATTTTTGAGTTATGGGCTTGGGCTTAACTAATTTCGATTGAGGGGTGTTTCGCAGAACCTCACTAAAAATGAAGGGAAGGGGAACAGTGAAATGACTCTGTTGTTCCGCCTATATTACACTCAAAATGCAATCACGACGCCTGTGTCACACCCGACCTCAAGTAAAAACAAACATGCAAGCATTCATTGCCCTACCCGCTTGCACCTCCTCTCCCTTTCCTCTACCTTGATCCCCGCTCAAGCACTAGGGTTCCTCCAATGAGCCGTCGCCATCGGTCCCATCCGCCCGGTCCTCGACGATGCTATGTCCAGCTAGGCTACATGGCCGGCGGGTAGGGGCAAATCTCCCGGCTGCTCCTTCCTCCGGCGCCGCCTCATTCTCATGGTCTCTAGCAGCTGCTCCACTCGTGGTTTGTCCAACGACTACTCGCGGGCGCTGCACAACTATGACGGATGCCACACATGCGGCGTATGCACCTTATTCCTCCTCCTCCCCTGTGCCATGGCCTTGAGGTGCTGTTGAAGGATGAGCTCATCCAACAAGGTGAGGATCTCTCTGATTTTTGCCAAATTTTCATTCTGATCCACTATACGATGAATTGCTATGAGCTGCTTCGCTGCTGCTATATGATGCATTGCTATGAGCTGCTCCTCCCGCTGCTATATGATGAATTGCTATGAGCTGCTGCTGCTGTATGATGAGTTGCTATGAGCTGCTGCTGCTGCTATATGATGAATTGCTATGAGCTGCTATCGCTGCTATATGATGAGTTGCTACAAGCTGCTCTCCGCTGCCGCTATATGATGAATTGCTATGAGTGCTCCTGCTGCTGCTATATGATGAATTGCTATGAGCTACTCCTGCTGCTGCTATATGATGAATTGCTATGAGCTGCTGCGGCATATGATGAATTGCGATCATCGCTGCTGTATGATGAGTTGCTATGAGCTATTGCTGCTATATGATGCTTTCAGTGGTGGTGCTATACGATAATAACCAGCCACTTGGACCATCAAATTTCAATAAATAATTGTTCTTCATTTAAATGTGGGCCATGCGTTCTTCGTTTAAATTAGGTAATGGGATCTCTATGGAAAACATTGACCAAAGTAGATTGTGCCAAGTAGATGGTATCTTTGTATTTGCATTTTGACCAAATAGTGATGGTCTGTTTTCCTATCATATTAATTATCTGACCGGGTTCAATTTGTGATGTTTGCAAGTCAAATTAATTTCCATATGGGCAGCAAAATGAAAAAATATAATGCAATCTAGACTTTCCACCGATCATACCAAAGATAAGCTGAAAACGCAATGAAAAGAACTGGTTGGCTTATTACATGGAGCTTATATTCACAGTGCTTATTTTCTTAGGATAACTCGTAATAACTGTCCTTCGTAAACTTGGCTAATAGAACTGTCATACAAATAACATGTCACGATGATTCCAATGGAGGAGTGACGCACTATAGCACATCAGATAGGCTCACCGCCGCCTTTTTTTTGCGATGTTCCATGAATTTGCCACATACATCTTGTACTTTTTCATTGTGTAACCCTATCTCGCAAGTTGACACGGCTAATTTCGACATCTCTACATGATACTACATTGCATATCCCTTATGCATATTTAAACCACCAATTAACGATTGTGTATGCATCATAAACTAGCCATGACTCAGATGTCGGACTAGTAGGCACTCTAAGGAGCTAATGTAGTGCAATCGAATTCCTACATGCCACCTACGATTTTGTGTAATGTATTGCTTCTGCTCCTAAATATATGTCTTTGTAGAGATTCCAGTATGGACCACATACAGATGTATATAGATGCATTTTCGAGTGTAGATTCACTCATTTTGCTCCGTATGTAGCCTGTAGTGGAGTCTCTAGAAATACTTATATTTAGGAACGGAGGTACGAGGTAGTATCATGTATGACATGTACATATCTAATTTAGCAGCCAGTAGTAGAAATCATTGTATGCACAAAGGGATTACTGGTTGAAAATCCTAGCAAAGCACAGAACAATACAAGAGAGAGAGACGCGCTTACAAGATCATAGCAATACCTCAGTCCAGGATCTTGGTTGGCCAAGCTGTTAGATCCAGAAGAAACATCGCCCTTGTAGTTTTTGCCACCGCATAACAGTAACAAATGATCGTTAGTATATTTGAAGTACATCGGCAGTGATGCCGGACGGTTTAAAGGTGACAAGTACCTAGGCCGTATGGTGCTTGGCATCTCTCCAAACGGTGGGAATCAGGTTAGAAACGCCGAGGGTGATGACGCCGCGCCGGCTGTCGGGTCCGTAAGGAGATCTAGAACCGCCGAGTAGGGTGTTTGTGGAGCGGCCCGCACGGTGGACTACGGTGGGCGGCGGATCTATGGCCGTGGACGAGGGCGAGGTGAAGCTGCCCGTGGTTGGGTTAAGGATGGTGTTGACGACGCGGATCTGTGGGCCGTGGACGGGCGCCGGTTGCCCGTGGTTGGGTTAAGGATGGTGTCGACGGCGCGGATTCGCGGCGTGGACGGGCGCCGGTTGATCCGTGGTTGGGTTAAGGATGGTGTCGGCGATGCGGATCTGCGCCGTGGACGGGCGCCGGTTGCCCGTGGTTGGGTTAAGGGTGGTGTCGATGATGCGGATCTCGCGGCCGTGGACGGGCGCCGGTTGCTCGTAGGTTGGATGAGGGTGTGAGGAAGCGGATCCGAGGCCGTGGACTTGTGAGTTGGCAAAGCGCCCCGGTAGGGTTGAGAATGGTATAGGCGGTTACTCCGGTAGGGTTGACGATGGTGTCGGGCGGCGGCCCGGTAGGGTTGAGGAAGGTGTCGGCGGCTGCCCGTGAGGGTTGAGGAAGGTGTCGGCGAAGAGGATCGAGGCCGCCGACGGGGCGCCGATGGGGCGGCTCCGGGGTGGGACGGCTGCCTCTGCTGGGGAGAGTGAATGAGCCGCTGCAGATGCGCCGGGCGGTTGACGAGAGTACCATGAAGCGGATCCGGCCGTGGACAAGGCCGACAATCGAATGGGTTGTGGTACAGGGTGGATGAGCAGTCTACTTGTTTCTAGGGGAGGTGGAGGGTAGATGCGGCCAGCAGCAGATCAAAGCAGGTGGACGAGCTGGCAAAGTGAATGGGCTATGGTACGCCGTGGATGAGTAGTCTAGGGTTTCGAGAGGGAGGGAGAAAGGGCGATGAAGCACGGACGGCGTGATGTAAGATGCCCGTGCTGTGGAGTTAGTCGCTTTTATGGAGGGGAGAGGAAATGGGGTGCCGTGTAGTGGGGGAACCGAAGTTACTAAAGCAGCCCCGACCTATCATGTAGATGAGGGCGGTATTGTAATCTGTGGGTCTCAGGCACCAAGGACAAAAGGGGATTTCGATGCTAAAGACTAAGGTGGCGGAAATTTTAGAAGGAGGTGGAGATTTTGTCACCATGGATCGCTCAGATCCAGCTTCAACTAATTTTGGACCGTATAGCGGGCAGGTCATGCTAGATGTGTACATGGGGCACGATCAGCAGCTAATAACCGTGAAGTCCACCCTAGAAAAAATACAATAACTCGATGATGCGCCGATAACTTGACGCTCACATGGGCGGGCAATCAGACGGGTGTAGTGGCGCTGCTCACAAAAAAGGGATCAAACGCTAAGCCTATGTATTTCTCGTAAATAGATAATTTAGTGCCGTTGGTTATTTACTTTAAACATAATGCATTGACGTGTTAGTGTAGAGGCGCACAAAAAGAAATGGATATTATAGTCAGCTACTTAAAAGTGTTACCTCATATGATTACATAGCCTCCATTTCATAAATTATGCACTGCTGAATTCATATATGAATATTACATATATTACTTCAAAATAGAAACTTAAATCATCCAAGACTAATGAATTTGAATGCAAGAGTAACAATGGTGCATATACATGATAGCTACATTGGTTGTTTAAAGAAACATCACTGTAACTTTGGCATGCACAACTGAAAAGGTTTATTTAAATAGAAAAAAATGTGATATGTGAGTGTCCAATCTTTGTAGCGTTGAATCGATATTGTACCTATGGCCATGATACGAAGTAGATATTGACTTATGTTCGAGCGATGCACGTCCACGATCGCTAGATAGTGATACGTGAATGAATTGTGCAATCTCTCTCACACGCATACATATCTCATTTCCTCTGGCATCGGAATCACACACGCCGCACTTCATGTATTTTTCTCCTCCGCTGTGGTTAAATTCGCCTTTCTACCCCGCCCCACAAGTCTCACACACGTAAACACACACGCCTCTATCTCTAACACGCACACCCCTTTAATTCCGCCCACCCACGGCCACTAATGTCTCAAAGTATAATAATTTCTCTCACACATATGCTATCTACCTATCCCTTAATATAGCTAGATATGTGTCACACAAACTCCTTCTCCCTACTAGTAAGATGCCCATGCGTTGCACGGAACATCAAGATGCATTTGTATGAGAAGTTTATCTCGTGGGAGAAAAGGATGAACGAGGGAATGCCTTATTTGCAAATGCGGAGAGGGTGTGGGTATCTTTTGCAAAATTGCCATAGTTTCCTTCCCGTCCGGCCGGATATAAATCGGATGGCCTATATTGCAGGATGGCAGGAACACCATCATCACCAACTCTGTTTTTTATAAGAGTAGAGATGTGTGAGTGTCACCGCCCCCCCCCACACACACACACCCACACTTCCCAACACCAAGGAGTAGAGTGACACCTCGATCTTGATACTAATCTACCGATTGGCTTCTCTCTCAAACATACATGTACACACACACACACACTACCCGCATCAAGGAGTAGGGTGGCACATCGATCTTGATAATAATCTACCTACTCCTCTTTCAAACACACACACACACACACACACTCGCTTAGTTGTGCCTCCGTGCTCACCGCGACACACTCGACACGCCTTTCTCTCCCCCCCCAACAATGATGTAAGAAGGGTGACAACTCGATCCGATCATAATCACAATTGGTTTCTCTCTCAAACATTGTGTCTCGTGCCTCGCTTCGTATCCCTCGATATGTAGACTTCTCACAAGACGCACAGCTGTAGTGACGATGACGCTGAACCCGTGTGCCTTGTTTTTACCGCCTCATGTGATAGTTTTCAACCTGTTTTCTCGTTAATTAACAAGGCAACCTTTTCTTTGTTACTACTAGTGAATCTGAAATCATTTAGGCAGACATAAAATATATCACTTCAACCCAATTATCGCAGCAACTATTTTAAAAGAAATTAGCTAGCTGCCCGTATGCTGGACGGAACATCAAGATGCATTTGTATGAGTAGTTTATCTTGTGAAGAAAAGGTTGAACGAGGGAAGGCCTTATTTGCTAACGTGAGAGACGTAGGGTATATTTTTGCAAAATTGCCATAGTTTCTTTCCTATCCGTTAGATATAAACCGATGGCCTATATTGTAGGATGGCACGCACACCATCATCACTAACTTCGTTTACTTTTTCCGTCTGAATATTGTTATCAAATGGATAAAAAGAGATGTATCTAAAACTAAAATACGCCTAGATACATTTCCTTTTATCCATTTTGATGACAAGTATTTCCGAAGGAGGGAGTATTTGTCTTTTAGAGATTCCAAAGAAGTGACTATGACCGACCTTACCAACATACTCAAAAAGTAGTCCATAATTTTGATGTTACCTCTTTTCTTGGCGTGTAGTGCCATCCGGATACCTCATAAATAAATCAAGGACAAGTCTGACCCCTTCCTGAAAAGACATACGGAGCAAAATGAGTGAATCTACACTCTAAAGTATGTCTACATACACATCCGTATGTGGTAGTCCATTTGAAATCTGAAAAAGACAAATATTTAGGAACGAATGGAGTATATATAAGAGTAGACATGGATATATATCTCCAGCATGGTCTCCAACAAAAATGTGCTGGGCTGGTTAGCGTCGGATGCTCGCAACGCGATGACATGAGTTTGAATTCTGTCTTTTAACTTTATATTTTTATATTATATATTACTCTACTTATTTAATATATATACTTCTTTCGCTACTTCACTGACATTGGAACCCACAGAGTACTTAGAATACAAATTAAGGATGGGCTTGTTTCTTTTTAACTTTCTGTACGAAGTTGTAGCCACCCTGCAAGTCATGTGTACACTGTACAAGCAATTAACTTTTTATAGAGGGACAATCATACAGCAATTAACTCAAATGGATTGATGTCACTCTATTATTTCCAAGATAAAGAGCATCTCCAACGGCAGCCGCAAATTTCCTCCCACTTCCTTGCGGAGGATCTACATCAAACGCCAAAGAAGATACATTTTACAACTCTAACCAACCAGATGAAATTCATACAAACACGGACTAATTTCATATAAGCATGAAGGATTTCAGATAAAAAGCCGGATCTTCATATAAACATGATGGATTCATTACCTTTACATGAACTAAGAGGTGCCAATCCGCCTCTTGTATAATTAATACCCTCCGTCTCCAAATACTTGTCCTAGAAATGGATGTATCTAGACTTATTTTAGTTCTAAATGGCCTCCCATGATCCCTTTGTCTTCCTCATGTCCGCCGACACTTGCGGGTTGACGAAGGTCCTCGGAAGAGACGGCAGCAAAGAAACCACCTGAATCCACGGTCGCCGCCGGGCGGTGGCTTATGGGTCCCAAGTGGCGGCGGCCTCCGTGTTCTACTTCTCCTTGATGATGGCGGTGGACACGGAGAAGCTGGCCACCGACTCGCCGCCTCCATGCACCCAGCTTTTCTTCGCTCGCATGGCGCTGCCGCAGTAAGGGAGGCGCCCCACGACACGGAGGTGCGCCACCGAAGACATCGGTGGAGCGGTACGACACGGCAGCGATCGCTACCAGACAAGCATGTTCGCCGCTGCAGCCGGGCGTGGAGCAACTTGCTACCTCATCGAGCTGAACTGAGCGGCGAAGTTGTTGAACCACGCGCCAGCTTAGGCGGCAATCGCTCCGCCGAGCCAAGCAAGGTTGGTGAAGACCGAGCGGCCTCGCCAGATCCGGAGGGCTCGGCAGCCACCCAGACCCCGATTCCAAGTCGATCGATCTAGCTGGTAACACCTCATATCACTTTGCGGCCTCACGCATGGTATTCCCACGGTGTCGCTTACCAGGCCCGGGACCGCTTGCGCTTTTGGCTCACGATATGATAGTGTCGCTAGCATCCATATGACAGAGAACCCGGCCGACATGGCTAGTCGTGGAACCCAAAGCGGCGCTTAACCCATGGGGACAGCATACATGAATCAACTCGAGCATGTCGGTCAACAACGATGAATCTGAAGCTGTAGCACTGGCTAACAGGACTCGTAACCCGGCTGTAGCAGTTAGGCAGACTCGGATATCACCGCGACATTTCAAGGGATGTATATAGGAACGGCGAAACACATGCCGCAAGTCAAGTGACCAAAGCAGAGTGCTGGGCTAGGTGACTCGTGAACTGGCTGTAGCGGAGTACTATCGCCAGAAGCACTAGACTACATTTCCCCATATGAGAGGCTGCCAAGGATAAACAACTAGATTGTCGGATCCCACACATACCAAGCATTTCAAACATACACAAATAAGCTCAATATGTGTAAATACAACATGGCATCACAACATAACTCTACGACTCAAATATTTATTCATTAGGCTCCGAGGAGTGAGATATTACAAACATGGGTCTCATGACCCAACACTCGTGAGCATACAAGTCAAAGCACAAGCGAAGCTTAACATGTCCGAGTACGACATCTACAAACAAAAAAAAGGCTGAGAAGCCCGACTATCTACCGATTCTCCCGAGGGCACAAGATCGTAGCTGAGGTAACAAGCTAAACGTCAAGTCCACATCGAACTACTAGCGAGACCGACGCCTCTCGCAAAACATAAGATAGGCAAACGTGAGTACAAATGTACTCAGCAAGACTTACATCGTAACTAACTACATATGCATCATTATCAAAAGGGGTGGTGGAGTTTGACCGCAGAAGCCAGCTTTGACTCGGTGGCTATCCTGAACTACGATCGCAAGTAACTCTTTTGAGGTGGCGCACACGAGTCCACATATTCACCATATCAATACACCACTATGGATCCGCCCCGCCTACCCACGAGAACGCCATCCATAGCACTCACGCTATCTTGCGTAGTTTTAGAGTATCCACTTTCACTTGTCTATGAACTATGCAAGGGTCCAAGTTTCCATATCCGAGGAATCCGCTATTCAATAGATAATGATAACCCTGCAGGGTGTACTTCTTCACACATGCTCGCCACTTATCGCCCAGACATCGCTATGTACCTCGGCAACCTTCAAGCGGAAGCCGGGCGAGGAGTCGGCCACGACCGACTAACCACACAAGTCTCTAGTCCAGGTTTATCGCCTATTCGGTTCCATCCGCAAGGAGATCCGCCGGGTGTCGCCACGGCCCCAAACGATGTGTGCAGGGTTCCCAAGCCCACCAACCGGTGCCACTTGGTACACCGGCCACGGTGCCTAGTCCGTCCCAAGCCCACCTGCACGGGTGCCACTTGGTAGACTACTAACACTACCTACAAACACCGTAAACTAGTTGCAACTCCCGGACAGAGATCAAGTTGATTAATAAGTCGAGAGGGGTCGAGTTACCGAACCCAATGTGTGGTAGTAACTGCTCATGGATCACAAACACGTAACTCAGTTCCTCGAGGACGGCTGCAATGAGACAACCCACCATGTACTCCTACATGGCCTCTCACCGCTACCTTTACCAAATCGTGTTCACACACTTAGCTCACACACAGAGGACATGTTCACCACTTTCCAATTCATTCCCGTGAATCGGACCGACACAACTCTAAGCAATAGCAGGCATGACAAACAAGCATGAATGAGTAGGCACAGCAGGGTCAAACAACTCCTACCATGCTAGTGGGTTTCATCTAATTATCGTGGAATGACAGTCATGCAGAGGATAAAGGGGTTCAGCTACCGCAGCAAGTAACACATGAGTCGTTGTTGTCCTAATGCAGAAAATAGAGGAGGAGCGAGAGAGTGGGATTGTATCGAATGAACAAGGGGTTTTGCTTGCTCGGCACTTCAAGATAATATAGTTCTTCATTGGTGTCATCGAACTCATCGCTTGCACGCCGCTCATCGAGAGGGGACAAATACCGCAAACAAGGGAGAATACAATCAATGCAATGCAACAATATGATGCATGAATGTTACATGGCAATATGCTATGGTTTGAGCTAATGCAACTAGCAGCAAAGTTAAATGGAGCTGGTTTGAACACTAGATTCAAATTCAAACTCCATGTAAGGCATTTCAAATGCCATTTATTCAAATTGTCTTATACAGCAACTTTAAGTTGTTCAAACATGCATGGAAATGGTACAGATGGATAGATTGGATTTTTCTGATCATTTTCATATATAATTTATCTCATTTGGAGCTACGGTTGAATTTATATGATTTTTAGAAGTTTAGTATTTTCTCAAATTTATAAATCATTTCGATTTAGTTTAATTCCGTAAATACTTTATCATACAAGATGACGCCTGTGACGTCAAGAAGTCAACAGGGTTTGACCAGAGTCAAACCTGTCGCATGGGACCCGTGTGTCACCGCAGGCTTATTTAACAGAGCTTAATTAGCCTAATTAATTAATTAGTCGGTTAATTAAACATTAGGGCCCACATGCCGCTGAAACAAGGGCTAATTAGGGTAGAACAAACTAACTAATTAACAGGGGCTGGCCCCACTGGCTGCGGACCTGTGGGGTCGAGTTAGCCACCGCCATGGATGACGCCGGAGGTGCTCGAATCGCCCATGTGGCTCGGCTTGAGGTGTGCTTGGGCTCGCTGGAGAGCTCCTCCGGGCGCTGGCCGAACGGCGGTGGTGGGCGGGCCTGTGGTGGCTGGAACCGACGACGGCGAAGCCTGTGAGCGCAGCCGAGCTCGGTGCGGTTCTGTTCGTGTCGCTGCTCACAAACGAGCGAGCCGAGGCGCTGGGTGTTTACGGTCGCGGCAAGCATTAACGGTGGCAGCCCGTGACCAAATGGTCACGGGCTTCACGACGACGAGCCCGCGGCGGCGGTGGCTGCTATTAGTATGGGGCGGCGGCTACGGCAATCGAATGGAGGCGGGTTAGGGGAAATGACCGGGGCTCACAGCGGTTGTGAACGGGCCTCAAGCGAAGCTCGGGAGGGGCCAAGGACGTTGAAGGTCGCCGCGATCTCGGTGAGAGGCGGCGAAGATGGCGGTGCAGAGGGTGATGCAGGGCGTCCGGCGTCGCATGAGTTGACGGAGAGGCGCGGGAGATGGAGGCGGAGGTCGTGGACAGTACGGGGAGACGAGGGAAGCATGGTGGTTGCAGCTTTACGGTGGCGCGCTCATGACTGGCTCGGCCATGGGGAGGAACGAGAGAGGGAGGCGAGGGGGAGAGTGAACGAGGGGTCCGGGGTGCGTGGCGTCTCCGGGGCGTCGAGGAGGAGCCAAGCAGGCTGGGAGGGAGGAGGTGGCCAGGGCGCGTGCCCACGCTCGCCGGGCACGCGCCCCTACCCACTGGCGCGAGGAGGAAGGCGACAGGAGCCAAAGGTGGTGGGCTGGGCCAAACAGAGCTTGGGCTTGTTGGCTGGACAGTAAGTTCCCGTGAGTCTCTCGCCTATTTCTATTTTATTTCTTTTCTATTTTCTCAGAATTGTGTTTGGCTTTAATAAAATGCTGTGGCATGTCCAAAAATCATGAAATCGTTCAATGTCACTGCTTGGAATATTTCCAACAAAGAACATTTCAGTTTGTGATTATTTGAACATTTGAAATAATATATAAAATTTAAATGCCCAAATACAAATAAAGTATGATTTAATTCAGAGCCCAAATATGTCATGGAAAATGTGCATCACCTTCCGTTATCAAGCTTTCAAAGATTTTCCAAGAATGATGAACATTTTGGAAGCCATTTGGATTATCGAAATATTTTGGTTGAACCTAGTGAATTCCTTTAATGCTAGGGTTTAGGCAATCCCCATTTCAAGTTTCATAAAATTTAAACATGATGCATGGATGCTAAAGCTAAAACAAACAAGGGCTGATCTGGGTCAGGATACCACCCCTCATTAAACAAGAATCTCGGCCCCAGATTCAAGACGGAGGTAAGAAGGCAGAGGGGACACTAGCTAACACGATCTTGTCGATCCAATTTCCCTTCCCGAAGATGTTGGTTCAATGTTCCAATTGATCTTGGCGTCCTTGCTTTCGGGATCTTCATCCAACACGATGGCGACAGAAAGAGACTCTATAGGAGACGCATCTCCTCAAGATCGAGCACTCAAGATCAACTCATGGAATGAGATGTTGAAACATCTCGAGTTGAGGCACAAAACACATCGAGAGGGATGGAAGAACAAACAACGAGGTTTGATTAGTGGGCAACAATTCCACGCTTAGAGAGATGGTGGATGGTGTCAAGGTGGCGAGGAAATAATTGCCATGATTCAATAACGGGCACCTCGTGGGAGGTGACGCGAGGAACTATTCCCTTAAGTGGCAAAAGAATTACTTTTGATTCGTAGATCATTGAAACTCTTCATACCAGCCTAAGGCAATTCACAACGATCGCTTACGGAGTGCAAAGGAATGGTACACCTCAACTAGAATGGATGATGTGGACTACCTTGTTGAAGACAACGCAATGGATGTTTTTGCTTAACATCGAAATGGATGGGACCCATGGTAAGTCCACTTTTGAAGACAATATTGACAGCAACTACCGAGAAGGGCAGCCCATGGGGATTGGCACAATGGCGTGCAAGCTGGGAACAAGATGCAATCATGGTAATGTTCCAACCATCATATCTGCCCGAGATTCAGATCTGGTTGAAAACAGGATATTTCGTACAAGATGTCCGAAAAGAAAGTTTGCAACACAAACCGACGAGATGACGCTATGAGATTCTTGAGGGATGAACTAAGGTAGCAAGCTCCAAAACATGAGCAGGTTCTCACATAATCATGTGAACATGATGTCCAAGACAAGCATGATCACAGAGTAGTCTTACAATAAAACACTACCAAGTTCGTGGGGAACCATCATCGAGGATATCAAGTCTTTCCATAAGTCCGGATTAGCTCTTATGAAGGACTCCTTCTCCTTGAGCAAATCACCAAGGCTTGGTGTGCTAGGAACACATATGGAATGGAGGCAGCCAACCTATCAAACCATAGGGTACTTCGCACGTGCATGACTAACTTGGGACGATTCCAGAGGAAACAAAACAAACCTTTCTCAAATTCATGGCGGCAACTTACACCTAAAGCACATGAATTCGAGGAAATCACTTCTTCCATCCAAGCATAGGCTTCATGAACGGAACACGAAGGCATTGCTTACAAAGTTTCCAACACTAGGTTGATGTTCAACATGAATCATGGGGGAGACAAAATGCTGCTGATGGGCTCAACAACAACTCATCGGAATTTCCATATCACTAGACTTCCGCCATCATGTGAACACGGTGATAGCATTGGTCAGACCAAAAGATGTAATGGGGTATGTTCGAGGGATCAACCACGAGTAAGACAACATTATGAACATCGTTGGTTCTGATTTGACTTAATAATAGCCCATACTCAAGTCAAAGTTTGATAAGACAATAGGTCCAACAACTGATCACGAGGACCAATCAATGGAGATATCATCTTTCTTCAACACATACACACACAGAAGATATCCCTTAGATATGAACTAAGTTAGACAAGCTTTTATCTTCCAACTCTCCAAGTTGTTGTTTAGCTTAACCAACTAGCTCTGTGGTATCCGACACGATTCTGGAGAATGGGTGGTTTACAAGAAACCAACTTGATCACGAATTTAACATAGCGGTCAGCGACAACCCGTAGCACTTCCAAGAAGATATTTGGAAAGTCACGAACCACCGTATGTTACTAAGCTCGAGAACAATCTTGCTTTTGAGGGCAAGACGATATGATCAAAAGAGTGAGGGATTGACACAATCCTAACTCATAGATCAAGAGTGCACCGTAACTAAGGACTAGGTAGCACGATTAATCTTAGGATGATGATTCAATAACCAACACGCTAAGAATGAGGATATTGTCCATTAGCTACCAAGCAATGAGTTGCACGGAGTATTGATTTCACACATCACAATTCACTTGTCGGCATTCCGTTACATCAACTCGACCGAGGAATGGATAATGATGGCGAGAAGTATCACCGCGCCAAGAATTCATAAGAGAAGGTGCAATTCTCATGACGCTCCCGACATAAAGTGGGTAATACTTCAGATAGAACAGAGTCAAAAGCTTGATTGCATTTGATCTCGGATTACGATCGCTTTGACCCAATCTCGATATGGATGAGGTATCGAGTTTGTTTCTCCTAGTCATTCCGAATAGAATGGCTTAACGGACCACAAGAATAATAGGCATCGGCGAACACGATCGCACACATACTCTTGACTATCAATTGATAGATGAAGATCGGAATATAAATCAAGGGGGACAACTCGAGAATATAAGATTATTTGGGTTGTGGATGCATAGATTAGTATGTCGAGCAAAGCTCAACATTTCTTCCGGTAACCCATGCGTAAAGGTAGAACCGATGTAATCACCATATAGAATGGAGGACTCATCATGAGCACTGTATGCATCTTTGGTTCAACGAGGAACTTCTACCATAAGTAGTTCATGGTATTTGGAAGAAGGATATACCACGGACCTCGAGGGCTATCGCAAAGGTTACTAATATCCTAAAGGAGCTAGCAATTACTATCAACATGAAGTAAGTAGGGTGAATCTCGGTTCAAGAACCCAGAATAGAATGCCTACTAACTAATAACATCACAGATGCTTTCAAGGATAATGGCCGTAATCATCACATCGGGGTACAAAAGCATTGCTAAGTGACTAGGTGACTTCCTAAAACACCTAGGGTCATAATAATAGCTCCAACATAAACGCCGAGGCAATAGGGTACCTCAACTCACCGATTAGTGTGCTTAATATGGCCCAAAAGGACATCAGAACGGAGGAAGGGATTTGCAAATGCATCGATAGTTTAGAAACCTCGATGACTCGGAAAGATAACGGCTGTAAATTCTCAAAATGATTTGAGACATCCTCGCAAAAATGGTGGCATAACCACTCAACAACATCATATCAAGGTTTCGAGATCAACAGCTAGCATACGGAAGTAGTAGAAACTGAATCGCTTAAAACCAACAATCTTAAAGGTCTAGGGATTAGTAACACGTCATCCTGATAGAGATATGAGAAGCCTAGTTCTTAATCCCCATAGAAGAGAAGAGGATGACCTGATCAAGGCCATGAGGTATAAGGAGTAAAAAGAGCCTTACGCTCCTTCCACAATCAATTCCCTTACATAACTAAAGCATTTCTAGACACAACTTCACCAGCTTTGGCTTGGTAATCCTACAAGCAGTCAGGCTCTGATACCAAAGCTGTCAGGACCCCGATTCCAAGTCACATTGATCTAGCTGGTAACACCTCATATCACTTTGCGGCCTCACGCACGGTATTCCCACGGGTGTCGCTTTACCAGGCCCGGACCGCTTATGCCTTTTGGCTCACGATATGATAGTGTCGCTAGCATCCATATGATAGAGAACCCGGCCGACATGGCTAGTCGTGGAACCCAAAGCGGCGCTAACCCATGGGGACAGCATACATGAATCAACTTCGAGCATGTCGGTCATCAACGATGAACTGGCTGTAGCACTGGCTAACACGACTCCGTAACCCGGCTGTAGCAAGTTAGGAAGGACTCTGGATATCACCGCGACATTTCAAGGGACGTATATAGGAACGGCGGAAACACATGCCGCTACCAAGTGTCCAAAGCAGAGTGTGGCTAGCAGGTGACTCGTGAACCGGTCAGAAGCGGACTACTATCGCCAGAAGCACTAGACTACATTTCCCCATATGAGAGGCTGCCAAGGATAAACAACTAGATTGTCGGATCCCACACATACCAAGCATTTCAAACATACACACAATATGCTCAATATGTGTAAATACAACATGGCATCACAACATAACTCTACGACTCAAATATTTATTCATTAGGCCCGAGGAGCTAGATATTACAAACATGGGTCTCAATACCCAACACTCGTGAGCATACAAGTCAAAGCACAAGCGAAGCTTAACATGTCCGAGTACGTACATCTACAAACAAAAAAAGGCTGAGAAGCCCGACTATCTACCAGATTCTCGCCGAGGGCACAAGATCGTAGCTGAGGTAACAAGCTAAACGTCAAGTCCACATCGAACTACTATCGAGACCGACGCCTTTTGCAAAACATAAGATAGGCAAACGTGAGTACAAATGTACTCAAGAAGACTTACATCGTAACTAACTACATATGCATCATTATCAAAAGGGGTGGTGGAGTTTGACCGCAGCAAGCCAGCTTTGACTCGGTGGCTATCCCGAACTACGATCGCAAGTAACTCTTTGAGGTGGCACACGAGTCCACATATTCACCATATCAATACACCACTATGGATCCGCCCCGCCTACCCACGAGAACGCCATCCATAGCACTCACGCTATCTTGCGAAGTTTTAGAGTATCCACTTTCACTTGTCTATGAACTATGCAAGGTCCAAGTTTCCATATCCGAGGAATCCGCTATTCAATAGATAATGATAACCCCGCAGGGTGTACTTCTTCACACACGCCTCGCCACTTATCGCCTCAGACATCGCCATGTACCTCGGCAACCTTCAAGCGGAAGCCGGGCGAGGGAGTCGGCCACGACCGACTAACCACACAAGTCTCTAGTCCAGTTTTATCGCCTATTCGGTTCCATCCGCAAGGAGATCCGCCGGTGTCGCCACGGCCCCAAACGATGTGTGCAGGTTCCCAAGCCCACCAACCAGGTGCCACTTGGTACACCGGGCCACGGTGCCTAGTCTGTCCCAAGCCCACCTGTACCGGGTGCCACTTGGTAGACTACTAACACTACCTACAAACACCGTAAACTAGTTGCAACTCCTGGACAGAGATCAAGTTGATTAATAAGTAGAGAGGGGTCGAGTTACCGGAACCCAATGTGTGGTAGTAATTGTTCATGGATCACAAACACGTAACTCAGTTCCCGAGGACGGCTGCAATGAGACAACCCACCATGTACTCCTACATGGCCTCTCACCGCTACCTTTACCAAATCGTGTTCACACACTTAGCTCACACACAAGAGGACATGTTCACCACTTTCCAATTCATTCCCGATGAATCGACCGACACAACTCTAAGCAATAGCAGCATGACAAACAAGCATGAATGAGTAGGCACAAAGCAGGCTCAAACAACTCCTACTCATGCTAGTGGGTTTCATCTAATTACCGTGGAATGACAGACATGCAGAGGATAAAGGGGTTAAGCTACCGCAGCAAGTAACACATGAGTCGTTGTTGTCCTAATGCAAAAAAATAGAGCAGGAGCGAGAGAGTGGGATTGTATCGAATGAACAAGGGGTTTTGCTTGCCCGGCACTTCAAGATAATATAGTTCTTCATTGGTGTCATCGAACTCATCGCCGGCACGCCGCTCATCGAGAGGGACAAATACCGCAAACAAGGAGAACACAATCAATGCAATGCAACAATATGATGCATGAATGTTACATGGCAATATGCTATGGTTTGAGCTAATGCAACTAGCAAGAAGTTAAATGGAGCTGGTTTGAACACTAGATTCAAATTCAAACTCCATGTAAGGCATTTCAAATGCCATTTATTCA
The DNA here is from genome assembly GCA_021605205.1 of Aegilops longissima. NCBI lineage: Eukaryota > Viridiplantae > Streptophyta > Magnoliopsida > Poales > Poaceae > Aegilops > Aegilops longissima. The sequence goes on from CM038682.1 coordinate 231,558,285, forward strand.
AATTGTCTTATACAGCAGCTTTAAGTTGTTCAAACATGCATGGAAATGGTACGATGGATAGTTGGATTTTTCTGATCATTTTTCATATATAATTTATCTCATTTGGAGCTACGTTGAATTTATATGATTTTTAGAAGTTTGGGGTATTTTCTGAAATTTATAAATCATTTCTGATTTAGTTTAATTCCAAATACTTTATCATACAAGATGACGCCTGTGACGTCGAAAGTCAACAGGATCGACCAGAGTCAAACCTGTCATGGGGACCCGTGTGTCGGCTGCAGGCTTATTTAATGAGCTTAATTAGCCTAATTAATTAATTAGTCGATTAATTAAACATTAGGGCCCACATGTCGCTGAAACAAAGGGCTAATTAGGTTAGAACAAACTAAACTAATTAATGTGGGGCTGCCCCACTGCCACGGACCTGTGGGGTCATTAGGTTAGTGCCTAATGGCGCCACCGGAGTTAGGCCGCCGCCATGGATGACGCCATGAGGTGCTGGAATCGCCACGTGGCTCGGCTTGAGGTGTGCTTGGGCTCGCTGGAGAGCCTCGCCGGCGCTGCCGAACGGGCGGTGGTGGGCGGGTCTGTGGTGGCTGGAACCGACGACGGCGAAGCTCGTGAGCGGCAGCCGAGCTCGGTGCGGTCTGTTCGGTGCCGCTGCTCACAAACGAGCGAGCTGAGGCGCTGGGTGTTTCACGGTCGCGTAAGCATTAACGGTGCACGCCTGCGACTAAATGGTCACCGGGCTTCGCCAATGACGAGCCCGCGCGCGGTGGCTGCTATTAGTATGGGGCGGCGGCTACGGCAATTGAATGGAGGCAGGGTTAGGGGAAAATGACCGGGGCTCACAGCGGTTGTAACGGGGCCTCATGAAGCTCGGGAGGGGCCGGCGACGCTGAAGGTCGCCAAGCGATCTCGGGAGAGGCAGCGAAGATGGCGGTGCAGAGGGTGATGCAGGCGCCCGTGTCGCGTGAGTTGACGGAGAGGCGCGGAGATGGAGGCGGAGGTCATGGACAGACGGGAGACGAGGGAAGCACGGTGGCTGCAGCATTACGGCAAGGCCATGACTGCTCGGCCATGGGGAGGAACGAGAGGGAGGCGAGGGAGAGGAACGAGGGGTCCGGGGTGCGTGGCGCCTCCGGGCCGAGGAGGAGCCAGCAGGCCGGGAGGGAGGAGGTGGCTGCTGCGCCCACGCTGCCGGGCACGCGCCTGCCCACCGGGCGCGAGGAGGAAGGCGACAGGAGCCAAAGGGTGGTGGGCCAATGAACAGAGCTGGGCCTTGGCTATGGATGTAAGTTCCCGTGAGTCTCTCGCCTATTTCTATTTTATTTCTTTTCTATTTTCTGTAATTGTGTTTGGCTTTAATGTCACTGCTTGGAATATTTCCAGAGCAACATTTCAATTTGTGATTATTTGAACATTTGAAATAATATATAAAATTTAAATGCCCAAATACAAATAAAGTATGATTTAATTCAGAGCCCAAATATGTCATGGAAAATGTGCATCACCTTCTGTTATCAAGCTTCAAAGATTTTCCAAGAATGATGAACATTTTTGGAAGCCATTTGGATTATCGGAAATATTTTGGTTGAACCTATCAATTCCTTTAATGCTAGGGTTTAGGCAATCCCCATTTCAAGTTTCATAAAATTTAAAATGATGCATGGATGCTAAAGCAAAACAAACAAGGGCTGATCTGGCTGTGACAAATGGCTCATCGGAAGCCATCGAAGAGTGGAGAAAATGTGAAGGAGGAGATGGGGAGCGGCGGAGGGTGCGATTTTGCTCATTGTCTGTCTGGCCTCATATAAATAGAGGGCGGACGGTAGGAGCTTTGCCGGCTCCGCCTCGCTTAAACTGTGGGCGGACGGGAGGAGCTCGCCGGTGTTATGCTTAATTCGCCCGCCATGAACGGACGGTGGCCGGAGTAGGATTCTCGGTTTGCATGCGGTTTAACGGAGGGGTTTAATGGAGGCGCCAGCGGCAGCGGTGGCGAAGATTATTCGACGGACAAAAGAATGAGTCATTAAATCACAAAGGCCTTCGCCTCGTGAAACCGACCGAGCTAGACTGCCCCGCCTCTAGCCTTTTAAAAATGTATATACTCCAGTTTTGTACAAGAGTAGTATCGATGGATTGCGCCATGGAGCAAAACTTGAAATTAAAAAGGTGGTACATATAGAGAGCGCTTGTCGCCAAATTATGCATATAGTACTATTAAAAGGCTTGTCACAATAATGGTGTCCAAGATAAGTGCACAACCCACCCTCAAATAAAACTAAGCACCCTAGAATTCTTTGACAAAACTAAGCACCCTGAAATTCTTTGACAACTAAACTGCTGGCTATATGATGTTGGCCATATATATTGTACGATATAATATGAAGAAACGAGTGGTAGTACTATACAAACTAAAAGATGAAATGTAAGAAATACTAGTATGTACGCATCAAGAGTTAAAGTAACAAGAAGAAACATAACATAGTTCTCATGGGGCTCAAAGACAACACACCCTCAAATTAAATTAAGCACACCTGAAATTAAACTTTGCAACTATTCCGATAGACACCGCATTAGAACCACCATGAGCAACGACATCGCCACCTTACTCGGAGTCCTCGCCCACGCCCCTCGACTTCAGATTTGTCCCTCTTCCTCTTGGCCGATACTTTGCTTGAACCGCACACTTGGCTGTTGCTCTTCATCCAACCCTTGTAGATATTGAAGAAGGTAGCCATCCATTGCAGCGTAGTGGATGTGGTCTATATCTAGTACATTCCGCTGCCATGCATGACGATGAAACGGTAATGAGGTTTCTCCAGCTTTAGGGTACGGGATGAACCATGGTTTCGCCAGGTCAGCATTGAAGGTCGACGAGAGGGCACCACCGATTCTTCCGGAGGTCAAGGGGTTGCCTACAATGAGGCCTATCCACCCATGACTTCTTCGTCTGTTTTAAAGTCTACAAGAACGAATTTCACTGCTTTTGTCCTTGAGGAAGTTCTTAAAACTCGCACTCAACGCCGGCATGGCGTATGTGGTAGACCAAGCAAACGTTATGTACGCAAACCTCGATCACGGCGGCTTCTTCCTCTCTTCGCCCTTAGATCCTTCTCTCGCCCCAGACTGTGGTGTACTCAACATCTAGCCCAGCCACCCACTCATCATCTGATTTTTCAATATGCGCTCAAGCGAGAAAGGCATCCTTTCACCGTCAGGAAGAACGGGTGTAGATGACGCCGAACTCATCGCCGGTGATGGTTCTAACCTTGTACTCATCGCCGATCGTGGAGATTTGGGATGCCATGGATTTGGGAGGAGGGTTAGATTTGTGGAACTGCCGTAATGTGAATGGACGGGATGACTAGAAGCGTAACCACCGTAGTATTAAAGGACGGCGGGACGAATAGGAGCAAACTACCAGCGGCGAACGGTAGGGTAGTGGCTTTCATTCTCCCATGATACGGGCTTCCGAGAGCCCTTGGATCTGAGATCGAACGGTTGCATGGCGTGATTCTAGACCTATGGGTGAATATCCTATCCGGAGGGTTATTCTCACATTTTCAGATCTTAGCATGCCACCGCTTGATTCAGATCCAAGGCTGCCAAGAGTCAGTGATCGTGGTCGCGCTTACCACCACTGTCATGTCGCCGCTCAGGCGGTCGCGCTTTTGGAGATTTAACACGTGCGTTAGGCTATCCGATGTTGGCATGTCATACATAGTCATCACTTAGTCACTCATACTACAACAAGGTTTTGGCTATAAGGTTGGCTATAAGTGTATTTTTTTTTTACTTCTCTATCTTTTTTCAGATTTCCTCCATCCTATAATAAGAACGCTTTTGACACTAGTGTAGTGCCAAAACGTTCTTATATTATGGGACACAGGAGTACTAGTATTTATCGATTTGCCAAGGAGTGACCTCTTCCAATGAAATGGTGTTGCTAAGTTTGCTTCATTTAATTAGCTATAGACTCAAAATTGTCTTTTCACCTAGGTACACGCTAGCACCGCTTTCTTCCTTGGGTCACCAAACTAGTCTCTCTCTTCTGATTAACTTGCCACATCGACTTTATGCCTATGTGGCAAGCTTAAGCACCTGTAGGAGCAAGTGAGTACAATAGTGCACTTTACATGCATTTTGCATATGTGGAGGAAAGAGAGGCAAGGAAAAGTGGAGAAGTGGGCTCATGCAAGAGCCAGCCTCTACTACATGGTGGAGCATTGGGAGAGGCACCTATATGGAGGTGGTCAGAATCGAGACTCACACCGGTCAGAGCGCCACAGCTTAAAATGATAATGTCAACTCAAATCACGGGCCCCACCTGTCCAGCAAGAATCACTGTCAAATCACACAGCCCCACGCTTGCAGCAGCCTACTCCCTCGCTTCTCGCTTCTCTCTGTCGAACCGACTAGGCGGAACTGCCTCGCCACCGCAAGCAGAAAAGCCCACAAAGATACTCCTCCGCCTAGGTGACCAAGGTGGAGAGGAAAACGAGAGAACTTAATGTTTAGTATTTGCTAAGGCTGGTTGTAATGGTACTAGCCTTAGCAATTTTGATGAGGTGACATAGAATTAAATGAAGAAAGAGAGAGAGTTGAGTACTATGTGTCATACATGGAAATAAATAAAGTACTACATGATACTAATATATGATACAGTATGCAGGAGTACTAAGTATTATTAATACAGCTTTGCTAGAACTCATCTAGATGAGATATAATTCGTCTCATTCATCTTTTATAGCCATTGATGTGATGCTATATAAGATGCGTGTGTTGACGGGTTGTATTTGTTCTTGTGCAACGAATCCACTAACGATTTCATGTTTGATAGTCTCAAGTCATTAAAAGCATACAAGCCCCACATCTCTTCTTGGTTGATTCCTCTATTTATGTCAAAAATAAGAAACAACGTGAGAGTTAATGCACCACGCCTATGTGTTTACTATTTGGATTTCATAAGATGACTTAATACTCACCTAGACGGAGGGAGTATTCGATTTGACAATGGGCGGCGCAGCTCCCGATACGGCTTTAATGCGCATTTAGGAGGAGAAGCGTTCTCGATATGTTGAACGGCCAATGCATCCTCCTTCAATTAATGCATGAGGGAAGTAATGGAAGGAGGTCTGGGAAAAGAGGCTACACGATGTGAATGCAACGCAGTTTGCCCTCATTGCCCTCATATAAAGGTGCCTGAGGGAGTCCCGGACTAGGGGGTGTCCAGATAGCCGGACTATCGTCAAGGCCGGACTCCAAGACTATGAAGATACAAGATTGAAGACTTCGCCCCGTGTCCGGATGGGACTTTCCTTGGCGTGGAAGGCAAGCTTGGCGATACGGATATGTAGATCTCCTACCATTGTAACCGACTGTAACCCTAACCTATCCGGTGTCTATATAAACCGAGGGTTTTAGTCCGAGAGGATCTAACAACAATCATACCATAGGCTAGCTTCTAGGTTTAGCCTCCTTGATCTCGTGGTAGATCTACTCTTGTACTACCCATATCATCAATATTAATCAAGCAGAGTAGGGTATTACCTCCATCGAGAGGGCCCAACCTGGGTAAAACATCGTGTCCCTTGTCTCCTCGTTACCATCCGCCAGACGCACGCTCGGGACCCCCACCCGAGATCCGCCGGTTTTGACAATCGACATTGGTGCTTTCATTGAGAGTTCCACCGTGTCGCCACCGATAGGCCCGATGGCTCCTTCGATCATCAATAACGACGCTGTCCAGGTGAGACTTTTCTCCCGGACAGATCTTCGTGTTCGGGCGGCTTTGCATCATGGGCCAATTCGCTGGCCATCCGGAGCAGATCGAAGCTAAGCCCCGCCATCGTTAGATTTGGAAGTTTGAACTATACGCCGATATCCGCGGAGACTTGATCTTCGACGGATTCGAGCCGCAACCAAGCGCGCAGACTGCCTCGATGGGCATGATCTAGCTCGCAGTTTAACAAAGGTTCCGGAGGCCGCACTCAGCGTTCATACGACCCTTAATCCGGAGCCGGATTCCCGACGAGGACGAGTGGCTGGACACCGCCGGGGCTACAATCTCTATGGCAATTGAGCCAACTCCATCCCCTGTCCTTGGTGAAGACCTCAACCTGTGGTGATGGACTCTCTCCGACTTCAACCTCCGCTACCGCCAATCGAACCCGATTACGCCTGCTATGGAGTTCACCATCGGGACATCTTTCAAAGACTCGCCTTCGCGACATTCTGAATTCGCTAAAATCTCTCTTTATCCAAGAGCCCCGCCGGATCATGGACAGGAAGGTTGGGGTACGGACGACGAAATTCAACGCCCACCCACCACCCACTTTGTAGCCACTGCCGATGATTTAACCGACATGCTCGACTTCGACCAAGACGCCGACGGTATGGACGACGACGCCGAGACGACCAAGACCCAGCGCCACAGGGCACCGGAAGGCCACCTCGCCATATGACATATAGATGGTGGACATCCCAAAAGATGGGAACAGCGATGGAACAATGGAGGATGACCCTCCAAGAAACAGCCAAGCGCCGACGCCAAGGCGCCGCCTAAATCCCGCCACAATAAAACGGTGATTCCGCACGGAGATAATAACACCCTTGACAAAGGTCAAGAGAACCCTCCAGCAGACTCGCGCGAGGAGGGAGAAGCAAGTCTGCACGACAATGCGGCGTAAAGAGAGGTCGAGGACGATAATTATGCACCTCCTCCCAAGATGAGGCAAGCCTCGACGACGACGAAATTTTTCGTGGCTCGAGGATCCCGCCGAACAGAGCTGCTTTCAAACGCAGGCTTATAGCCACGGCAAGCAGCCTCAAGAAAAAGCAGCAAAGCTTAGAGCTGACCAGACCTGCTAGTGGATGATGGATCAAGTCCTTGCAGCCAAGAGTATGAACTCAACGCCTCCAAAAGCTACCCCAAACGCAGGCCGCTGCCTCGATCGAGGAGGAAGCACCCAAGTCACCAAAGACACGACATGGCAGATCGCCACCCTGCGGGTCAGCGATGCAGAAGCCTCGCCCTCCGCCAAGCCACACCCCGACGCCACCAAAAGTACCAAGGCACGGAAAACGCTACGACTTAAGTAGATATATTGAGGATAAGGCAAACATACAAGATCGATCCACGGATCGCGGGCGCCTAACGACGCTGGATGATTACCGTCGCACGGATACAAAGCAAACCCGCCGATCAACACGTGAGACAAAGCTCATATGAGCTACGCCATGATATAGCCCAATACATAGGCGCCAAGACACCCACTATGCTTCACAGATGAAGTAATGGATCATCAAACCCTCGAGGGCTTCAAACCCATAAACATCGAATCATACGATGGTACCACAGGTCCTGCGGTCTGGATCGAGGACTATCTCCTCCATATCCATTTGGCCCACGGTGATGATCTACATGCCATCAAATACCTCCCACTCAAGCTTAAAGGACCAGCTCGACATTGGCTCAATAGCTTGCCAGCAGAATCAATTGGTTGTTGGGAGGACCTGGAAGCCGCATTCCTTGATAACTTACAGGCACATATGTGTGACCACCGCACCATGACCTTAGCCACATAATTCAGCAGCCGTAAGAATCGCCGCATAATTCGACTCGGTTCCTAACAAAGAAAAATCAAATCGCTGATCGTCCGGATGCGAGGCCCTTGCAGCCTTCAAACATAACATCCGCGACGAGTGGCTTGCCCGCACCTAGGACAGAAAAGCCAAAATCCATGGCAGCCCTCACAACACTCATGACCCGCTTTTGTGCGGGAGAGGACAGCTGGCTAGCTCAAGCAACAACTTGGCCAAACATCCCGATAGTCCGGATACCAAGGACAGCTATGGCAGGTCGCGCCGCAACAAGAATAAGCGCCAGACAACGGCGATAATACTGAATATACGCCGCCAATGCCGATTTAGAGGCTCTAAACCCGTCACGGAAGAAGCCATTCAAAAGAAATACCCAGGCCCGCCCAACTTGGACCAATACTCGATCGCAGCGATACATGGCACCCCTAAAAACTCAGCCAATCACACCAACAGGACTGTTGGTGTTCAAGCAAGGCAAGTTAAGTGCCGAACTCAATGACAAGGGGCTGCATAGCGATGACGAGGAAGAGCCCCGCCACCAACAATAGAGGATGTAGGGTTTTCCCACGCAAGCGCGGACGGTGAACATGATATACGCAACCCATATACCCAAAAGGGAGCGGAAGTGTGCACTAAGGGACGATATGCGATGGAGCCGCCGCCTCAAGTTCAACCCATGGTCTTCCCGCCCGATCACCTTCGATCAAGGGACCACCCCACTTGCATCCGCCACGACGGTTTCGCCGCATTGGTTCTTGACCCAATTATCGACGGATTTCACCTAACCGTAGTCCCGATGGATGGCAAGCAGCCTCAACCTGCTTTATCGTGATACAGGCGCAAAATGGGCATAGACCCTCAAGGATTAAACCTACAAAGACGACCTTTAAAGGCGCATACCGGTGTAGAGGCCAGTTGTACGGCTCGGTTACACTCGGCGGTCTTCGATCCCTGATAACTTCCGGCAAAGAGTTAATCTTCGACATCGCCCCATTCTCGCAGCGGCTATCATGCATCGCCGGATGAACCGTGATTTAAAGTTCAATGCGGTGCCGCACTACGATACCTCAAGCTAAAGATGCCAGCCCTCGAGGAGTAATCACGGTCAATGGAAACACCGAACGCCTTCTCCGAATGAGGAGCACACGGCGGCCCTCAAGGCGGAGGTACAAAGCAGCCTCACAAAGAACCTCGAGTCCGCCATTAAGCCGCCCCGGACACCGCCAAGCGCTACCGAGTAACCTACAACAAGACCACCTGCACGATTCAAGCATCGCCAGAGTAATCCGCCCCAACCCCGCCTCGCAAAATTGGCGGTTAGTATTACGCTGCATATAATTACGCCCGAGATACCATGGGCATATGGGGAGGGCAAGACCACGCACGCCAAGAATGCAGCTCGACCGCACTGTGGGCCCCGATTGTGTCATTCTTTTTTCTTTTTTCCTTTTTCTTCCTTTTTCTTACTTTCAGACTCGCTTTTCAAGTCCCGTCTGCACTAGAATCGCCGAACTCACAATGCAACAGCCAGGAAGGTAAAGCCACGCCAAGTGTTCAGTGGTCTCTATTACGAGCATTATACCTGTTTTACATACCATCCAGCAGCTTACCTCGGAGGGGGACATGTTAGATAGTCCCATCCCTTGCTTATCGCACTATTTGTATCGCTCGCTTCCATTGCAGCACTTTTTGAATAAACAATACATAGCTTTTGCTTATTATTGCTCTACTTCCTTTATATATACATATGTTCATTTCACGACATGTTGCAACCGTGACACTTTGGTACGCTAATATACCAGGCTTAAGTATCCCAAAATTATGGTGTGATAAGTCCTAACACTTCCACAAGTGCGGCACCCCAAACTTATAGCATTATATGAATCGGTTCAATCATGTCTTGGGTCAATAGTTGGTTTGCCTGCCCCGTGTTTTGGTACCTTACGCCCGCTATATCGCTAAGGTAGCACGGGAGAACCATCATGACAGCCCCGCTTGAGCTGGGTCGAGCACCTCAAAGGAGAAAGCTAAAACTGACCATCATGATAGGGCGAGAACCGGTCGCTGTTCGAGAGGTTTTTCGGTCCCTAAAGACTTATGCCGCTTAGAGCGAGGAACCGAATTGTCCGCCAAGGCGTGATAGCGCTCAACTCGGTCTTCCAATACTAGGGCTTCACTAAATTTAAAATTATAGAATTCTATGGCTAGGTGAGAGTGTTCAAGCATTATAAGTCTGGTTGCCTTGTTCGTTGTGTTGAGCGCCCCTAGATGGACCCAAGAATGGGAACAAGAGTGCTCAAGTTTATCCCTAACACCCCAAAGACTGTGGCATGGGGGCTGAAGCCAACGACTTGCCATCTCTCAAATTTGATAAACGGCCTCACGTAAGGTAATATTTTAAATTAATAAGCTGCTTAGCGATATGAACAAGTTTTCAGCAGACAGATAACAAATGCGAGCCTATTCAAAATTACATCCTTGGAGCACTCATCCGCTATACGGGCGGGCACCTTCAGAGGCCCTCATAGTACATTTCGGGCGGCGATGCTCATGGCCCTTCT